>VWZY01002683.1:0-69550 GCA_013399075.1 Chloroceryle aenea | reverse complement strand
TGCTGGGCTCTGCCGGGCTCTGCAAGAGAACCAGTCCCCGTTAAGGAATCATTTACCTGTGTTTATTCCTCACAGATCATAAGCGTATTTGTTTTCATTGGTTTTTAATACCAGATCGATAGATCTTGAGTATCGATAATTGTATAATTAAGCATTACTTCTTAATGGGGTTTGCATAAATATAATACTTAAACAGCCAGTCTTAACAGGTCACACCCGTTTCCTACTGAAAAATCAAAACTTTTTGCCATTGCTGACTGTGAGGAGACTATGGGCCTGATCCTGTACCCTGACAATTCAACAGAAAAGTCCCCTGTGATTTCAGCCAGTGCTGCACCAGATTTTAAAAGTGTGGGTGAGGGTAAAAAAGTCACAAATTTTCTGATTTGCAAAGCATTCCAGAAACAAATTCACTACTTGCACTCAAATCTTTTGTTTTTCCCCAGAGCTCAGACAACCCTCCCACTCAGAAATAATTATTAGCTGGAAGCACATTCTGGCTTTTACCATTCCAAATGAACCTGACAAGCAATTTCCAAAGGAATTTATGCACTGTTGTATTTCCCTAGGCTGTGTTTTAAAAGTGTGATCCCCTTTATTGCCATTTGAGAGAGTTTAAGCAACTTTAGCATTCCCCTTAGGGAATATTGGAGGACACTTTGTGAACAGAACAAGGAGCCATACCATCTTTTCTGCAGGATTTCTCATTACTTCACTCACTAGAGCAGTGGGGGGAAAAAAAAATAAATACAATTATTAGTGTAAATTCTTAAGAATAATTACAGATTCTTACAGATTTAGCTTGACAAGATTGTATTTCCTTTCCAGATGTTATTTAAAATAATATTGGCATAGTAAGAGTGACATGAATAGTTGTAAAATAGATATAGAACAGTATTTGCAGCAAATTTCCCCATGCCACAAAAGACATCTTGCATTTCCTTTTTAGTTAATGCATATAAATACAAAGTAGAAATAGAGCTGCGTTAGATAAGTGTCTAGACTATCCAAGTTAAAGTATCTACAGCTACCTGTGATTTGAACAGTTCAGAAGGAAACCTATAAGCTCATGTATGTTCTCATGAAAACTTTATTAAATATTTTCACTTACTGGAAAAATGTATTTTGGCCTCTTCAAAGATAAGACTTAAAGGACTAAGCTTATACAATAAATAACTTCCTTAGAACTGTTCAAGCCAGGTAAGTGTAAATGGTGTTTCGATCTGCTCCAATGGCACGTCTGTATGTAATGCAGAAGAAGTTATTACTTGAAATAAATAATTGCAGAAAACACTAATTACTCTGAGCATGTATGTACAATGACAGTGTATTCCACGTGTCACACCTAATTCTATATACTTCTGTGCATGTGTGTATATAGACATGTGTATATATTTCACATATATCTGTGAAATACTTTTGCTTCACTTATAAAAAAATTGCAGAGGAAGTCAACTGATAAGAGATTTGAAGTGATCTGGCCAAAGCCAAAAAGCAGCAGCTGAGTTAGGATGAGAATTCAGACATGATAGGCAAAGTCTTATTGGCTAATTATACGGACAACATGGGTCCTGTTGAAATGTTGAAATGTTGAAACCTAAACTAAAGCAGGTCCTGGAGGCCGTCTAATAAGGTGTGTCCATCTCCATGTCATTAAACTCTATTACTTTCTTTTTTGCTCTATTACTACAGCAAAACCCATACCATGTGAAGAATATTGCTTGTCCCGTTCCACAAACTGTGACCATATAATTGTTAGCAAAAGCAGTAGCTGGTCCAGGCCAAAAGTGGGCAGCCAGGGACCATTTAACAGCATGGATAACTAAGTGCAGTGCTTAGGTTTGTGCTTAAGACTACTTAAGTAGGTAGTGAAATAATCAATAAGGCCAGGATACATTTCCCTGAGTTCCAGACTTGAATTCCACCTCCAACCATCTTGTTCTGCTTTATTTCTGTATTCTATCCTCCATTTAAGAGTTGTTATTTGGTTCCATGTGATCCACAGAGAGTATTTTTGCTATAGCTGCCTCCAGGAGGCTTAGTCCTTTAGCTCAAGCAACAGAGATTCTGTAGTTTGCATTTGATATCTGAAACATACTCTCCAGTGATGACCCAGATACCAGGGTTACACAGAGATCGTGCTTCCATGCTGATATAGGCACCCTATGGAGACATCATTTGTTTCCCCAGGCAAGAAAGTATTACACAAATAAATGAAAAATGCCTTCAATTGAAAAGACATTTCACAGTTTTGCCAAGTACATAAGGGACACAACTCAGAGAAACATAATTTAATAGAATTTTTTAATGAGTACTATGATAAATGTTTTATGGCCAAAAAAGAAAGTGAAAGCCCATTGTACTTTCCAAAGAGGCCACAGAATATGTGCGTTCCCAAATTAATTCATAGGTCTTCCTTGAAGAGCAATTCTTAATGTCCTCTATTAAATTACATCTCTTTTTTTGAGAAAATGGATTTACTTATTCCTTTGCTAGGAACCTGAGAATAGCATCACCAATCACTTTGTGTGACATCTGCATGCCAGCAACTGACAGCTGAGACTTCTGCTATATCTAGAAAGAGCTTAATAAAATGTACTTAACAGTTATTTTGTATTATTCCCAAGAACAGTGTTGATAATGAGATTTTTTAGCTAACCACACTTCACTTGACAAATTATGAAGAGATCAATTTTTTTCCCATTAACATCACCCTCATCAATGGCTCAGCTGAGGTCAACTAGCCCTTCACTTGTAGTTAATGGTACACAACCTTTGTCTACTGGTTTTAGTTTCTCAAAGCCTAATAGAATAAAAATCAATAGCCCTTATTTTAGACTCAAAGTAAAATATTTTTCTTTCTATTAAAAACTCCTCTCACTTAAAAGACACAGCAAATACATATGGGAGAGTATATCATAGTCTGGTACAATGACAACTCAATGCAAAGGCTGAAGGCCATAAGTTGAGGGGTGCTGAGCATTTGGAAATGCCATAGTACTAAATCTTCACTGAGAATATTATTGGTAATTTCAGTGGTTCAGTTCTGGGTCCAGTCTTATTCAACAGCTTTATCAATGACCTGGATAAAGGCACAGAGAGTACCCTCAGTAAATTTGCTGATGATATGAAACTGGGAGGAGTGGCTGATTCACCAGAAGGCTGTGCTGCCATCCAGCGAGATTTGGACGGACTGGAGAGCTGAGCAAAGGGGAACCTAATGAAGTTCAACAAGGGGGAGTGCAGAGTCCTACACCTGGGTAGATATAACACAATGAACTGGTACAGGTTAGGAGTAGACCTGCTGGAAAACAACTCCATGGAGAAGGACGTTGAAGTCCTGGTGGACAATAAGTTATCCATGGGACAGCAATGTGCTCTTGTGGCCAGGAAGGCCAATGGTATTCTGGGGTGTATAAAGAGTGTATCCAACAGGTTGATGGAGGTTCTTCTCTGCCCTCTACTCTGTCCTAGTGAGACCACATCTGGAGTATTGTGTCCAATTCTGGTCTCCCCAGTTCAAGAGCAACTGGGAAATACTAAATAGAGTCTAACTGAGAGCTACAAGAATGATTAAGGGTCTGGAACATCTTTCTTATGAGAAAAGGCTGAGAGATCTGGGTCTGTTTAGTTTAGTCTGGAGAAGACTAAGAGAGGATCTTATAAATGTTTGCAAATCAGAAAGGGACCTGGGGTTACTGATCAAAACGAGGCTGAACATGAACCAGCAGTGTACCCATGTGGCAAAGAAGGTCAACAGATCAAAAGGAGTATGAACATGAGCCAGCAGTGTGCCCACGTGGCAAAGAAGGTCAACAGCATCCTGGCTTGTATTAGANCTCTAGAGACTTTCAAAACATGCTTGGATCTGTTCCTGTATGTCCTGCCCTGGCTGATCTTGCTCTGTCAGGGGGGTTGGAGGCAATGATCTCCAGACATCCCTTCCAACCCCCACCATTTTATGATTCTGTGATTCTGCGAGGCATGAATGTCATCTCTGGATTTTACCAGGAGAGGTTAGTACTCAGTACCAGTTTCTATTAACATATTGGTATCTATAAGACATTTTCCAAAACTTTTCAAAATTGCAATTGCTTCATTGTCTTTGTTATTGTTGTACTAGGTACAGAATGTGCATTCTACACCCACCTCCATTCCCTTACCTGCCTAGAAACTCACTATTACCACCGTCCAGATTATGATTTCTAATAGAAATATATATGTGCAATCTGAGTCCAACAGTCACATTCTCACACACTTTCTATCATGTATATGCAAGCCATCAATGTAAGACAAGTTATCATAGAAATAAGTTATCAAAAAAAAAAAAAAATGTTCTGATAAGGATCACCTGGGAAGCTAATAGGAATTTTGCACTTTTGTTTTCTTAGATGGGGGTTTAACTACCTCTCTAGACAGACGTGCTACCTATTAGCTGATTATAGAAATCATAATTCAGGCCAGATTCATTCTTCCAAACATAACACTCATCTGATGCATTCTCCTCAGGAACCCTCCGTAGTTCACAACAACTTAGAAGTGCAATTTGAATGTCTAATGGATGAGATCAGCCTGCTAGTCTTTCCATTGACTATAACCAAAACCTTGGGTAGAATAGTAGGGTTCCTGAAGAATCATCAAAGGTTAGATTGGAGAAATCTGGATCTCTGTATACTGGATGGCTCTTTAAGGAGGACAGATCTTGCCTAATATAACATTAAGTATCTGTCTTAGCACAACATCATCATAGCCAACAGAGGAACACAAAGCACTTCCACCAGGCAATTTTTACTGACCTAAGTGTGTTCCCTGCCTCTCTGGGTGGATACACAGAGATCCTAATACAAACAGCCTTATGCTTCTCCTTCATTAAATTATAGCTGCCTTCCTGGAAACATCCTTACCAAGTAAAAGGGTCCTCATACTGGGTAAAGTCCTAGAAGATGAAGGAACTAATATAGGATTTTAGGTTTATATTCCTGAAATTGCAGTGCAATTTGTATGTTCTGCCTGAGCATCTTTGCAGATCTAGCCAAAAGATGTATTCTTTTAATGTCTGCATCAACTGCATTCAAATAAAACTAAGACTCAAGGGTTCTTTCTCTGGAGTTTTACTCAGCTATGTCCACTTAAGCTTGCACACATATCTTTCAGACTTCAAAGGACACTGAACCTTTAACTGATAATTTACACAAGAAAGGTCTGTAAGAGCTGCATGTAATAAGGACAATCCAGATGTAAAAACCATAGCAAAAATGTTGGCAGCCAAATTAATAACTGGCAGAAATCTTCAAAAATGCCTAAGGCTTTTTTGAACTGCAAGTCCTTTTCCACAGTTTGTCCTTTACATTTTCTGCATGCTTCATGACTAAAAATGATAAATTATAGCTAAGACTTAGCTAGTAATATCAACACACTCCTTTGGCTACAATGAACAGTATTTTATTATTTTTTTTATGAATGGATGCCAGAAACATATTTGTTTGGGTTAAATGGACTAGTCTTTTAAGTATTTTTGATTTGGGAAGTGTGTTTTGGTCTGATTAGAGTCTTTTGTGTTAATCTTCTTTCCAAGATATTAAGACTGCACAGCACCCATTCTCCTGACAAAAGTCACAGGTAACCATCATGCTGGGCATCATCAACAGCTTGCAATGAGTGGATGGATCTGGACCAAACACATGAAGGATTGCCTCTACTCAAAATAATTTCAGGTCCAAAGTAGCTATCCAGAAAGTTATTTAGATTTTTCTACTTCCACTGAAATCAATACCAGTTACAACCCTACCTGGCTCTGTAGATCCAGTCTCAGAAAGTTACAGTGTTGTATCAGGAGCCAGACAGCAGTGTAACAATGTTTAGAGATTATTAGTTCCTCTCTAAATGATTTTATCTTTCTCTATTTTAATCATTTATTTTTCTGGGGTTTTTTTCCTCAGTTTCAACTCACCTTGTAATACAAAATTAATTACTTCTAGCCCAAATATTGCCAGTACTAATACCAGAACTTTTTAGAAATGGGTGGATGGATGTGTGGATGGATGGATATTAGATCTCTTCTTAATGGACTACAAGTACATTGAATACTTAGGGATTTGTTTAACCTCAGATGATTGCTACATGAATAAAGTAAATTTTGTGGAGATAATTAATCAGCTTCAGAGAAAAGCCTGTAAACAGGCACCTTTATTCATTAGCTGGCTGGAAAAAGCCAATGAAGCATTAATTGATTACCTGGCATACATTATCTCTTCTAGATGTTTCCAACTGTGGTTCCTTCTTCCTTTCTGCATTATGTTAAGTAGATTCATGACTTCTGTTATTTGGACTAGAAAGACATTGAGTTTGCATTTCAAATTTATGCAAGAATCAATACAACAAAAGACTTACTATGTCTGTATCTTGAACTTAGATCATCTGGCTCTAGTTTGCAGTAGAGGCATATTCAGTAGTAGAAGATGAAGATAAAAGAACTTCAGTCTGGAAAATAATTCTTGATAAATTAACTGAATTTATCCTACATCCCAGATTCCATGAGAAAATATTTGAAGTAAACTAAAATCCAAGAACTTTGATACATGGCTATATCAAAATATTAATTTCCCTAAGCTAAAAATTTAAAACATGTCAAAGAAAAGCACGGACGTGAGTGTATCTCTCCCTGCTCTATGATGGATTAGCCTTACAGGGAAATACCCTCAAGTTGTCAATTCTTATGATTGTCTCTGGACTGCCTAGGGAGGTAATGGAGTCATCATCCCTGGAGGTGTTTAAGGAAAGATTGGATGTGGCACTTAGTGCCATGGTCTAGCTGATGTCATGGTCTTGGGTCATAGGCTGGACTTGATGATCTTGGAGGTCTGTTTCAGCCTCAGAAATTCTGTGTGATTCTATGGTCATGTTATCCCTTGGAGCAGAGTATTTTGAAACAAATCTTACTGGGCCAAATCCCACAATCTTTACCTTTGTTTCAATATAATAATCCCTATACTTCTACTGGCCAGTAATCTATGTAGCACATTCTGATGAAACAGCTGCAGAGAGGAGGCGCAGAGGAAGGTTTGGCAAAAATAACAAGTAAAAGTGAGGTGCATGTCTGCGCTCCACACAAACATTGAGCTGCAAAAACACATGAACTGCAGTCCCTGTATCAGGGGAAACAAGACACAGACACCCCAAGATTCACAAACAGTGGCAGTTTTTTGTTTTTCTAAGAATCAAAGAAAACTCCTGTTAAGCACAGCACTGAAGAGTAGTCCTAGCTGGCAATACCACAGAAAGATGGGGAGGATGGGGAGCAGAAAGTCCAATCATGGCACTGGAATGATCAATCCCACTTCTTTCCACAATAAATCTGCATCTGATTATGTTGTGGCCATACAGTAAATTAGTTATTTAGAAAAACATCTAAAACATTCAGTCATTTCATGAATTGACTGGTTCAGTCCCAGATACAACTATATTTTTCAATTATTTCAGAAAATTGCCAGATGTCATGGTACATATCGTGGTAAATGCCTAAATCTGGTTTATCTTTGGACTGTGGGACAAGTGAAACAATGTTTCTGTTACATTTATTTTAAATACTCTATGATCATATTTGTACCTAAAACTACATAGGAATACACATCACAAAGCTAACATTTATTTTCAAACTCAAGACTATTTCAGAAAGTGATTTTTTGTGTTGTCATTTACAAAATAAATGTTTTCAAAAAACACCCTAAAACAGATTACAGGGGTTTAAAGAGGAGATGATGAAGGGCACCATCAAGTGGAGACCATGGTCCAGGGGAGCAATCCCAGCTTCAAAAACTCTTCAGAGTGCTGTTGTTAAGGCAGAGTACCCACTGCCGGCCAAACTGAGGAAAGATCTATTTGCAATAGGAGTGTAAGGAAAACAGTTACAGATGCAGTGAGAGATCCATGGACAGCAATGAAGATTGATGAGACTTTCTGACATTATGATTCCTTTCTGGTTTGTCTTTTTTTAATTATGGACAAGAGATGGTTTGGTTCTTTTAATTATGGACATAGGAGCCACAGCTTCAGATGCATCCTGAGACCCTGGAAAGGAGAGAGTGAGTTGGTTTTCTCCAGGTCAATCTTAACCTCTCCCAGACTGTTAACTGCAGAGAAATTTCCAGCACCCTGCTCCACCATAGCCAATACCAGAACAGCAGGAGTCCTGGGTCATTCATGTGCCATCCCTTCCTGGATTTTTTTAATCCTAATGTGTTCTGATTCTCTGAAACTGAAAATGAACCCACTAATCTCCTGAAGTACAGCTGCATATAAGCATGACTTTGCTGCTGCATGGGAGCCAAACTGAAGAGACTCCCACACGAAGAACAACAGTTTCTCCTTCACGCTCCAATGAGCAAATTGAAAGAAATAACCTAAGAGGAATACAGATATTAAAAGGAGTCAACCTACTCAGAGAAATTTTGAGTGTAAGAAAGTTCCCAGAAGGAGAGTCAACAAAAGGGCATGTTGTCCCATGGCTAGGGAATTTCCAAAAGGACTGAAAAATACATAACTGCTTTTTTTGCTTTGTATCACTGCTGTTGTTTATTAATTCCCTCAATAGTAAGAAGTGGCTAGAGACATTTTTTCCCACATAACCACAGTATGAAAGCACATGGATAATGCCAGGATTCACCTTCTGTCAAGTGAAAGAGGCATATCATCCAGAACACCTGTAATGCCAGTCAGTTGGCAAATATGCCTGAAAGCTTTAATTATTTCATGAAAGGACTGATCTCACAAGATTGTAGTAATAAGCACAGACACACAGAGGCATACATACATTTTAAAGTACTGCAGTGTACCCCTACATATATATATATATATGCCAAACTAAACACACAGCAGCCAGTTGTTAAAAGAAATGATCGATTACTTCCCATTGCCAACAGCTGTCTCCTGACTCTGCAGTGATCACTCAGTACAAATGAATGACCCTTGTCATCTTCATAAAGAACAGTTTGTCTTTTCAAAGTTCAATTTGTCAGCAAGGATAATACTGCCTTACCTTTTGCACTGTCCTCCACAGTGTTCCTATAGGGCTTCCCAGTACGTGGAGAGCAACGAATCAAACTAATTCAGATTTCTGTTCCAGCAATGGCTGCACATCCCATAAAATGATGCTTTGGTTGTTGGTGTTTTTTAAAATGTCATTTTATACTACAAGAACAAAAGTTTCTGAATTTTTCTATTCATTTTCCCACTTCTAACTGAACCAACTTGGCAGTTCCAGATTTCTCATCTCATGCTCTACAAATTAAATACAATGAAAAGATGAGAGCCTTTCATTTTAGGAAAGTGATCTCATCTATGCTTTTATTTATTTATTTTATTTTCACTTCAACCACAACTTCTATTTCCTCTTGTTGCATTTTAGGCTAAAAGAGATAATCTAAGATGACTGTGCTGTTCTCCCAAGCCATAGCCTGTCAGATTGTTGAATTATCACTACCTAGTCAAGCAGCACAGTAGAAACAGATCACATATGCCAATTCCCCCCTACTTGGTAACCATTTTTCAGTCACCGGAGGAAAGTGTGCAGTCCAATCTCTCTTTCGTATGATCAAAGTTAGTTCAACTCTACAGTTTAGCAGATGTCCTTGGGCAGCAGGTGGTCCAATGAATTATATCAAAGAAACCAATAAGTTGTGTATTATTCTGGAGACTCTCAGCCCTCTAACTAGTTAGAAGAACACATTCCCTTTATCTTTTCTCACTTTTTAATGAATTTTCAATCAGGCCGTCAACCTTCTTTAAAAATAGTCTCAACTAGAAGATACAGCAATGAAACTGGTTTCTAAAAAAATGTCTAGAAATCTGACATCAATTGTTGGCATCTGGAAACAAAATGAGGGATGGAAATATGCTGGAAATAGCCTACAAATATTGTGCACATCGACATCCCTCTATTCGAGCTATTCTGGCTGGAGCTATTCTGACTTACAGAGACAGGAAATTCTCCTTGTACTTGTCAACACAAATCAGAAGGGAGCACAACCCATACTGTCAAAAGTGCTTAGAAACACCCTAAAGATGATGATCACAAAAGTCATGTCACATAAGTATACAGAGAAGGCCTTAATGCGTTGTCGAGTTTTTGTTGTCTTTTTTTTTTTCTGTTGAGAAATGAAACAACTGTTGACCAATACTTTCACCATATCCATCTTTTTCACAATATATCTATGATTCATATTCACTTAGTTACTAAAAGTATCTACTAACAGTCATGCCTCCAGGCAGAAGTGACATTTTAAGTTTAACAAAGAGGACAGGGTGCCCAGTCATCTGCATTCCATCCCCATTTCCACAAGACTTTCTTTGTGGATTTATCAAGCTTCACATCTTCTAAATTCCTTATGTAACCCACATGTGAAATCAGGATAACAACATTTTCCTCATTCACCAGGAAGTTGTGAAGCTTAATTTATGTTTAGAGTGTTGTTTTAAGGTGCTTGGCTGAAAAGGAGTGTATGTAAATGATTTGCTATCTGCGTTTAGGCTACAGATGATGAAAAATAGAGCAATGTACACAAATTAATATAGATCTTTTTCTGTGTATAACGTTACAGACTCCAAATTCCAGCAGCTGAAAGAATTAACAGAAGAAAGGAAGAGTGATCTGCATTTTGTTCTGTGAGGTAAGGGCTGTATATTACAGTCTGCTTTAATCAATAATAGAGTCACGCTACTAAAAAGGAGATAGAAAATTACTTAGGAAAGCAAAGGGATGGATTCTCAAGATTACTTTCTCTCACAGTTTATCTTCCTTGAATTTTGGCCTTTGCAATGCTTTAAGGAAAGAAAATATAATAATGATAAAAAAATAAATAAATAAACAAAACCACAAACAACCAAAAAAACCCACATCTCTCCAGAAACTCAGTTAAAATTAGGTCTCCACTCAGCTATTTCAAAAATCCCATCCTCGAGGAGGATGGCAGTAGATTTGTATGCAGTGACAGGTTTAACAAATCACCTGATAATTGGGTGTGACCTGCTAGGAAGAACAAATTGAAACTTAAAAATGGAGTTTGCAAACATGTTGCTTTCTTCTTCAATGGACAGCTTTCCTAGTGTATCCAGGGATTATGCATTTGCTTGTCGGCAAAAATAAGTTACATTTCACTCCTTTTAGCTTTGCACAGCCAGCACAGTAAAAGAATGGGAATGAATCTATTAGTACTTGTAAATCATAAACACGTTTGTTTACAGAGTTCCTCATGCTTCAAATACATGTACAGAGCTCCTCAATGCTTCAGGACATGCTCTAGTGGCAGCCACGTAGGAGGCTATTTTGTGTATTCTGTGGTTTGTGGTTTTGGAGTCACGTTTGATCAGGGCATGTAGGTGTTTGGGGGAGGTTTAGGTGTTTTTTTTGTTATGGGTATGGTTCAACTTGGTGACCTAGGAGGTCCTTTCCAACCATGAATATTCTGTGATTCTGTGAAAAGTTGTATGAGTAAATACAAAACTAATACTGTGGAGGAAGAGAAGTCAGATACTCAACGGTCTTGCGCTTTTCCTTCACTCGGTGAAAACTGTATCAAAAGCTCCCAAGGCAGAATTCCCCACCCATACCCACAGGTCAGAGGAGAGTTTTACCGCCAGTTTGCAGCCACTTTTCACAAAGGTATAAATAACTGCGTAACAGTTAAGGCAGTGCTAAGGGCATTCTGTTATTATTAATGTGTCCTACAGAGCTATTACTGCTTTTGATGATGCTTAAAAAACAGAGAAATCAGCTTTGTTCTGAAAACTCAAGTGAAATATGCAGAGCTGGTACCTTGGAGAAAGAAAGTGGGCAAGATAAACTTTGAGCTCTATAATATTTCTAAAGAGTTCTTTTCCTGGAATAGTTGCTTTTGAAGGACATAATTACAGTTCTTAAGCATCATCAGCACCCAAGAATGGTATCAACATACACATGAAACAAAACACCCCCACAGCACTGGATAGCAGTATATGGCTTCATCCTCACAAGTGTGCATTTCAGGCAATCCAAAGCTGGATTGTCCAAGGGAAGAGGCAGACACACAGCAGCATTTACTTTGTCCTATCAGTGCAGTGTGATAGCATTAGTTTACCTTCTCTTGTAGAACAGGCAGCAACATTATGAGAAATTTGAGCCTGGAAAAATCCCCAGGCCCATGGGACCATACCCTGAATGGCTCCTCAGATTGTAGGCCACTTCCAAAAAGACCTTTATGCCCTGTATACAGAGTAATATACAGGGAAAGGTATTGAAATAAAAGGCCTAAATTGCAGAGGCTATACAAGTCAGAAGAGAGATTTCCCTTTCATTTAAGAGGCTGCTCTGTAGTGTGATGTTAGAGTGGAGATCTGATTAGTAGCTAATGAGTGTCTGCCTTGAAATTATGAGTCATATGACTGTTTTCACTTTCTACTCAGCAGCAGAGGACAGCACATAGAGCCAACATCTATGGTCAGATCTGTATATATGGAGCCTGGTATTTTCTTGAGTTCAGAAAGAATAATTTAGCTCTCCTTTATCATACCTCGTATTTACAATCAAAATGTCAGCTAATCCTTGCACAAAATTTTCACCCAGAGTACAGTGTGTAGTCACTGTGACCACAAAGATACACACACCCCTAACCTGCATTATCATTCTGAAGGATCAACAATTGCGTTTTTCATACGAACTGTGGATCTCTTCCTTCATGAAAGCTGATTTTTAAAATTCCTCAATATCCTTTGAATCTGATACTGGCTTAGAGAAATTGCCACTGGACAATTCAGAACAATTCAGAAGTCATTCATGTGCCTATCACAGATGCCCTAGGGCATCTGAGAGATTCTGGAAGGGTGACAGAAATGCTATGGGATCAAATGCAGAGCCTTGTAGCACCAATGGGAGAACCTGGCATAAAAAAAAGCTAGAGTCTGGGTAAGATATCCTTGGATATCCAAAAAAACACCTGTGTTCGGGCAGTTGAATCCCATTTGGTCAATCTTTGCACTTATTTCTTCAGTGAGTACTGGATTAGGTGTCTGGGGCTTTATCTGGAGAGGGAGCTAGTCTATTAAAAATACAGATACGAATCCTCTGACATTTTTAAAAAGACAAGGGAATATTGCCAAAAAACCCACTCACCAGTCCTCGGCTGCACCTTTAGCTGTAAAAATTTTGGTCATTCTGCTACTTCTTACAAAGAAAGCAAAAATCCATCTTTTATATGGTGGGAAAGCATCACGTTTCCTTTCCTATCCTATTCTTATTACATAAGAATAAAAATAATTAATAAATAATTTTATCTCTACATCTATTGCTCCACCTTTATATCAATTTTATCTTACTATAGATAAAAATACATTTGTAAAAAAACATAGGTACAGAAGTTCTAGGGAAAGTGTCATTCATCACTACCACGTATTTCAAAGTGGATGGGCAGAAATTCACCAGTAGGACAGTTTAAAGAGGGTCTCTTGGCTTATCATTTTCCCCTTCAGTCACATGGAAGTATGAAAGATCAAAACAAAGAGCTCTGAAGAGTACTAACCTTTATAAAGCTACTCCAAAGGAGAAGGTTAAATACAATGTGATTTGCCATTGCAGATGCAAAGTCACAAAGTATGGAAGAGAGAGAACTAAGATGAGTGTTTAACAGTACCAGGTAAGTAGGGGAGGTAAAGGAAGGAGAAAGTACCTGTTAAATTACCCTTATCCAGATGTGATCAAATTTCTTCAGAAAACATGGAGCTGAAGTTAGTTCAGTTACACCACTGAAATTACAGTAAATGGGGTTACTAAAGTTCTTGTCTTTTAAAGACTAGTAGAAATGTTCAACAGAGCCCTGAAATTCTGTGCTGAGGAGGGTTTTATAAGTACATGGATGGTTGAATAGACATAAATCCAGATAAGTAAATTTGTACTTAGAGAAGAAGGATTATTTGGCCTAATAAAAGAGAGTTTAGGACTATGCTCAATGGCCTGGTTTTAAGACAGATTGATCCAGACTTCAAGATTTTCCACTATGTCAAAGAAATAAAAAAAGCAATGGTCCTCTAAAAATAAATGTGATGCAGATAATATATGGTGTTGATACCTTTCTATAGAAAAGCTTCAGACAGTAGCATATTTTATGACTTAGGAAAATCAGTGGAACAATTATGTCTGCAATTACATAAGTCTGTTCTATTTTGACTTTAGCCTAGTTTTATTATATTTTAGGTTTTAACCCAAATCATCATAGGTTTTAATGACTTTAATAGAGACCCTTCTAATTTAAACTAATGTCAGCAAGAGCTAAATCAGGTGCTTCGTGACCATATTATTAAAAATAGATTACACAGTGCCATTCAAGTATCTTACCATTATAGCTGAGAAAGAGTAAAGTCAACAGCTTATACCTAATAGGAATGCAAGAGGAAGTAAGTCATTGAAAAGATATTTTTCACCCCATTTTTGTTGACTGTTCTCAAAAATCAAAAGTTTATAAGCTTCTTGTTTTCTAATACCTCAGTCACTACAAATAAAAGAGCAAAACAAGTATAGTAAGAAAAATTGTCTATTGTATCATGAAGTCCAGCCCTATGAAAGATATTGCCCATGAACCAAGATTAGAAAAGTGATAGAACTATGATGTAACTATGATAAAAATCCACTAGCTGTATTACCACCAGAATTTCTATTTTCAAAGTAAACTAAATGTCTTTAAATCCATCATCTTATAGGTAGAAAAATCACTGTGTTCAATTAAACAAGGAATTAATGTCTTCCTCTTAGTGAGAGATTTGCTTGTCACTGTTCACATCCACTACTGAGCCACTGGTTTTGCTGTTCACCCAAGGGAGTAGAGTAACTCTGTCTTCTGTTCACCTAAATAATTGCTCTGTAATCTCAACACACTTTTCATGACTGAATTTTTGGGAAGGAAAGCTGAGTAGTACACAGAACACTCAAATATAGTACAAAGTCCTATCTGCTTCATCAGCTGACAGCACCATTTTTGTAAATTTCTGCAGAACTTACTTAGGCGCCAAGATTGTTAGGTAGTATCTAATGGTGCTGTAAGCCACAGCTGATAGCTCACTACTAGCAAACTTCCTAATTTGTACCCAAGACTGTGTCATAAGGTTAGGAGATAACAGTCTACCTATGACAAACTGGGAATCAGTATCTAGCTGAAATATGTCTCTCATCTCTGAAGGATAAATCTCCCCAGGAAAGCTGCCCTAAAATGTGAGGCCACAAAAACAAGTTTTCAAAGGCATCTAAATGACTTCAGCTTTCTGCCATATTTAATCAGTGACATAACAGGAGCAATTTAATAAGCTATGCATTCGTTGTGTCTCCCCACACCCCCCCCAACAGTTATGATTCTACCAGCTGAGAATGGACTGAGACAGTTGCTCCTGCTCCCTTTCAAAGCAAAAATAGAACTGCTTAAGCCACTCTTCAGACATGTATGCAGTTTCCAAATGTTAACCCAGATCCACTTTCTGGCATTTGTTCCTAACATATTTCCAGACCATTTGAGACAGAAGAGTTATTATGTTCATCTTTTTCAGTCCTGTTTCAGAGTAGCAACTATAGCTTTATTCTGTGTGTATAGCACCTGTCACAATGTGGCACTGCCCTACATGGTACTTCCTACTCAGTCTCACAGTCTACAAGCTTTCACCTTCCCTAAGGACACAGTGGCACCAGAGACTTTTGTAGCTACCCTGTACCCCCCCCCAAAAAAAGTCATATAGCATCAGTGGGCAGCCATAGCAAGAAGTGCAGAAGCACTGCTTTAAGAAGACTGATTTCTGACCACAGTTTAAGCATGATTTCAATATTAAGTGGTGAGGATGTATGCCATATGCCATACTGTGCCCAAAGTGGAGTGCAACAGTATTTGGAAAAGGCTTGAAGTATATGGAGAGGGAGAACCTGGTGTTAGAGACACTCCCTAAACAGAGCTGAAAAGTAAAAGGAAACTGAATATTCGGCTTTGCAACTGTTCAGGCAGATGAAAGACTACCGTGTCCATGTGTTTCAATGTCATTGCACTAGCACTGCAGAAAAAAAAAGCTGCAAAAAATGTGGAGAAAGCCCCATAAATTCCCAGAGTTGAAACTGTCCTTAATCTAAGACACATGAACTCAGATTCAACTCTCCAGTTGACAATTCAGTAAAGAATAACAATGAGGCATGGCTTATTATGACATTGCAAAACACTTCTCTACAACATCCCAGGCTGGCCCAGCAGCCTTCTCTCCTGGGAAACAGAAATCAGGTTTGACACTCTACAGGGAGGGGAAGGATGTTATTCCTCCAATAATGTCTCAGTAATCTGTTAGTTTTTCTGAAGTACTTCTTTACATATATGTGGTGCTATACATTTGTTTCTGCAACACTTTTTGCCCATTTATAATACAGTGTATTGCAATAAAACACTTCACATATTCTTACATCTCCAAGACAACATTTTTAAGCCCCCAGTTTCAAGCTCACAGACACTCTTGCTGGCACTTCAGCCCTGTAGGGCTGGCTAGGACCATCATCTATGACTTATCTTGCCCTGTTGTCTATACAAGGGACAAGACACATTTGTACTAAAGATATCTCAGCAGATTACATGCCTTCTAGGGATGTTAAGAACAGCCTGTATCAACATTTAAGTTGCATAGTGTAATACCCAAAGGCAGGTCAAGGGAAAAATATCCCTTTCCACTTCTCACCTGAGGCAAGCAGGAGTTAGAAGTGCCCCTCAAAGTATAGATGTTGCCAGGACAACATCATCCAGAGAAGGAAAGAAGTCTGATTTTGTCTGTTTTATAGGAAATACAACCATATCTACTGCATGTACAAAGTAGCTATTTCTAGAGAACTAGCTAGGGACTTAAATTCTTTTGAATTGGGTGTGCTTAAATCCTTGATTTTCCATATCCTTGCTCTGGAAACTTTTGTAGGTATCTTAGGATAACTCCAATTTACATCAGGCATCTAGTCTAATATAGCTCCTCAAAACATCAGCTCTTGGTAGCAGCAGAGGGGTTACAGGTGGGAGTCTGAACCCTGTGGACTGAACTCTAGGCAACTCCAGGAACCAGAACAAGGCTCTGCAAAATTCATTTCACTGGGATCATATATTGGAAGATTGTCTTCTATGTCTAAGTCAATCAACACAGACTCCCTGTTTACTGAACTCACCCAGAATGAGTGGTATCAACATTTTTTCTGTGCAAAACATTATGGAACATTTTTAAATACCAAACAAATGTTTAAACATCACCATCTGGTTGCAAATACATCAATATAAACAACCAAATGTGATACAACTAAGTAAGAGTGTTAGTCATCAGTTAGTAAGAGTGCCTGATGATTAATTCCCGTGTCATTTCCTGCTTCCCCACTCTAGTTCACTCCTGGGTCTTTTAGACACAGGCTCCTCCACTCAGGGGTGCTTCCATATGTGTACATGCCTACATACACACACACACAAACACACACTTACATACATCTAATTAGTTCTAGGCACAGTGGGATTCGAGGTCTCACCAAGACCTTTGATTCACCCATATAATAATTTATGAATAATGAATATAATGGAAAATCCACAAATAGAAAAAACAAACAAACAAACAAACAAACAAAAAAAAAAACCAAACAAAAAAAGCCACAACCAAAAACAACAACAAACAGGACAACAGTTGTCCAGATGCAGTCTGCCCCCAGTAGCCCTGAAGCATACTTCATCCATAAGACTACATTGCCTCTGACTTCAGTTACAGGCTGAGTTTGAAAAGTTGGATAAATACACAAAAATATTTTGTCTTTCTGCAGTCCTATTGGTTGTCTCAGTCATATTTTGATGAACACAGTAACCCCACTAGCCACCATCCCTTAAGAAAAAAAAAAAAGAAAGAAAAAAAGAAAAAATAATGTATTTCAGAGTGTCAAGAATTAAGTGACTCAAGGAAAACCACATCTTTCAGTGGGTTTGATAACCATATTTCCTCTTATTACACCTGTTTTGTTATGCAGTAGAGGGCCCAGATTTCAAAGGATGGGTTTCTCATTATCTCATCTCAACCTGAGAAAGAAAATAAAATAGTGCAGAAGTCAGCTGGAGAGATGTGTTTTTCTCATTATCCTCAACTGCCCTTTACTATTTTGTTTCTCATCCTCCCAATCGTCTGTCAGCTGACACTCCTATTTTGGCAGAAAAGTTGTCTGTGTATGGATCAAGAACTGAAAATGAATCCCTTCCTAAATTTCCCTGCTACTACCTATTTGTAACAGACACTACAAAAGACATCTTTCTTGCACAAACCTGACAGCCACAAACTGTATGGATAAGTGTTTCTCTCCTCCACTGTGACTTCTTGAAATATCTTGCAGGTAAAACTGTAGGAGAAATGATGGCTAGTAATGCTTTGATAATTGTGGAAAATTTCCATGCAATGTTTGTCTGAAATAGATATAAAGACACAGTGTCTTCCATAAATAGTAATAAGAAAAGTAATTTATCTAATGCTAAGTGAGTTTACCAGCAACAACAGGAATAAAACATATCTGCACCACACCAATATTCTCATACCGTTGAAGAATTTCGTATAAGAACAAAAGAGATTTCTATGGTTTACTGAGTGCACATTTGAACTTGGCTTCAAATGGGAATAAAATTTCCAAATTGAAATGTCAGAATGATAACTTAAATATTTGAAGTTAGGCAACTTGTGTAGGTAATTTTCCAGCCTTCTTGTGTAGTCAATGATAAGACAGGTGTCTTCATTGTAGCCACCTCAGACAACTATTTTAGAATTATTTTTTTTTAACTGATTTAGACATCAGAGTACTGGGCACACAACAACTAGTAAATTCTTGAAAAGCTTCATCCAAAATTCTTTTGAAAGAGACAGAAGTTGTTTTTTCAGTAAATTTCCAAGAAAAGTGAACCAACTATATTCGGCGCACATTCTGCTTTGCAGCTTACTTCTTGAATATTCATGAAGAGGGAGTATGTGCCACATAATGCTCTTCTCAACTAACTGACTGCATTGTTTAATCTAATAGACAATGGATGCTCTCAGGCAGCCAGGCTGCCTCCTTGGTACCTCTGTAAAGCAGAAGTGTCATAAGTCCACCTCAAAAAGAATAAATGACAAAGAAGCAATACAAGCAGCATTTTAAACCTCTCCGGTGCTGTCTAATAGTAAACAGAGACAAAAACCAAGAAGAGAAGCCAGTTTGATAATCTGCTCTACCACAAAGAAGTCAAATGTAAACTAAGTTAATCCCAAGTCCTGCATGTGCACCCCATCACAAACAATGGAAACCCATTACCTTGAATATAAATGTCAGACCTGCAGATGACAATGACAACACTCTAAGCTTCTCTTTCACTCATCAAAGACTTTAAAAGTTAAAATATTCCTTCAACAAACAATACTTGTATATTGGAGCCTCATATCACTGCTACTTCAAAGCAGAGGGTTTTGAAGCATGTTCTTGGCTCTCACTGAGAGAAATCACTTGTAACAAGCATGCAAGGTGCAGTTGCAGCAGGTGTCTACACTACATCATATCTATTCAAATGAATTCAACACTTACTGAATTACCTTGAATATTAAGTGAATAAGGTTGTCAGTTTCATTTGCCTTTATCTTTCTCTTGTAGATGATCTAGGGTATTTCCTATCTCCCCTTTTACAGGAGCACAATGTGGATGCAGGGAGATTGGTGTCTTCTCTGCACTTCAAGGATGAAAAGAGGAGGCACTGCCTCTTTGTTTGAAGAAGCTTAAACAACAATGTTACCGCTCTGCACATCTCAGTCGGTTAAGAAGTTAGTTTCCTCTAAGCCACTCTGAAGAGTGTGCCAAGTATCTAATGGAAAGCAATCTTCAGCTTCTCTTGGGTTTACTTCTCCAGTGTTACTTCCACAGAAGTCCACATCTCCTCCAGTGGACACCAGCAGGTATGTACCACTGTGAAGACAATGCAGCTTGGTCAACCACACAACATCCAGTTCATGACAGCACCAGTTACTCAGAAATCCTAAAATTCACAATACCTGTGTGGTGGCTTATATGAATGTGTGCAGAGGGGCTAATGGTTTCTCATATTTTCAGGTGGTTATTTTTTAGATGTTCCAGTTCTGGAATCTCTTGATCCATTGGAGAAACACAAGAAAAAAGGAGATGAATTTGTTGTTTGTTGTGGTTTAAACCTGGTAGGAAGTTAGGAACCACACAGACACTTCCTCACTCCCCTGTGTTAGGATAGGGGAGAGAATCAGAAGGGTAAAAGTGAGATATCCCATGGGTTGACATAGAGACGGTTTATTAATTAAAAACAAACAAACAATAAGAAAATAAACAAAACAAAAGAAAAAGAAGCGATGCAAAAAAAACCCAACAAACATTGCTCACCAACAACCAATTGATGTTCATCCAGTCTTCGAACAATGGCAACCCCATCCAACCCACACGCACACACAGAGACACAGACCAGCTTTATATGCTGACCGTGACATCATATGGCTTGCAATATCCCCTTGGTCAGCTGGCATCAGCTGTCCCAGCTGTATCTCCTACCAGCTTCTTGTGCACCCCCACCAATGGGGTGGCATGAGAAGTAGAATAGGCCTCGACTACATGTAAGTGCTGCTCAGCAATTACTAAAACATCTCCACTTTATCAGCACACTTTTTATCACAAATCTAAAACATAACACCTTAAAAGCCACTATGAAGAAATTAAACTATAACACAGCTAAAACCAGTACACTGCTGGACGAAATAATCTGGAAAGATCAGCGGATTTGAGGCTAAAGAGTTTTATTCTAAGATGATAAAAGGATTTTTAATCCTAATTGACTCCTCTTTACAGGAAAATGCTTTTTACAGGCAGATATTGTATTTGTAAATGCTAGAAGATAAATGAGGGTGATACAGAGAATAGGATTCATCTCACTTAGGTTGCCTAAAGATTTGGAGATCCTGTTCAAACTACTTCTCTGGATATTTCAATAGCTAAAGGAGAAGGACTGGCAATGCCAGAGACAGATCATCTCACTCCTGCCAAAGCCCTTTCTGCAATAGACATGTGGTAGTTGCTATCACTGTCTCCACTGCAGAGACTGATTTTCAACTGATGCATACACACCCAGCTCCTCTGAACCCTGTGGCACTTTTCTAGGAAGCAACAGCCAAGGATCTGAGTCCTATGCATTTTACATGAGCACTGGTGAGGAAAGAAAATAAAATAAATAAATAAAAATTGGGGGGGTAAAAAAAAGCATTAACCTTTATTTTAAATGAAATTTTTTGAAGCATTAGCAGGAGCCTGTGGCTGCTGGAGAATCTCTTGTGGATTTTGGAATATAACTGTCTTTGCCAAGTATCCAAATGACCTTCAGTTCTGCAAGAAAATGCCTATGACTTTCACTTTAATGTTTGTCTTACCACCATAATTAAACTACAGGTGTGATGATGCACACGCACATAAAAGGTATACATAGGTGTATGCATATTGAACTGCTCCCTATATAGTGCTATTATGTTGTACTTTCGGCTTTTAAGCAAATAGACAAATTGAGAACTTGACTTTCAACTGTTGGAAAAATAGACCAAATGACATTCATTTTTGAAATGGAGAAAAATGCACAAAATTCAAGGAAACTGTATTTGATTAATGTATTCTGAGAAATTCATTGCTGATGTAGGTCAGGCAAGAGGGTCTATGGATTCTGGAGGAAGATATTTGAATACACTATTAAATACAAATCAGATAACTTAAAAAATCAATTTTGTTCAAGGGAAAAAGTTCTCTGAAGCCAGAAGAGACTCGACTAATTATATCAAGAAAATGCATGTAATGCACTGTATATGCACTAGTATAGATTTTTTGTCTTTTTGCAGAAATAGGCAGGTAGAAAACTATATGAGATGAACACATCCCAGTTCAAAACCTGAATTTTATGGCCTTTTGCAGATATATGACTCTCACCTAAACTGGGGTTTGATCAATTTCCATATTGTCATCATTCTCCAAAGATGAAAGTAACTATAACTTACAAGCAGAGCCCAAAGCAGAAATCTATCCTTTATCAGATGGAACAGGGACGGCTCAAAAGTGAAACCTGATCCTGGAATAAGAAAGCATATTAATATACTTGGGCCTTAACATTAGATACATTAATTTTAGATGTAGCACTTCCCATTTTCTTACATGTGGCAATCCAATTTAAAGCACATTGTTCCCAGTTTGAGTTCAGCTGAACTCGTTCCCTACCCTCATCTACACCTCTGTGTCATTTAAGATTTACTAAATATGACACCTGTAGATGTCAATCAGAAGACTACAACAAAGGTCCTGACTTTTGTATGATCAGTGTCTGTAAACTGTAGATGGCTCTATAGCCTTTATCACAGCGATGTGTCTCATTGCATTGCTCGCTATATGTGGGGAAAATATATCTTTTGAAATCACAAGGAACCTCTCCTTCCCATAAAAATTCAACGTTTCCTGATGCTTCATTTATTTTAAGCACCAAGGATGTCAAAGACTGGAAATTCATTTCTGGGTCTGGAGTAAAAACCATGTCTTGGTTTTCCCTTTAATATCTACCATGCAAGAAGAACCTAGGATCTATCATTTACTAGGGAATGTTTTCTTTTTAAGTCTAAGGAGGAGTCCTGAAGTGTCATAAATAAGCAGTTAATTCATTTTTTAAGAGGAAAAAAAAAAGTTAAAGGCTCCGTGGCTATCTCCTTTATTATTGAAATAAAAGTGGTAGTTTGAATGAATGGTCTCTACTATGTATGCTAGGTAGCAGACATATTGATCCACCAGAGACAACTTGCTATTGCTATATAACAATATTTTAAAACCTTTTATTTCCTTCTTAGGATTCAGCCCTACATATAAGAGAATATACCCCTAAGGACTGGACAACATCTGGTGTATATATAGGGATGAATCACAAGATGGATATAAAGAAACAAAGATCTAAAATCCCATGACAAAGTAGCTGTTTCAATTCTTTAAGAAGTCTATTGAAAGCTTATCTTAAATGTGATTTCAGGAGCCAAAAAAATTTCTGCACAATTTATTTTCTTCACAAAAGAAACATTTTTTTTTTTAAAGAGCTGCCATGTGGATCTCCACAGCAGTATAGCTATTTTCTTTCAAGTTATGGTTGCTTCTTAACACTGTAATTAAGTTTGAATAATGCTGCCACAGTAAATCATGCACTTTACACAATTACTGTACAGAATGTAAAATGGAAATAAAATATGATGAGAGCTTTGTTAAACTTAAAATACACTTGACAATCACTTAACTTAATTAGATATATTTGAAAAAGTTACTGTACTAAAGGTGATGTTCACCTTTCAAGCAAAATAATCCTCTCCCAGAGCCAAAGGTGTATATCCCACATCTATTTATTATTATTACAGTAATACTTCTCTATGAAGCATCACTAACCTAGCAGCCAGGGGACACTTTCCTACTTGCAAGTCTGTCAACGACCTGCTTTGTGTTCTCAGGCTGGTTATGCCAGCTCAGTGCCTCTGTTTCCAGATCTATTGATTGCAAGTCTTTTCCTTTTGGAAGTTATTGTAACACTATGTACAGCATAATAGCTCATAATAATTACCATAATATATATAATTATATTATGTACCATGTAGAGAATAATAGTTATAGTAAGAAATCCCTAATATTTTAAGGAAATGAACATTTTGTTGTTATAAACTAACCTAGATTTACAATTACCCTGGTTTCATGTGGTTTCTTAAATATTTTTAAATACCATTTCTTTTAAGGTACGTGTAAGTGTTCTTTTTCTCTTTCTCTGTATACTTGCAAGCACATTGGAATATGCATAGAGCTTAGATAATATTATCCTTTTGTAGAGCTTGGCAGAGATCCATTTATTTCCATGGTGTTGTGTCAATTTACATCAGATAAGAATCAAGCTTTCACTTTCCCCTACCTTTTAGAGACTGATTTATTTTAAGCACCAGTAAAACAGAAAGACTCATCCATTATGGCTTAGTATCTGTGAAAGTCATTATTCTTCAGTGGGAACCATAACGATGAAGCTCTGTCTTGGACACCTACCAGCACAGCACTGAAGAGTAAGATGGTGTTTTTGAGGATGATTCAATTGCCTATGCTCAAGACAGATAAAGTGAAAAAAAGGCAGCAATGACGTAAGTATTTTTCTCTACCGCAAGCCAGAGGTCTACTGAAAGACCACCAGATGTACATTAAAAGAGCCTGAAAGCTCTTTTAGGTCACACAGTCTAAAAGCAGCAAAGCAATGTGCTCCACCTTGTCTTGCAACACATGCCACTCCATTGAGGTTACAAGGTTGGTGATCCCACCTACACTGCAAAAGACATGTCCTGTGTCAATGAGAAGTTTCCTCATGTCTCTCAACACACCTCCCTGGCTGCTTTAAAGTCATCTTAAAATGGCCAAGATCTGAACTATTCTCACAACTATTAAAGTCTGGCATAGGCAGCTTTAACATGGGCTGATTGTAGTCAGGAGCATAAAGAGCAGCCAAAAAAGTACCAAAAAGTTTGATGTGATGTGGGTTTCACATCAATTATATCTTCCACGCTCCTAAGGGTGATTATATGTTATTTTAAATTAAAGGGTCATGTCAAAAAAATGGTCAAACCCAATTTAATTCAGCTTTTCCCCATTGTTATCTGTATGTGTGTGACTTGACAAATAGATCCCTCAGGCTAGAGAATCTACATCTACCACAAAACACGATTTCATGAGGTCATTTATCATTTAATAATCTAATCTAATATTTAAAAGTTATCTTTAATGTTAGTTATTAATGTTATGAACACTAAAACTAATAAAGCCTAGTTCCTTAAGGAATCATGTCTTATGGCTGTAGCTCCTGACATGTAATAAATTGTATGTTCCAGATAAGATCTTTGTCCTGGTTTGGAGCAGAGAAGATGTTCCTCCATGTGGCTTCTCCCATGTCTGGACTGTAGCCACTCTATAGCCTTTCCATCACTCAAACTCCAATCAAACCTTATCCATTTTTAAATTCCCACCACTCCATAATTGAGCTTCACACTGGTGAGTATTTTCACATAAAACCAACAGAATATCAGGATAAAGAATGACAAATAAATGACTTATCAAGGTAATTTAGGGTTCTCTTTTCCCAAGAGAGGGCTTTCCCCTCTCTAGAATGTCAGAGCAAGAAAGAAGGGAACGATGAAACAGTTCAGGGTAATACACAATTTTTCATACCAGAAGGTTAATCAATAAATGATTGCCTAGATCAATTTTCTGTCATGTCTATGCAACATACTGAGGAACTGTAGCAAGGGAAGCACTTGAGGATGTGGCAGGTAGGAACAGGACTGTCATTTTGATTATTTTATCTGAAGAATTTTGAATTACTACATTGGAGGTGGGGATTTTCTTTTCACATGTGAGATTCAGCTTTATATTCATTACACGTACACACTACTGCATTGGTTGCTTATGCTTACTGATTAACTGTAAAAAATGTTATACCATTTAAGTGTGAAGGTCTCCACTAAAATTATAGAAATGTATTTATGGGAGACACAATATATACAGCAGTTGTTTATTAAGGTCATTGGTATGAAATATATGATTGATGCAACGACTGTGTATCATTACAGCACTGAACATAAAATGCACCAGTGGGGCACCTTGCCAGATGCAGATGCTCCCAGAGCTGAGGCTGGTGCTCAGGCAGTGTATGTGCTGTAGTCACTTCCTACACTGTACTTCTACCAAACAGATGTTGCTGGAGCAGCGTCCTGCCTGTGCTGAATTCACCAGGTGCCAGTCATCAGAATTACAGTTCAAAGGTTTTCATTGATCAGGCTCTTAAATCTGCAAAACATCTGCAGTGCAAAACAGACTTAATGCCATCCTATTGGCAAGATGAACTCCCAGGTGGTAATAAGACCACCTTTTGTATTAGCCCAAGAGAAAAGCATCTGGCTGAGATGCCAACCGGGTTTTGTACCAGCTTCTGCTCTCCATTTGCCCCTGTAAGGAGAGAGACCAACTGGGAACCTGAAATCATTCCATATCTTGGTGAGTTCATGCTGAGTTTCCTTAGCCCTACTATCTCTCCTCATTCACTGATGATTTTGATGGATGCTTATGGGTGCATTTTGATAATTATAGGTGTTCATTTAAAAATACCTTTTAATTAGTTTCTAAAATACCCTGTAACAAAGCTGAAAAGGTAAGGAAGGTTTTATTTGTGCACTCTGTAAAGCAGGGGCTTTGAACTGAATGTAAAATTGTATGGAACAATGCTGCATCCTGAAATAATAGCAGACATTCCTGGGTATTTTTTTTTTCCCCAGAGCTGAATAACAGTGAGAGTCCATACAAGCTGTGGTCCAGACAAGCTGTTGAAAGTAAGAACTCCTGGAGAAAAAATTTCCAGTTTGCACACTGATGCCAAATTTTGCAAGCATCCTGTTTACTGACTGGGACATACAAGTGAAAACAGACCGGTGGGCCATGACCAAAGCTAAAAATAAAATTGCAAGAAGACTGTGTAAAGCTACAGTTCTGATCCCTCCAGAAAAAGGTATGGCACCTTTTTTAATTTTGTAAGGATTTTAAGAACATTTCTCTCCTTCTAAGACAGCTTGAGACTTAGAAAAAGTAATTCTTTTAAGAAACTGTCCCACTCCAACTCAGGCAAGGTATAGATGCAAAGCACAACCTAACTTCCCTGGACTGTAAGCAAAGAGAATGATTTTATTACAGCATGCAGAGAGAGGGATTTGACAGACAGCTGGCCATCCAAGCACTTTATTATTAAAGCCTGTGTTCAGCAGGATGCATTGTTTGAAAGATGTGTTTGCAAAAGCAGCCTCCTACTACTAGCATCTGCATTAACTATTAGTTTTATGAAGTACAAACTGCTTTGCAATGTCATTGACACAAAGCAAGCTTATCCCTGTGCCTACTTGAAGGAGAAAGAAAAAAACATCTCCTGGGGTTATTTAATTTTTTTCCAAACATATGTTGTGAAAGGCCTCACGGCAGTTTGAAGGAACTCTCAGAGCTACAGCTAGAGGCATGCTGAGGCCTTCTCTTTTGCAAAGAAAAAGCTGAAGCCTTTTTGCTTTCATTGAGAGAAACAATGAGGACAAAGTACACTGAAGTACAGGTAAATCTTTTTTTGTCTGTGCTGCCATGAAGGTAGGACCAAAGAAGGCCTTAATAGCCAGATAGTTGTAATGTCTTGTAGCAGTAAATCCAACCACAACACACAGGTAGGAGGTTAATACAGTTTTATTATTGGAGCTCTGGTGATCTACTTCACAATCCAATAGCCAGCCTAATCTCCAGGTGCTCTGGGGTTGTGAAATGACAATGCAGCAGCTATGAAGGAAAGTGCTATTAATGGGAGGGGGTAAAGACTAAAAGTAAGGGTAGGTTCTTGCCATAGAACTCACATTTCCCTACAGGTTTATCCAAAGCTCTTGGCCTTTCAATTTCCATTACTTAGACTCCCCTGAGCAAGCTGTCAAGCCACAGATATTTGGCCCCCTTTAGAGGATAATTTTGGCTTTCCTATGCTTAACCCCAGAAATTCCTCAGATTCATATGCATACTTGTAAAGCCTTCAGATTTCTCTTTCCCTAAAGGTATGTTTGGAACCAATCAAATCATTTCCCAGTATCTCTGTCTTCTGTTTGCCAAGGGCACATATACTTGCCCCTAGACACACACACATAAATACAGCACATAGAGCACATAGAATGAGCAGACATGAATGTACACATGCTCTCATATAGTATAAGGCTAAGCAAACATGTTCATTCATTGAGAAACCCCTACCACTTCATGTGGGGCTTGTCTCCATTGGACAGAAACGTGCAATAAACTGCAAGGTAAGAACCATAAGAATAAGGAAGGAATTGGAAAGAATCATTGCTTACATTCAGCAGCAAAACTTGGCCATCAAAGCCAGCTTCAGCACTTGGACATTTAATCTCTGAATGGACTGTATTTATGTTCCATCTATAAAAAATTAGTCAATAATTGCCAATCACATCCTGGGATGCATCCAAGGAAGTGTGGCCAGCAAGAAAAGGGAGGTGATTCTCCCCCTCTACTCCACTCTCATGAAACCCCATCTGGAGTACACTTGTTCAAGTGGGTCCAGAGAAGGGCCACCAAGATGATTATGGGGTTGGAACATCACACCTATGAAGAAAAGCTGAGAAAGTTGGGGTTATTCAGCTTGGAGAAGAGAAGGCTCCAGGTACACCTTATTGTCTGGGAAGACCTTATTACACCTTTGTAGCACTTAAAGGGTAAGAAAGACGGGGAAAATCTTTTTAAGCAGAGCCTGTTGTGATAGGTCAAAGTGTAATGGTTTTAAACTAAACGAATGTAGATTTAGACTAAATAGAAGGAAGAAATATTTTACAAGGGTGTACAATATAATCCATCATGTTTATCCTAGACACCTATCTTATCAAATGAACCACCCACCTATATTTATGTTGACTGTAGATGACTCACTGGACAGCTAAACTCAGATTAAATTAATTCCATCTGAAACATTCCTCAGGATCAGACTCTATTTTACAATTACATGGTGTTGTAGGAGTTTGAAGTTTTATTTAAATTTTTAAAAAAGCTCAAAAAAACCCTACCAGATCTCATGCTTTGAAACTCAAGTCCCTAAACACACCAAAGCTGTGAATTTTTTCAGTAATCCATTTTCTGCAGGAACATGTTGACTTCATCTATTAAGTATTATAAATGGCAAGAGAAAAAAAAACAAAACCAAAAACAAAACAAACAAAACCAGAACAGATAAAGGTCTTTGGTTGATGTGTTAGCTATCACCTCCAAGAATAATTTTGATCTTGCAATTGTAATAGCCAATCTACAGCACAGAATTTATATAAGACATTTTTATCTGGTTTATGTAAGAAAAATCTTGGCACTCTCATAAACATCAATGTATGTGTCTTAAAAGTAATGTTCATAATTTACATAAAATGAATGAGATAAATTGGAAATTTCAACTTCCCGGAAAAATTGTGCCTAGAAGGCAATTTCAGATTGAATTAAATGCCAGAAGGACCAAAGCCTACTAAAATATTGCCCCTTTCCTCAAAATGATAATACCTCAAAATTGGGCATGAACATGCACACACACAGACACCAGCACACTTTACACAGACTCCTGTCACTTTCTCTGTTCAAATTCAGAGATTTTTGTGCCAATATACAATTCTTTCTGCAATGTAAGCATCTTTTCTACCCTATTGTCCTTAAAAGCTGGTCTATTGTCTCTTCCTGCACCTCATTTTGATTTCAGTGGTGTAAACTGTCAGGTAGACCCATAACAAAAGGTCACACTAGTGTTTGCAATGTGGACCCAGCCAGAGCCTAACTGCTCCCAGCCATATCTCCCCTTCAGTAAACTCTCAATTATAGTGCTCTACTCCAGTCTTAATCCCAAGTCTTCTTTCAAGCTAATGTTCAGGTCAGTCACTCACCATTTTTTCTGCCATGATGTTGCCAAATATGGGGTATGTAAACTTTTTTTTCCCCCCAAACATGCTAGTCCTGTGACTAGACTGATTAAAATATAAGTGTTTATGAGTCCAATTTTATCATGTACCCTTTCTGTTTACCTGCAGACAGTTAAATGAATCCAAATTAGATCAAAAAGATGATTCAAACAAATGTCGCTGTTTCATATTCACCTTGACATCTATTCAAAAGGCTGTACATTATCAAAGGACTCAGAAGGGGAGAATTGAGCCTGGACAGTAAAAGATTCACTGTTCAAATTTCTCAGGTGCCTTACCGAGTTTTGGCTTGGCAAAGGAGAATTAGAGAAATTCACAAAGCTGAGAAGTGTTTTGAGGGTCATTCATGGGATGTTTAATGTTGCTTTAGTAGCTCACGTCCATTATTGTAAAAATTGCAATAAAAGCAAGCAAAGACAAGAACAGAGTTTAGCCCTGAGACTTATCCCTGTTAAGAATGCAAATGAAATTCACATAGATCTCTAAAAGGTTATTTATTATTTTGAAAATAGTGTTTCAAAATGGATGTTCTTTCATAACCCTGTGCTTATGAAAGTCCATTTTCTGTAAATGACAGTAAAGGTGTATTTTCTTTCAGACTATAAATAGCTGAACTTTGCTAATTCTCTCAGGGGGACACCAGGAGACAGTTGCTTAGATCACACACTCCATGCTAAGGACATAAAATCTCACACCCCTCCCAAAAAAAACCCTCTATCTTTTAAAGGTATCAGGTATTCAGGCTATATACAGTGAATTCCTTTTCTTCTTTTCCTTAAATAGTGTGTCTAACTGCCTGATTGACCAATAAGAAACATGAATCAAATACACTTGAAATTGAAAATAAGCAAATAAGGTTGAAGGTTAAATTTTAAATACTGTCAAACTCCACCTTCTCAGGGCCAAATCTATAAGTATTACTGACCAAGAATCAAGAAATAGCTATTAAGAAAAAAAGACCTCAATCCTGAAAAAGTGGATTTCAATGATTGACTTGGTTCTGTCATATTTCCCACGTGGTCTGGGTTCAGTTGTTTGTATTTTTACCACAAGTTCCCTCTAAATAAAACAGAACAAAATCCCATCTGGTTTCTGAGAGGTTTAGTGTTCATAAAATAGACAGTAGCCCCATCAATCACAGATGTTGCAGGAATACCAGCCATTATTAGGAGTAACATAAAAAACAAATAGGAAACCAANTAAAAATTGCAATAAAAGCAAGCAAAGACAAGAACAGAGTTTAGCCCTGAGACTTATCCCTGTTAAGAATGCAAATGAAATTCACATAGATCTCTAAAAGGTTATTTATTATTTTGAAAATAGTGTTTCAAAATGGATGTTCTTTCATAACCCTGTGCTTATGAAAGTCCATTTTCTGTAAATGACAGTAAAGGTGTATTTTCTTTCAGACTATAAATAGCTGAACTTTGCTAATTCTCTCAGGGGGACACCAGGAGACAGTTGCTTAGATCACACACTCCATGCTAAGGACATAAAATCTCACACCCCTCCCAAAAAAAACCCTCTATCTTTTAAAGGTATCAGGTATTCAGGCTATATACAGTGAATTCCTTTTCTTCTTTTCCTTAAATAGTGTGTCTAACTGCCTGATTGACCAATAAGAAACATGAATCAAATACACTTGAAATTGAAAATAAGCAAATAAGGTTGAAGGTTAAATTTTAAATACTGTCAAACTCCACCTTCTCAGGGCCAAATCTATAAGTATTACTGACCAAGAATCAAGAAATAGCTATTAAGAAAAAAAGACCTCAATCCTGAAATAGTAAAAGGGGATTTCAATGATTGACTTGGTTCTGTCACATTTCCCACGTGGTCTGGGTTCAGTTGTTTGTATTTTTACCACAAGTTCCCTCTAAATAAAACAGAACAAAATCCCATCTGGTTTCTGAGAGGTTTAGTGTTCATAAAATAGACAGTAGCCCCATCAATCACAGATGTTGCAGGAATACCAGCCATTATTAGGAGTAACATAAAAAACGAATAGGAAACCAACTTTTCGGGTTCTATTTCACCTCCACTATTTGTTGATTTTCAAAATTTATGGAAAAATCCCTCCAGTTAAGCTAATAAAACTACTATTCCCATTTCCACTTTCAATACGGACACCACTGTGTAGCAAGTAAGACAGGTTGGCGAGGAAGCAGCTCATCGTACAATGAGGTCTGCTTGCAGATGCAGATGCTGCCAGGCTAACACAGAAAAAAAGGGAGTAGAAAAGTACTGAAGTTCTTATATTTAGAAAACAGTGTCCCTTGACTAAATCTTTCAAAGAAAATAAACCACCTGGTTTTAAAGATATGAGGAAAACACACACACTTGTTTTCAAGATGGGAGGCAGAATTCTCATATGGAAAATGAGCAAAATTTCTTCAGAGCTCTGATACCAATTCCCCTAAGTGGTGGGAAACAACTGGCTTATGACAGCCAGCTGAGGGCCCCATCCCCATCATAGCTGCTCAGAATGAAGCTTCTCACACAGCATGGTTAAAAGTATGTCTTTTGTCTTCAAAATTGAAGTCCTAGAAGAATATGGAAGATGTAAAGCATTTGTAGAGACTCCCAGCATACATTGTCATTGGATGGATATTTGATGCTGGCACCAAAGGAATACAAGGGAAGGCATAACCAGGCAGGACATGCCTGACCAGTAGGTTTTCTCCTTAGGCAACAGAAATATTTCAAGTAGTAAACAACAATCATAGAATAATGGAATATCCTGAGCTGGAAGGGACTCATACAGTTCATTGAGCCCTGACTCCTTGAGGGAAACCTAAAAGTTAAACCATATATCTAATAGCATTGTCTAAATGCTTCTTGAACACTGATGTCATGGTTTAGGAACAGGGTGCCCCCTTAANCACTGCCTGTGAAAACAGGCTGCTGACTGCAGAAAGTGAAGTTAGTTAGAAGAACAGAGCTGAAAAGTAAAATCTCTGAACAGAACCAGCTCTATTCTCACCCAAACCAGGACAACTGACAATTTTAAAAGGAAGATTTTTATGGTTTCACCTTGTAGCATGAAGTGCAGACTCTGCACACAAAGTTGGATGTTTCATAAGACTACATGAACATGACTGCAACCACAAGTCATTAATAGAGCCACTGGGCCTCTGAGAGCAAGGCTCAGTTATTAAGACACCAAGTACTTAGGTTAGTTAAGACTTAGACCTCTTCCATTACCATCACAAGGAGATGAACACTGATATCCCAAGCATCTCATGGCACTAGGTATTTATATTTAGGCAATTTCTTCCCTGTAAACAAAACATCTGGTGGAAAAGAAAAGTTCTCTGAATAACCACTTAAAGAATGGAATTAAAGAAATCCCGGAGAGAAAAGACAGAAGTAACATCAACTATTTTAGGAATGTGGATGACTCAGCCCAAGACTTGCAAGGCCACATTTATTTCAAGTCTTTTAAATGAAAGGGGTTTAGAGACTTTTTCAACATCCTCACATCAAGTTACTATCTGTTTGATAGTAAGACAAAGCTGAAAAACACTCAGAATAGATACCTCCCTAACCATGATTTCAAAGTATAAACCATCTTAATAAGTATATTTTCTTTCCACAACACTTGAGTCGTAATAACGGACAAGAACAAAATTGTATCAGATAATTTAGAAGAAGTGAAAAAGCAATAGTTCCTGTGTTAAAGTGGTTATAACCAGGAGACAGCAGATGGATGTATTTCGATGGAAGGATGAAGGGAAGAGTTCGGGAACAGGAATGGAGTTAGTGAATATACAGCCAAACCATCACCCCCTTTTTCAAGGGCACTGCAGAAAAGACCTTTTTTAAAGAGGATATTAAAAGCAGGTGATATGATATTTTCAGGTATATTTCTGTGGACCTTCCATTACCATGAGGAAGACACCAGGAAAAAGCATGAGTATAGTTGAAAATTCATCAAGTAGAGGATGAGAAGTGGCATGAAGGGCCGATTCAAAATTATTTTAGAAATACCTATGCTAATAGAAAGACCACAGGAGGGATAAAAATGAGCATGAACAACAGTGGCAGATAACTTGTGGCTGTTTTCATGAAGACGATCTAATGGTAATAGTTTAAAAGATGGCATACCTTTTATATGTTAATTCAGAAGTGAACATAAGCTTTTACAGCAAAGTTGGGTCTTACATAGGATCTTTTTCCTACATATTCAGTTTTCACAAAAAAATTGATGTATTCACCTTTTAGACACTTGACAAATTCTCTCATAATTAAGTTTAATATCACTAAAGTCAAGGGAATCGTCTCCATTCATTTCAGAACTAGACTTGCTCTTTATTAAAGAACATTTGAATATTTTTTTATTATTCAATACATTACTCAGATTTTTATTGATTTAATTTTTATAAAGGACAATTAGGCATGGAAAAGTTAAGAAGTTAACTTTTTTGTTCCAAAACTATAGAGAGTTGCTGTAAGATCAAAACGGGCTTTGTTGATTTTTTTTTTTCCGAAATGTTATTTCTATTGCAATGTCAAATCATTTTGCAGAATTGAACTCTTGAGGTAAAAACTATGCCCTTATTGAAGCTGGTGGACATTCTACACATAGAATATAACCTTTCACCTTGGTCATCTTTGTTCCTTAAGACACTTTGAGAGTCAGAGAAAAAACATATCCCATAAGTCATGCTATCCATTCTTGGAGTTCTTCCCAGAATAAAACCATCAGAAAGATCTTGCCATTTCTGAGTCCTTTTAAGCAGGTCTGGAGCTCCTTGCAGAGCACATCTGATCCCACAGCAGTCTGTGAAGAGCTGCAAGGCTTGAGATGCCTGCAAAAGTGCAAGTCTGCAAAAACTGCATGCACCTGGCTTAAAGAGTTTTAAGCCTTGCATTTCAGAAGCTTGATATAAATGTCTCTGACATGTCAACAAAGCTGGATGCTGTAATGAATTCCCAGTTATCTTCAGGTGGCGGGTTCCTCCACCAAAGAATCAACAGCCTGAATGGCAGCCCCAGATGAATACTTGAAGTAACATTCTGCCTTTCTTTCTATCGTCACAATTATTAAAAATTCTATATAGATTAAAGTAACACACAGGTATATTAAAGTAACACCCAGAAGACAGCCATAACTCCTGAGTATACACACATACAGTAAAAAGAAATAACCTAAATAAAGATATCCAAAGAGTGAGCAAAGAAGTATCCCAAGGATGGGGAGCAGAGGCAGAAAGAGACTAATTTACTTGCCTGAGGTGGCAGAGCTGAGAACTGAAGACAAATTTCCCAATTCTCACATCAATGCCTTAACCATAAAGTTAATCCTCTGTAGACCTCTATTTTTATCCTTCATAACTTTTTAAAAAACATTCCAATAGGGTTCCATTTTCTCTTTGCTTTGCCTGAACACAAGGGTGAAATACTGGGGGGCAGGTAGATGAATTCTATTAGAGTTACAATATAGTAGGAAAAAATCTCTGTCCATTAAAAGTGAAAGATGCATTTTTCGTTCAGGTAACTAAAAAACAAATTCTTTTTTTTTATTACATATTGAATGTAGCTAAAAGTGAACATATTTCCTTATACACTTCTACACAGAAAGCAAAGGCAAAGTAATGAGCCCATTCAGTTCATCTTATGAAGCTTGTTAGGAGCTTCCTCTCTTTGTCAAGCTTGAAGAAATCATGAGCAAGACACAGAGACATTATCCTCACTGAGAACAGAGGCCAGGTTGGAAATGCAGTGATTTTAAAGACAAGTTTGTTGAGTTTTCCAAATGTAACAACACTAAAATATTACCTAGACATGAAATGCAAGGCTTTTCACTCCACATTATTAAAGCAGTTTTGTCATAAACTAACAGGCATATGTTTTATTAAACCTGTTTGAACTTATTGTTAAATAACAACATTATTCAACATATATATCCTTGAATCTCCGCAGATACATAGACCATAAAATCTAGGAACGCAAGTAAATTTTGCTTTTATTATCATTCTTAAACATGCTTTATGACATGCAGCACTGAAGCTCAATGTCCCATCCAGGTCTTTCCAATATGTGCTCTTTTACATATGTAAAAAGTAGTTTAAAATGAGTATAAACATGTAAGATTTCACCCATACTGAACTCACAGTTACAGTGGGTTGACCCTGGCTGGACAAATATTAATTCATTTCAGTAGGAGATCCCACAGGCAGCATTCAACAATTTTTGTTCATCTTCTCAGTATAGAAGTACTGATGTGGAGAGGGAGCAGCTGATCTCTTCTCTCTGGGATCCAGTAACAGAACATGTGGGAACAGTTCAAAGCTGTGCCAAGGGAGGCTCCAGCTGGACATTAGGAAGCATTTCTTAAACTGAGGATGGCTGAATACTGCAACAGGCTTCCTAGAGAGGTGGTTGATGTCCCAAACCTATCAGTGCTTAAAGGGCATTTGGACAATGCCCTTAGTAACAGGCTTTAACTTTTTGGTCAGCCCAGAAGTGGTGTGAGGCACTTGAACTAGATGAACATTGTAAGTCCCTTTCCAACGGACCTGTTCTATTGTATTCACCCTTGATGTCACAGCTGCAAAAACCATGGTCACACTTAAACCAGCCATTTTCCTGCGTGTACCTACATGCAATTATCATCAGAGGTGCCCAGAGAAGATTTGTCTTCTTAAAATACACCTTCGGGGAGCAAGGAACTGCGGCCGGCATGGAGGCACCTTCACCATCAGGCTTTGGTGGCAGTGGGGCTCTCTTCGGCCTGGCGCCAGAGGTACGTAAGCTTCACCAGCAGCGTGTCAGCAAAAGCTGCTTCCCCCCTCTGACTGTGCCACAGGGACATGCACTGTCACTCCCCAGCCTGCAGCTCTACAGGTTGGCTGCTGCAGGTTGGCCATTGCACTCCGTGCCACGATCCCACCACAACTGACTCAGCTGGGTTGAGCCAACCCATGCAAGGCATCTGCCCTTCAGAGCTGAAGTAGCCGTTGGGCAGGTAGGGCCTTGCCACCTGTTAAGGTCCACACTTCCACTGCAGGTGCCTCCAATCGCTACGGAAAAAACACATCTGAAGAGCTCCTCCTGAGAAAGAAGGTAATGGGAGCTGGGCTTTGCTTAGGAGAAACGATTCCTCTTTATCATGGCTTTGCCTGTCTAAGCACGTCACACTACGGAATGGAAAGGCTGCCAGGCTCTTCGCAGCCCAAGGAACAACAACCCAGTAGAAAGAGGAAGTGGCTGCTGAGAGACAGTGATGGCCAACCAGGCAAGGAAAGGCAGAAGCTGGAAAGAGAGATCTCTGGCCTGGACAACCGAGAAAAAACAGGCGGGGCGAGAACAAGGAGCTCAGGTGTGTAACAGGCCCTGCTGTCCATCTTTCACATTTTAACACCGCTCCGTTCCATTCCAAATGTGCTTGGCACAATTATGTGGCCACTGTCCTAACCTAAAAAGCCTAGGGAAAATCTTCTCTGACACAAGTCCAGTTTAATACGTAATTAATGATTTCAGGTGCCTTTGGAGTCTCACTCAAACAAGACTGTTCCAACACACTACAGACAGCAGACATTGTCAGTCCCTTAAAAGGGTCATTGTGTCTTTGTCACACACTTACATGTGGTCATGGAGAAAGATGAAGACATTAACAAGTCAGCTCTGCCACGAGCTATCTGGGACAACACAAGCCAATGTCATCTCCACTCCACAGAACTTGGGAAGACAGCTGCCCTCTCCCTGTTAAGAGCAGATTTCAGATCACTACACAAAAAGCTCCTTTGACATCACACCATCAGCCAGCAAGAGGGCCAGGAATTGGATTTGCCTTCCCACAGTGCAGGTTTTACCCCACGGTCTCGAGCCACTCCATTCACAACCTCTGGAAAGGTTTTCTTTATGGGCATTTCTAACCCAAACACAAACCCACCTCTGCTGGCACCTTCCTAAAGCTCTGAAAATTCATCAGCGTTCATCCCAGAGTCAGCAAATTTCAGCCACAGGAAGCAGAACTGCAGAAAATGCCCCCATTCTGTTGATATCCCATTCTGACTACATTCAAGTAGGATATTTTTCATTTTCTTTTTTGGGGGCGAAAAAAAAGTCAGGCGGACTTAGTCTGAGATAAGCTACATGAACAAGTAGCAGCACCACTGGATAGTCCCCATCACAGCAGCGTTACATACAGGAGGCATGTTCAACAGAGAAATCTGTCCCAGTACATTATTGCAATAGAGAGACTGAGAGTGTGCTGTGGGAGGCTCCCCAGACTGTACACTATGGGGAACTTTGACAGGTTAGAACTGTGATAAAGCAACGGAAATATATATTCTCTCTTGTTCCCACAGGCAAGTGGGAACACAGTTCTTGTGAAGAACTGTGTAATAGCTTCTATTTATCTGAAACCTCAGCCTGTTTCCTCCAAGGTGGTCCCTGGCTTGATAATGAGAAATCCATTACAAGGCAGTCTGTGGCAAAATTTGCCTCACCACTTCTTCTGCTTCACAGGAGCTATTCTTGCTTCTCTTAAAGTTGTCACAGGTTTCAGATGTCCCACAAGTTGCTCAAACACCACTATATATTTGAATTTTGTACTTCAAGGAATATAACCCTGTCTGTCTGAATATGCTATTCCAGCACAAAACAAGCATTTGAGTGCAGTAACTTTTGCTACATCTTGCAAGTCAACCATACATGGGAGCTCCGTCCAGGCTTTCACTGTTGTTAAATGTTGTGAGAGATCCCTGGCATGCTCAGCTACTGCTCCCACAACAACTTGGGATCTGTGTAGCCATCTTTCCAGTTCTGGGGATGAAAGAGTTTCCAGAGGCCAGGAACAGTACAGGTATGGCCAAAATTTGCCAGTAGGTCTCAGAGGACAGTTACTCTTGAAGCTCTGGTGCTTTTGGGGTAACTAGTATAGATGCAATTTATTATTCATTCTCAGAAAGTGGAATAGGAAGTTCTTAGCAAGTTTGGAAGCAAGATTATGCAAAGAAATTAAGGGTCCTTATAAGCTGTTCCTGTGTCACTGTTCACATCTCCCCTCAAATTTTCATCTTATTGGAAGATTTGTTGTTTCATCTCTCTTCCTTCTTTATTTCCAGACAGGTTGCTTGGTTGGTATCTAACAGGAATACACCTTTCAAAGCTGACATCACTGCTAACAAATACGCAGAGCTAATGACCATCATTTTCCTACTGGACATTGGCCTTTCAGACTGAGCAAAGCTGCCAGCACTTGGGCAGGTTGGTATTAGATGCATCCTGTTAGGAGCCTGACTTGCCCCAGTCTCCACATTCTTCCTATGTTTTTGTTGGTTTTTTTTTTTCAGATTAGAAGCCAGTTTAACTACAGCGTTAGCAGTGCCATTCTTTTTACGCAACAGGTTAATATGCACTGTGAAGCCTTCTCTCAATTTTGCTATATTTTTTAAATATCATAAAAAATTTCAATTAAATAACAGTTCTGCTATCTCCCAGTTCATAATATTGGCCTAGCTTTTGTGAACTGTACAGGGTATACCATTAATAATGCACCCAGCAGCCTCGTCAGTTGACTGATTTACCCAAAACAGCACCTTTTAACACTTAGTGGGGTCCTGGTGAGCAGAGCACTATCAAACCATGACCATTTACAATAAATGGGAGTGTGTAGTGAAACACCTCACTAGTGTTCCCCACTGATTCTGCTCCACATTTTTCTCATTTCTTTCTTTTTTTTTTTTAATGATTACTATATTTCTTGAGGGGCTGTTCTTTCTAGTTTCAAAAGATTTTTTCCACTCCCTAAAATGACATCATTTTTGTCATTATTGTTCTTATTATAGATCCTGCTCTATCTTGATACCTTGCACATTACGGACTTAAAATGTCTACATCTGAGATAATTGCCTGAGAAGTCTCAAAAGCCATATGCATCAATAGTAAAGCAAAAAATAAATAGTAATGGAGAGGACACAGATAATGACTTATCCCAAGAGGAAACAGGTTTCTAAAGCAGATAAGTGGACTTGCCTTGTCTTTCTCTTTTGTCTACAAAGGAAGCCTAGTATGACTATCTCATACTGCACTAGCCAGTTTTTAGATACTTAAAAGTTAGATTAAATGAGCCACAGACCTACTGTGAAGTAGCCAATATGACAGACTATAACACTATGGTTCTGGTCACTGTCCAAAAATATTGTGGCCAACCCAGAAGAGTGATGCTCTAAACTTTGGAGAAATGGTGTGCTTGAGGTTTTCACTGTACAGGAAAGTAGCTTTGCTGGCATGCATAACTGGGAACAGTAATGGATATGCAGACACTGGAAAATCAATTAAGAAAAGAGAGGATCAGTGGGCAACACACAAGAAGAAAACAAAGTTTAATTAACCTGAAAAGCTATGAGATACTCAGCATGTCCTAGAGATGCAGATTTGCTCACATAAAGAAAGACTAGAAGACCCCTGAAGAGCAGGTGCCTGCATTGCTCCTGCTACCTTGGGAACAGACTTTTCCCACTAGAATGGTGCATTTCAGCGCAATCCCTCCTCCACCCCTGCTGCCATTCTGACCTCAGGCTTCACAGAAGTGACTGATGTCTCCTTAACTTAGTTTCTCCTCAGATAGAATGAACTGTAAGCAAAAAAAAATGAGAAAGAAGTAGAAGGAGCAAGCAATGGGAGATTCAGGCAACAGATAAAGGATCCTTCTGAAAAGGGATCAAAATAGAAATGATGAACAAAGAGACTAGGGATGTTAATTAGGAAATAATCATAGAGAAGTGAGATTTCCTTCAGAGATATTTGTGGCAGTACGGAAGTATATGTCTACAAGGAAGCAAGAAGGAAAGATTGCAAGGAGACCTACTGAGTGTGTAGACAAGCAGTGAGAAAGTCTTTTGATAATTAATGAATTACAAGGAGATAAGGGAGAACAATAATGTAAAAAAGAAAAAAAAAAAAAAAAAAAGGGAAAGAAATTTCACACAACTGGTTTCTGATTTAGCATTAGCCTAATACTACATGGACCTTGGAACATATCAGGTCTTCTGGTGCTTGAGAACAGCTGGCGTATAAATGAACAGGGTGGGATAAAACAGAGGAGAAAAAGAAATCTACAGTTCAAACTGTGACTGACAGAAAGGGAAAAGTAATTGCCCAAACTGGTATCCAAACTTGTAAGAGCAGATGTATATCAAGAATCTTGTTTTAAAAATGACTGTGGAATAGGTAACCTCTCCTCCAGCCCTCGCCAGCCTCTCTGTGCCTCCTCAGTCTGCATCTGTGCTCCTGACTGTGGGCATGGGCAAGGAGCTGTTCTAAATCTTACTGTTAAGAGGTGGTGGGGAGAGTGCATTGCCTGCTAGCACTGCCTGGGCTGGACCAGCAAAACAGCACATGTGTCTGATGACATCCTGCTGCTGCACTTTGTGGTGGTATCTTAGACCGAAACAACCTTCACCTTGATGGGCCTGTGAAGTGTCACATTTGAGCCAATGACACAAATCTTCTGTGCTGCCTTTGCTATGGGGATAGCGTTGTCTTTGACTGCACAGCAAGATTCAGCCAGGCTCAGCTGGGAGTTTGCTACACAGTGAATCATTGCTGAGGTTGTACCAGTCTGTCACTACTGGTGGAGGAAACCACCAGGGTCTGCAGGTACACAGTGACAGGGACAGCTGACAAAGGCCAAAGAGGAGACAGTGAGGAAACTACAGTGATAGGGAGAAAGGAGTAGAAAATATTCCTACATCCTCTCTTGGTTTTGCTAGTTTTATTTTCCACCATTTTCCTTCATGAATACAGTTTTCTCAGGTCCCCCATTCCTTCAAATTACTTACATCAATAAAACAAGCAGCAGCATCGGCTCTATCAGCTGCAAGGACACAGCATGTACAATGCCCAGAAAAGCTCTTATCTCCCATTCTCCCTGCAGGCAGTGTCCATGGTTGCTGGACTGGCTAGCAAGGCTATTGGGATTTCATAAACACCATTTTTTCAGAGGGAGTTTGGTCAAATGGTTGAGGTACTGGACTCAGGAGAACGCAATTCCTATCTTGCCTCATGTCTCCTGGAAACCTGGGGCACATCCCTACCTAAGTTTCCTATATGTAAGATAGGGTTAAAAACACATCCTCTATCTATTCAAAGTATATCTTTTCTCCTTTCTTCATACAGCACCTTGCATTGTGGGACCACCAGTTACAGGAAAAAAACTCAATAAAGTTTAAACAATAAAAATAATAGGTCCTAGATGGAATTCTTTGAGGAAAAAGAAGGCTTAATTTAACCAATATTAAAAAAAAAAAACAAACAAACTATGTATGCACAAAAGGCTTTTAAAAATAATTGTGTTTATTCTTAATCTTATTTTCCAGTCTTATCTTTCAAGCAGTCAGAGATAGCACCAATATCATCTGGCAAAAGCAAGAGTAATTTAATGGAAGGAGTAGATAAAGTGTCCAGATGCACGTCCAGCATGTAAACTGAAGGAATTGCTTTATTGTACTTGCCAGATTTAGTGAATAAAAGTGCAAAATATCTTAATAAGACAACTGTTAAAACTTGGAGAGTTGGTATGTCTCCTGCATGGCTAGAAAAATCGAAGGACACAGAAGATAAAGATCTATATTCTTCCAAAGTAATGTAGTGACAGGGAGACTTGGGCTAATAAACACTCTGAACTAAGAATGACGTGAGCACCATAAACAAGTCATTGTCCAGAGAGTGTTCCCAAAGTTTATAATACATATTCTAAATCAACAAGCTCATAAAAAGTGCTGATAGACAATTCCACTGGGAGAGACAGATCAAGAGGTGCCTGTGGAGCCACCATAAATACTGCTGCTATGGATAGGTCAGAAACAAACCACTACCATGCACAGTTCAAGACCAAGTGCATTAAATGAAAGAACTTAGTTGGGGAAGAAATCCAAAAATAAGAGAAGACATATGGGAGCCAATATTTATTTCTTGTTCTGCTGTCTGACCTTGGAGAAGTTATTCTGGGCTCAGACCTGAAAAGTACTGACCAGTCTGCTCCTGAACTAACAAAGCCTTCAGAAACATGCCTTGCCAACACCGTTGCTTCTTGCAGGCACAGACAAGGTGCTTCTCACATGAGGACAGAGCCTGCCAAGGTACTCTGTTATGAATTGTAAGGATGGCATCTGTTCTCAAAGCTGTATTTGCACTGGCTGTGAATCACACCATCAGTGTGGGTAGGCACCGGCTGATCACACTCAGAACTCATCTGCAAGCACAGCACTGAAATCGTGGAAGAGAACCAGACTTCTACAAAATCCCTTTGCCAGTTTTGCTTCTGTCTCCCTGTACTGAGCTTGTGGGTCTTCTATCCCATCTCCTGGCCACATTTGAGGCCTTGCAAGTACCCATGCTGTATGCAGGGGGTTGGTGTGGCTATGAGTGTGCTTTCATTCAGCAGGAATGCTACAGGTCCTGGCTGCCCCTCAGGCCTCAAATTGTATGGGCTCTTCCAGACTTCAGTAGACCCCACCTCCCAGACATCCCCCATGAAACCCTCATCTCTATTCATCTCTCAGAGTCCCATGAAGGAAACACACATCTAAGCACAGTTAAGCACAGGTTCTGTATTTTCTGGACCAAATTCCTCTCTGACTTGTATCAATTCCACTGGAGGATAACACTATTGATTTTAGTGGAGGTACTGCTGATTTAAACAAGGTTGAATAAGAGGAGAGCACTGGTGACCCCTGTAAAATGCGGATAATAATCTTTACCTACAGCCCAAGGGAAATGTGAAAGTTAATTAATTAGTATTGTAAATCTCTGTGAGATCCTAGCAGTCTATAAATGAATTCAAATGGCACCAGAGAGAGGGCATAAAATTGTTCTTCTTACAAAAGTTAAAAAATACAGACGAGGAACAAGTGGAGTACAGATCCAAACATTCAAACATTGAGCAGTGTGAGTCCATTTCAAGCCCCATTCCAGTAAAAGGGTTTGAGAAACATGTGAGACACGTGGTGATTTCACTCCTGAAAGCAAGATTCTGACATTTCCTTTAAAAGAAATTGCTGTCAATACAGCCCAATGAAGTTCACAAAAGGACCTGTTTTAAGTTTAGTCAATTAAAGATGCGAGAAAAAGAACTTTAGACATCATTGACCCAGATATTCTGTGGCATTTATATTCATAAAAGAACAGAATATAGACACAATGAATTGCAAGAAAAATTCCCAATACAGATGGTTAACTTGCCGTTCTGCCCTTCAATAGTGCAGAAGTCGGAAAGGTGATAGAGTCAGATGTAGATGGCTATTCCCTGATCAAGGGAAGAAAGTGTGCTATTTAATAATAATGAGAAAGGAAAAGAGGATTTTTTTAAAGCTCTTGGAGTGTCAGAGTGATGCTCCAGTGGAGCAATATCTCCCAAAAGCTGCATTCTGTACAGACAACCAAGCCTATTTCTGAAACCTTAGTCAGACACTACAGTTTATTTGCACATCTAAATATTTAAAGGTGAGTGTACAAATGATTTGCACTGGATCACTGGGATTACCTACTCTTTCTTCTACCACAGGGCTCCAAGTGGAACAAGGCTCTTTTTCTATTGTACTACACACAAGCAAATGGCACAAAGACCAAAAGCTTAGAATGTCCTTCTGCAAGAGAGACTGAGAATGTGTTCAGTCATACGCTTCATTTTGTTTCTCTCCACTGACCATAGAGAGTCCTGGAGACTTGTTGAATGACTTGAGCAGACAAATTAGGTCCCTACAATGGGGCTTTATGGGCCATTCCATGTCCTCAGGATGTCATGTTTAAAAACATTACCTGAACATTAGTTATAGGCCAAAAAAGGCTAATAACATCTCACTTGCAGTATGCCTTAGATGGGGGGGGGGCGGTATTTTGGTCTGGTTGTTTGTTTGATTGGTTGGGTTTTATCTATGATTACCTGCCATTCCCCAAAGCCAGCAGGAAGACTGGTGACAATTTTAGATGCACCTGTGTAAATTCAAAGCTAGCATCATTGGGAAAACAGCAGAGATTCTCTTCATTTAGTTCATTCCATTTGGCTCAGGTAAATTTGAAGAAGCAAAAGATAATGCTCTTCTATGAGCCATCATCATCAAACCAATGAATAAATCAGAAGAGGCTGATTAAAGCTCACCTTTCCCATTGTGTCCCATATAGTCTAAGGATGGTAAGTGAAGACACCTGTAGATCCAAAGAGGAAACGAGGGGAAGCAATGCTGGCTTTATTTGCAGCACCATGTTAATGAGACAATGTTTTTGCTGTTGCTTTGGAATGTATTTCTCACCATAAAGTATGCTTTTTCCCTCTAAGAAGACCTGACTTCCTTCCCCTTGATGTCCCTTACTGCCTATTTTTAGCTAAAAGCTGTGTGAATACAATTACAAATACAAGGGCATTACTTCCACAGTCATCTCTCCGTCCTGGAACTAATAGCTTCCTTAACTTCACAAGTGACCTGGCCAGTGTGATCATGCTCCCTTATGTATATGTAAAATCTTCATTGATGAGGCATTTTAATAATTGCTGTGTTTTAAGGAACCATTTTTGGATACATGGTACTCATGCAGCATTTAAAAAGCACCCTGAACAGCATCTGAAAGCATCCATATTTTTCAGCTGCCTTCTGTGATCAGTGTGCTCTATCAGGTGTAACCCAGGAGAAAAACCAAGCAAACCAAGCTGAAGTTTTCTTTTGAGATGTCTTTGTATCACATAACCTCAAAAGATTTTTGTAAGCAGCAAAATCTACACTATTTATTAGCACTGAGCCCCTCAACCAGGGACTACTCTTGGATCATAACTCCAAAATCCCAATGATCTGTGTGTTTCTTCTACATTAAGAATGAAATGCATTTGCAAAGCAGCACAAGGAAGCTTCTCTGATATTCGCATGTGTAAGTAACTGCAGTGAGAAGTCTGGGCACTGGACTAAGACAGGCAACTTTCCCTCTTCTCCCTGCCTGAGGATCTGAACAGTATGTGTAAGTAAACTTCTTGATGGGCTATCTAGATAGAAAATCATCTCTTCTTATGCACAGCACCTAACACAATTGGAAACCAACATCTGAGTTCTAATATAATGTACATATTAAAAAATAAATTAGTCAGTTTCAAAGGATATCTGATCTTCCTAATGATGGGCAAGGGATGCTGATGAATTACAATAAAAATGAGGTAACAGATAGAAAACAATTGCAAAGAAGTTTAAAAGTAGCATAACATCTCAGGATGACAGAGGCCTTTCTTAATATACTATTGTGACTGAAAAATTGTACCTACACATGTCAAACACTTCTCCTTACAAGTGTTGTCTTTAATCTTTAGGATTTGTGAAGGTCCTGATTTTGAACACTTCTGTGGTGGCTCTAGGTACCTCAGTTTCTTCATTTATAGTACGTTGGCACATTATGATTTCTTATCTAGTAATAGAGTCTAGAGGCAAACCAGTTCAACATCCCATAGTGCTTTAGTAAGATATGGAAAATTACAGACTGTGTCCCAGAAATTAAAATTGTTTATCTTCATTATAGACCTCTTATGGAGTTTAATGCTTCTGAAGTGCTTAGAAAGCCTGCAGTGAAAGGTGGGTTATAAATGCAAGGAGCACTACCAATGATAATAGATTCCTTGGATTCAGGTAAAATCAGAAATATACACGGTGGTGCATTAAAAGTAAAGGTAAAACCAAGGATTTAGTAATCAGCTATCATCAAACTAAAGAAAAATATCTCTGTCACCAAAGAGTGTAGCTAGGAAGTGACAGGTGGGCTTCAGTTCAAAAGTTCAATTATACAATTTCAGATTCAAAGGAAACTTCAGCACAGCTATTGCCTAGCGATACGATTACTGAAACCTTGAAGGAATGAAATTGAGTTTGAGCTGAGTGTAGGAGCAGTAATTTACCAGGTGGAGTATTCAGAATACATTAACCCTGTAAATGCCATTGGCAAGGTAGAATTGATTAATGCAAGAGTGGCCTATTTCTGAAGATAACAGTCAAATTCTAACTCAGAAAAAGTATATTTTTTTAACTTAATCATTGCTCATATACAGGAGTGAATTCCATCCAAAGCATAAGGAAAAAATCTCCATCTTGAATCTTTGATAGAAGAATGTCTCTCCCGATCCAGTCAGAGATGAATCTAATGCTGGGTCCCCAGTGACAGTAAACAGCATCATCTGTTTTAGGGGAAGAATAAGAAACCTTTTCATAATTTTGATGCAATAAATTGCCCTAATGAATTACTTTCTTATGTACTTCATAAATCAATTTATGCTCCAAGTTACCAAGTTGTTGGTGTTATCAAAAAGTCTTGGTTTTTAACTGTTGTCACTGGGAGCTGAAATTCCATTTTTGCTGCAATACTTATGGGTAGTTTCCTGTCTGCTTTGGTAACATAATTCCTCAACATTCAACAGTGTCTGTCTTCACATAAGCACATGATTAAAATGCTGATGATTTAATTTTGAATTTGAATGACAACTTTTAAACTGCAATGCTAAAAACCTCTATATTAGAATCAATCCTACCACTGAAGAACTTTCAATGCTAGAGCAGATGATTGCTATAAAATAGCCTGGCATAATTCTGAAAAGGTCCATTCCAAACCAAACCATTCTATGATTCTATGATGTTCCAGTGTTTATATGCAACTCTGGTGTACAGTATTTTTGAATAGTAACTGTCCAGCCACAGTAGGGAAGAACAATAGACAATAAACTGAGTACAAACTGTAAAGGGCAACAGACCTGACTGGCCAAGGGCACTCTTTATGGCCCCAAAATTATGAGATAAGACATGGCTCTTCCCATGGGAAGTAGCTGGATGAGCCCTTGGAGATGATTGCTTGGAGCAATGACCACACCTTTGATGCCAGAAGAACTGCCAGTGAAAATAAATCCTGGACTGTTGGAGAACATGGCACTCAAAGAGAAAAGCTCTTAATCTCACTAGACAGCTGGGATAAACACTTATAAAGGAAACATTTTCAAAAGACTAGGCAGATTATAAAGGCACCAGGAGTCACTGAAATCTTGTTAAACATTGTTCACTGCATTACTTTAGATTTTAGTTTGAACTTACACTGTCAGATAAATTCCATTTATCTCCTGAATGCTTTTCTCACCGTGTTTGTTGCTATGAATTCACACCTTCAGTGAAGATTTACATTTCGTCCTTGATCGAGACAAAGATAATGTTCAACTTCAATCATTCTAAGGCGTCCTTTTTTTCACTTAACTGGGTCAGTGTGACACTGAAAACACAGGTTATGGTGTTCAACCATTAATGTAGGAAAGCAGGATGGTCTTACAGGTAAGGTACTGAATTAGTCCCCAGAGATAAAGTGTCTCTCAAACACTTCTACAGACTTCCAACCTGACCTTGGAAAAACTGCATTAGTCCCTCTGTGCAACTACAAAATTGGGAAATAAATGCTTTCTCTTCCCTTTCTGCTGACCTTGCCTTTTGCTACACACAAGACCAAGCACATTGGGAAAAAACTGTAGTCAAGGTTTCTGGTCATTCTTTTAATACAGCCAATGATGGCTCATCACCATCATGGTAAATTCTGTGATTTAACCAATGCAATTGCTCCACTGTAGTTCAGAAACATAAAGACTTACATGATATTTTTGGAAGAGCTGTAGAAGAATTCCCTTGAGCACTCCCACACTTCCATTTGCTATCCTAACTCACTTGTCATTAATTACAAACTAATGAGTGCCATTTTCTGTTCTGCATTGATACCTTAGTTTCTCCTCCTGTGGGAAAATCAACCAGCATTGAAGGACTTGTCCAGACTGAAAGCATTTATCTATGCCATCTCACAGAGCTCAGCATTTCAGATAAGACTTTAATACAGAGCAACATTTTCTAAAGACTAATTTCACTGTTAATCCCTTCGGTTTGGCTCAGTTTGTGCTAAAAATTAATTTTGCCCATTCTCTTACTAGGATGTTTGTAAGAATGACAACATGCCCCTTGATGTCCCAGTGCCCTCTGTACTTCTTCCTGATTTGTTAATATCATGTTTTGAACCCTTAAACAACTCAGTTTGTTTTCCTGCATATTTTGCCTCCTTGGCAATACAGAGAAGATGATTCTGATCCAAGTTCCTTGTTACAAATTGTGTTTGATGCAATGCAGCAATTTATACTAATAAATCTTGATCATCGTCTCTGTGTACTTAATGACTGTGTCTACAATAATTATCTATGCTACTAAATCTATACTTTTAAATTGTTACACTACTTGCTGACATGGTTTTGACTTGGGCTAACAAGCTCAAGTAACTTCTAGGCATAAGTGAAGGCATTAGCATGATCCAGGAACCACTCCTGGCAGGCTGTTTGGACACAGTGACTTTATTTTGGGTGGTGAGAAACTTTGGTAGAGCAGCCATGGTCTGTTCTGTGCTACCTGGCTGCCAGGCCACAAAATAGTGCCAGGTACATTTACCAGCATACACAGCCAACAGAGAGCATCAAAGGAGGAACTGAGAGTGTGTCTGAAAAGGCCAAATTATATAACTAAAATGCACTGTGGTTGAGCTGCAAACCTGTAGACTGTATGCTGCTACCGATGACAGAGAAGGAGCAAAGATGGCATCTTTTAACCACCTGGAGTGAAAGGAGATGAATGGGTATGTGAATGATTTCCAGTGCAATCTAAAATAGTCCCATGACTGCATGGGACTATCCAGGGCTCCTTGTAACCTGCTTAGCAGCCCCATATCTTCATGGACTCTGAACCTTACAGCCAATCTTGAGAGGGAGGGAAGCATCAACACCTCCTGCTCCTACACTAAAATTGTTCACTGTCCATGTTATGGCTCAGCGGAAGATGACAATGTGTTTCTAGGGCACAGACCACAGACTCTTCCTTAATGTCAACAAGGGGAAGGTGTTTTTAATAAAGGTCAGAAAGGTTTTCTGAGAGAAGAAAAAATCCCAGAAGCTAAAACTTATTGAAAACTCAGTCATAACTTCCATTCCCAGCAGCAGACATACTGAAGTTATTGATAAAAGCATTACTGCATTACTTAATCACACAACTTTAAATATCTGTGTCGCTGTCAGTAATAAAAGAAGTACAGGACAGTGCAGTCAGACTATTCCTGAATATTCAATGTGTTATTACAATAATTAAGATGAATAGTGATTACCTGTCTTGTCTGTTGATAACTTCTCGGGCAGCTAACTATAGCTACACTAAATGACATTTTAAACATATGTTTGAAGCATCATTCACTGATGAATTAACCCCTTTTATACAGCAGGCATAAGTCACAAATAATAAGAGCAAATGTGCCATATTCAACTTACTTGAACTCCAAGGAACAGTGGTGGGAAATATATTGTTCAAAAACTACAGAGTAAAATTCAATCCAAACATGTACACGTTTATCACTTGTACATGTTTATCACTTGTCTATGAACACAAGATCATTGTTTAGCCCCATTCTGAAATATGGGTCTTCTTTTTAAAAATACAGCCTATTGATAGAAGTGAGGTTAGTTAGGCACATGCAGTCTGAGCATGGTTAGTATCAGGCAGCAGAAAGGATCAGAGAATAAAAAATTATAGTAGTTCGTGTTTTCCTTGGGAAAGAGTCAAATTACTGGACTGGAGTAAATTTGAACAAAAACCAGACTTTGTAAGCTGGAAAATTAATGTCTCAATTAATTATTCCAAATTAGTCTAGTCCTGTGTATCTTACCATAACCAAGCACCACTTCAGAAAACTGTCAGTATTTGTCACTTTACTGAATTAGTCTCTACCTCCCATTGCTTCAGGATATCAGCCTTTCCTTCCTGTTACCTCTCCTCCTCCCAGGCTGTTCTATCTTCTTTCTCACTCCTGTAGCAATAAATGTGTTGTCAGCATCAATAGAAACCAAATATAATCTGTTTCTCTCAGTGGCTTTCCATCCCACTTCCCAGCAAAAGATGGCAATGAGTATATGGTAATTCTTTCTGCTTGTATAGAGTTCCATCACGAATTCTTCAGTACCATTTTCAATGTTCTTAGACAGCCACTTCTTCCCATTCCAAAGGAATCTGCAGTTCAGTGCTGGGGGAAGAGGCAGATTAAATTAGACTGAGTTTGCAAGGTTCTGTATTACCATTAAAGTGATTGAGTTACCATGAACGTGCAGAAATAACAGGTTGTGAGTTTGCCGGTTTATTTGTCAACTAGTAGAATCCCCATTTTATGGAAGCTGAGATTGAGCCAGCTTTCAAATGTGCAGCCTCAACTGTCCAGCATACATCGAAGAGGTGTAAAGATGACGCTGCCTAGATACACTAGCATAGCAAAAACATAAAGGACCTAACAGCCTTCTGAGCTGGGAAGAGCACTAAGGTTATATCAAACTTTTATAGCAGAGAGAAGTGAATCTCAGCACAAAAATGCTAAAGAGGGTAGGAGTCAGTGTAGAGTGCTGAAGAACACCACAGTTTCTCTCATCAGGCTCAAACAGAGCATATTCTAACAGGAAAAACTGAGCACAGACAGAGAAAAAAGGTTTAAACCACTCAAGTGAAGTAGCAGAAAACCCTATATATACCTCAAGTTGATCCATGATCTTGAGAGGCCAGAATAATTTGAACCACTAGAAATAAGAGAAACAGCAGCCTGCATCATGATACAAATAGCAAAGTAGTCCTTTAGGGTAGCATTGAGGGATGAGTGAGGACATCACACAGCACAGGGGAAGAGGGTGCTAGCACCTGACTAAGGCACCACTGGAACCATGAAACACAGATGCACTTATATTCTCCACATGCAGAAGCAAGGAATGAAATGATAGATCATATCAGGTACTCCTGAGCAGATGTAATATAGAAGGGAATAAGGAGGGCTGTGTTGTTCAGGAAGAGTGAAAATAAAATCAGAACTTGTAAAAGTAATACATAGGATGGTCAGACCAGTCATTAAAGGACTTGCTTGAAACTGAAGTCCCATCTTGCTCAGTCTGCACATGACCTTGGGCAAGTCACCCAGATTCTTGAAGCAACATGGGTACTTCATGTCTGCTGATTTAAATATCCTTGAAAGAACAGACATAATCTTTCTGAACTTCATTTCTCCATTTACAAACCAGAGATAGCACCTCACGCTGCCTGGGTTTTGAGAAGAGAAACACGTTAAAGATGATTAAGAGTTTGCGTACAACAATAGCAAAGAACACATGAGCAATGAAGGCAAGGTAAACAATCAGACACTAATAACTTGTGTCTTCCTTGTTTGTAAATACTGTAGACATTGAGTCCCATTCATCCTTGGTACAATCCCATTAATGAGGCCACATTCTGCATTGTCTGTCTTTATCTTTCTAATGATCCCTGTGGAAAATTGAGGCAAAGGAAATGAGAAGCTTTATTGTGCTTAATATCCAAAGTGACAAGTCTTTCATAAGTGGTGAAATGAGATTCTTCTGCACAGGTATAGTGATGAGGTTTGAAAGAAGCCCGTTACTGGATTAAACAGGGTAATTGCAGTACAATTAGGTACAAGCACTTAACTCCCCTCTTCCAAATTCTCAATTATAGTAATAAAAATGCTTTTGTTTTGCCTTTTGTGCTTCATGGCTTACAAATGCTCCTGTCTCCTGCAGCTCAAGAGAAAAAAAAATAAAATAGAGAGAAAGAAAGAGCTCTGACACGTTTCCAATGCAAGTGGTACAGCGCTCCTCATGATACATTATAGTGATGCTTAAACCCTGACAGCCTTAGTGTAACAGCACAGCTAAGTCTATCACTGTACTTTCCTGTCTTGTGAAAAGAGCTTTGGATAAGAGGCAAAGCAACACTCCTGAAAAACCTTTCACTGGTTTTCAGAATTTTCTCTTAGACTCATCTGGTAAATCATCTCCACTTGCAGAGTGTGTGGGAGACAGCTTTGCCCACAAGCTGGGAACAGGATCCTTACAATTTAGTCACTCTTGTGTTTCACAAGCATCATTCCCAACAGAAGACAAATGAGCCCTGATTCCTACAAACATATCTATTATTGGCAAATATTCTCTAAGTCATCTGTGTTAAAAAAATCCCCAAGATGGGGGAAGCTGATTTAGCTCGTTCATTATTTGCAGTTCTTTTCTCACAGGATTTGAAGGTCACTTATGTCACTTTTCTGACTGGATGGCTTGAACTTTTAAAAAAGTTTAATTAGGCCAACCAACAAAAACANAACAAAAAAACCCAACCAAAACTATTTATGTGATTATTTTTCTTTGCGTGTAGATCTGGGTATTTACATAAAGGAGGACTGAGGAATTGCCAAGCCTTAACCAAACTTGGCTTTGATTTTAACCTGTCCAGTGCACTGTTTGCCACAAGTGCTCACCTCCAGTTCATATCCTCTGTTTCTTTCCTCTCCTTTTGCTGCTTCATAAGACATACCTATCTAGAAATCATGTCTGTATTACACTGTTTGGTGGTTCCTTTTGATTTTGGTAGGGTTTTGCACATTTCAGTGGACTCCTTATGTGTTGTCTTCTTCATACATTTGTAGCATCCAAAAAGGCACAGGAGGATTCACAAAGCCTCCATCAGCACATGGGGTACAGGATAAAAAGCAGGACGAGATCTTTAGGACCTGTAACTGAACAAATTTTGGAGATGTCCACAATTCCTATCAGGAAAAGAGGAGAGGATAGTGATGGCTTTCAGATGATACAAAGGGCAGTTGGATTTTCACATTATCACCTTGCCACTTTCCTATTGGGTTAGTATTAGGAAACTCCCAGACATATTTTATTCTTTCCATTCAATCTCTTTTTGAGCAATGCTTGGGTAGGCTGCATGCACAGTAAGGCAGATATACATTACTGCCTCAAACATGCTTGCACCAAGTTTTAAGCTGCACCAAGCTCACTGTTCCAAACCAGGCAAGCTCCATGTTTATGGTCATTCGAGACATATTTGGAAAACCTGTTCAGTTGTCATAACTAAAATGGATTCTCAGCCCTTCAAAAAGCATTCTTCAAGTGTCTTAGCAAAAGAAATTTCCCACAAATATGGTGATACTGTGGCCAAGTAGACCAGATGCTCAGAATCGAAACAAATACTCTTGCATATTGGGATTCTGGCCATAGCAGACATAGTCCTGAAGAGCACTTAGGTATTCACTTAATTTTATTCATATGAGTATCCCCAATGACATTAATAGGCATGAGGCTTAAATAATTGCTGGATAAGTGCCCCAAGTTGCAGAACAAAAGTAAGAGAAAAGGAAAGAAAAATGGAAAGAAAAACAATGCAAAGATTAGCTGGATTTTTTATTATTATTTCGCTGGAAAATTTCTTTTTTGTATCATTATGCTAAAATTTATGCATAAATATGTATGCCTGAAGTTTCATTAAGACACATTAATCCTGTATTTTATTACCTTGCACATTTCAAACGAGTAGGGAAAAAATTTCCTTGACCCAAAGAAAAAATTGATTCTACCTATAATTTACATGAAGTTCCAGCATATCTCCTAGATTGTTGCAAGACAAAAAGAAATTGTAATTAATTTTAAAGGTCTCAAAATTATTCACTCAGTTTACTCTGAGAGTGTGTGCTTCTGACAGCTTCTGCTGTCTGTCACCTCTCAGTCATTCCCTACACTTGATCTTGCCTGCCCACTTTTAGAGACAAACTGGAATAACTTCAGCTTCTCCTAGTCAGTTGGCACCATGGGCTTTCAATTGCCCATAACCAGTATCTACTTCAATTAAGATACCCTAAGGTTTAATACCTCCAGCTGCAGATTCAGAAGGGCACACAAATTCTTCTTCAGTCAGTACAGAGAGTAGCACCTAGAGACTGACTCAGCAGATTCTCAAGTAGGCAGAGGTCCAACTTAGTTGTCTGCACACAGTGTCATCTGAGGTGTCCCAGGGTTTGAATAAACCATACGCACCAGTGAGCAGCAAGGGCTGGTGCTGTGCCACAAAGGAATAAGAGCTGGGAGCAAGGATCACAGCAGGGCAGGTAGGGAAAAGACCTCACCAGCAAAGTGGCAGCCTCACAGTACCCCAGCAAGGTAAGCCTAGCATGTCCAGTGATGGTAACCAGTGTTAGTCAAGAGCCCAGATTGCCAGACACAACCACAGTGCTGAGCTAGGTCTAGGACAGTGTCAGGGACTGAATCAAAAGATTACATGAGGCGTGGCTGCTAATGGTCAACATAGGTCAAGCACGGATTATTTAAATGCAGCTCCCAAGAAAAGAGAGGTTTTTCAGACAGCTTCTTGTAATCACGGATACCTTATCATGACCCTCACACCGTAAGCCTGGTGACAGTTCAGGGTAGTTCACCATACCTGGTATGTCACCAGACACCTATGCTTAGGCAGCTGAACAGACACATATATTGGCATCTAATGCCGTATAACATATCATCATTGGGCTGACACGGGACCCAAAGCAGTCTCATAGGCTTCCTATGCAAGTACAATATCCTAGGCCATTTCAGATGTCTCTGGATGACTGCGTGGACAACTACATCATTCTTCTAGCTCCTGGCCATCTCAATGGCTCTGTAGGCTATAGTGGTTGCATCGATAACCTCTCCTCTGATTATAAGGGTTGGCATCTGCCTGAAGGTACATAAATTCACATACTTAATCTTGAAGTCTGCCCCAACTGTTCAATACAGTTTAAAGATTTTTTTCGGAAAGAGGTAGGCAGTTGGAGAAAATGGTCTCTAGAAGCTGTGGTTCGTGTTGTCTGCCAAATAGACATAAGGCTTTTGTCATTATCATTCTTACAATCTTCACTGTTGTGAAACAGATCCATTAGATTATATATTAAATATTTTATATGTATGTGGGTATATAAAAAGCAGCTATCTATAAAAGATGAAACAGCAGAAGATCTTACTGTGTTGGTGGGAGGACTGAATGGTCACAGCAATCTCATTTTGCAATAGTCTTTTCCACATGTCTACTTCAACAAATTTCTTTGCATGTGTGTCCAGCCCCAGCAGGCTCATAAGTAGACTTTTGTATGTCCTTTTTGAATATAAGTTTAAAGCTGCTGGGCTAAAGCTTTATTTGATAAAAGAAAACCTGTCTTCTAAGAGGTTATTCTCTTCTTCAGGTCATGTTATGGCTATATGAGAAAGATACAATTACATGAGAAAAAGAGAACTGAGACCTCAAGAGGCTCATGGGTGAGGGACACTGGATAAGAAGCATAACACACCCCATCTGAAGAAACTGCATGGAAATAGCCACTTCTGTCTGTGTGCTTCATCTGCAGAAATGAGGACAAAAACTTTTCCCAGGTTTGAAAGGAAAAGAGCATTTAAAATTATCCATACACTGAAACTTTAATATACATCTTATTGTACGTTGTTTCAAAATAACATGTTTCCTTGTAATACGATGTTATGGTTTAGAGGGATTGCATTTGCAGGAAATCAAGGACCATGCAATCAAGGAAAAAAATTTTCCTCCAACATCACATGCGCTCTCTCCCCTTAAGATCATGCACCTTTTCTTTTCCATGCCTCTGTTCCTCCTGACTTCTTGTCATGAGTCAGAAACAGGTATGCTTACTTTTCCTTAAAAGCAAGGAAATAACCGTGGTGTGTGGTGAACCTACTGCAATGCCTTCTCCTGCCCACCACCTTAGTCCCTTTTGTACTCTATTGTTATGATTTTCAGAAAATTTTAAAAGCTTCGGAAAATTTTCTGTCCTGAGTACACTACATAGATAGTTGTTCTCCCAGACTTACTGTCAGCGCTGTGTATTAGATCATAAATATGTATTTACATAAGGCTGATGCTGATAACAGCTATGAACCTAATAGAAAATTTTGCATTCAACAAGAGAAAAGATTTTCGTTTTTCATCAGCCTGTAAGTCTTGCGCTCAAATTCATTTCTTTCCACGGGATACAATCTAATATGGTTTGAGAGTATCATAGCAATCTTGATGCAGCACCTGTTGAAATATACATGGCCACCTCCTGGGGTGTGGATAAAACCTCAAAATGGAGAATAAATAACTTATTATAAAGAACCAGATTTCCAGTTGTTGTTCACGGTAATATAAAAGAACTTCTGCTTTATAATTTAGAAACTCCATCGGGTTCATATCTTTATAGTATTTTGAAGGCATGTATCAGGCAGAAGGAAAGAATAAGCATTTACTTTTCCATTAAGAAGGGTAGAAGGAGGGGAGTGCTGTGCTGCTTTATATATAAAGGTACTAGTCACTGCTGAAAAACTGAAGATGAAAAATCTATATTCTCATAAAAATAAATAAGGAGCTAGTTTCTTTCATCTGTGAAATAAATATATTAAAGGAGGTCCCCTGACATTAAAACCTCAAGGGTAAAAAAAAATCCCAACCAACCCAGCCCCCCAAAACCCCCAAAATGATGTGTTAAGGCTTTAGGTGATGGAGTCAGAAGACATCAGCATGAGAAGAGATTTGTACTCCTGGCACCAAACGAGATGGAAAATGAGTTCCTAGTGGGGGTTATGGGTTCCTATTGTATGCAAGGTGGGATACCTCCTACATCAATCATCCACGGTGTCTCAGTGGCAAATCCATGGACCAGTGAGACACCCGACACTGAATTTTGCTTCTTGGCCTCTTGGCCAGAACAAAATCAAATGCCATGATATCACAGCAAGTGGAAATGAAAAATGCAATATAGTGAACAATAACTCGTAAAAAAATCAGAAAGAAATTTGAAGATACTCAGAGTAGGCTGACATTTGGATGTTGTATTTCAGTTTCAGAGAAGATGGCTATTATGTGAAAGCTATGAAATGTGACATTTTTTACCGACTAGCACTAGGCTTCTTGTTATATCTGTTACATACTTTCTCTGCATGTATCTATGCCTGTGTATGAGCAGAAGAGAACATAGTTTTTCATTACAACTCTGCACTGCTTGAAGCAATCATAGTGCTGAAGGTCTAAAATTATCTCATATTCTTTCTCTTTAGATTGTTTTTTCTGACCTGAGAAATCAATTGGCTTTTCAAAGCCACCTGGAGAATATGGATGAATCTCAGCATTGACTCCTTCAGCCATTGTCTTGATCTAAAGTACAGAAATCCAACAAGAGCTGTTTAAGGATAGCACATCTGTAGGAGAAAAAGAATCTACATTCAAGATATCCAAACACACTCTACTGACTACATCTGTACTTCTAAATTAAATAGCGTCAGGGCACAGGCCCTGGAAGCCAATTGAACAGTCTGAAGCATGTTTTTTTTCCCCAAAGCTAACTAGCTTTTTCCTGAAANCAAACCCAACCCTTTCAGCTACAGTTTAGGAGTCCATTCCCAGTTAAGCAAGTCAGAATTGGTACTGTCATGCCATACCCACAGCCAAAGGCCTTAGCACTGTTTAGTTTGCTGTATAGATGTAGACTTTTCATCAACTCACCATGGTATGACTACAGGCTCCTCTAATGCTTTTTAACATATCATACACAACAGATACTCCAAGCAAAGTCCAGTAAAACGCAGTGAAAACCTGATCAATTATGCATACTTTTGACAACAGCTGAGAGCAATTGGTATTCAGCACTTAACTATTTGCATTTTTTAAAAATATAAAAGACTAGTGGGAGGATAGTCTTGTGCCTGACCACAGATCTGGCATGGCAGTGCAGTGAGGTCCTAGCTGTGCTGAGTCTTGCTGTATGACCTTGGGAGTTAGACTTCATATGCTCATCTCATCAGTGAAACTGCACTGGCAAAACATCCTCAGTTCTCAGCGAATATACTCAGCTCATCAGGGCAGTATGTGTACATCTCTTAAAATCATTTTGGACTGCATGAAGCTCAACAGGCTCTGACTCTCAGTTTGGTCCTCTAGGCTTCTGGAATATACCAAGCAATAAGTTGTGTATTTTGAATAGCTTTAGTAAATCACGTATTAAAAAAAGTTTTCACAGCAGAGCTCACAGTGTGCCTCATCATAGGATGTTCTGCCAAAACTCTAACAATTAGCTGTCTATCTTAGGTAGTAGCTTCCAGAACTATATTATATCAGCATATCACAAGCTTCAATGGATTTTTCTTCCCCATACAGCTGTGAGACTAAGGCAGTGTTAGCATCCTGGTTTTTACAGCAGTCAGTGAGACCTGTATCTGAACTGGGGGAGCCTGGCAGATGGGGAAGTACACTGCATGGTCCTATTGCTATCAACCCTTAAGGGGCTATGGTATGCCCAATCCAGATCCCAAACTGGGTGGGGGTGTGGGGGGTATGAAGCACCAGGATTGCAGGGTGCACTGCAGAGTACAATTCTTCAACCGGAGATCCAACAATACTGTCATTTGGAAGTCTAAATGCCACTGATTTCAGTAAGTTTGATTTTAAATACACCTATGAACCCAGGCTGAGAGGCAGCCCTGTGCTCTTAAATTACAGCCGGATCTGACCATAATGTGAGATAGCTTACTCATGATAGCAACAAATTGTGCCAGTTTGAGTACAACTGTATGAGTGAGTTGTGGGGTTGACAAAAGCCTGAGGGGCTGACCAAGGCTGCAGAGAACAATACTGACAGAAAGCCGTTTGTCCTCCCCAAAGTCCAAGACAGACACTGCAACATCTAAGCTATTTTTCCTTTTAGGTACAATTTCTCTCCCAGGTGGAAAGAATTAGAAGATCAGAATTTTGTTTTCAAAATACCTTTTTCCCATCTTGATGATAATTGACCAGACAAGTTGTCATGCAGCTTCTGAAAATAAAGTGCTTACCACAGACTAAGTGTTTTCTCATTTTAGGAATAAGTTTTACTCAAGCGTCTGTCAAATAGTCCATATTTTAGGAATCAGTACCCTGTAATCATTGCCTTGTCTATAGAGAGGCCAGGAATTGGAATGGGATTACCTTTGGGTCCTTAGTGAATCTGACAGGGACAAGGAAATATGGTCACTGTTTTTTTCCCACTAGACCCTGAAATTCTAGGCAAGGCCCCTAGGAAATCACCAGTGGTGGAGAAGTGGTGGAGAATGATCTAATGTTTTAAAATAATTTTTGGAGTTAAATAAAGCTGGAAAAAAAAAATCTGCATTTTGAAAGAGAATTAAAGATCAGTTAAAATCTAGGTATGCTCTTTTTTAAAAAAATAAATCTGTAAATTTGCTTTCTGGCAAAGAACTGTAGTTTTGCTGGTTCTTCTGAGACATCTGTCAGCACTGTCATTATTTTGCTAAGGAGACATAGTTGGTGAACAAGACAGAGGTAGAAGCTGAGAAAATGGTTGGTTGAACAAAGCCATCCTTTCTTTTCCTGCTGTTAGGCAGCACTTAAAAGAAACTGAGGTGGAAGCTAGTTTCCTTTTCAGCATGAGGTTGGAGAACACACAAGATCTTTAAATGCAGGTCAGCACCTTAGCCAGTGAGGAAGAAGTAATTAAATTACATTTGTCCAGGCTGGTTGTTAAGTTGTCCTGGGTGGCTGAACAATAGGCTTTTCTGAGCCTGGAGAAAATACATGTTTTTCCAATTAGACGAAGTAACAAGAAGACAAAGAGATATAGGAAGGATGCTCTAAATGACAAGAGCTACAGAGACTGAAAATGTCATATTTGTATTGCTAAGACAGCATGAAAGGAGTTCAAGAAGCCTGTAAAGAAAGAAAGAGGTCGTAAGTACGGCAAAAGAAATTCAGAGGCGTGAACATAGACAATGTACAAAAGAGACCAAAATTTTGTAGCAATCTATATATTACATTTTCTCAGTCTGTGATGGAGTTACATAAAGCTGATAACAATAGCTGCAACATTAGGTAGAGTATGGAGAACTTGCAAACAGATCCTACTTTATCTGCCTCTGCACCAGTCGTTCCCCAGCTGGAGCCTCTCAGGCTCCAGTACATGCAGGGATCGGTGTCATAATCCAGAGGAACACTGCTTTGAGAGGTAGCAATTTGAGATTTATGTTCCTCACTAAAGAATACAGTCTTCCAGGACATAGATCTGCTGTACCCTTCTGGGAACACACACACTTCATTCTCTGGGATATTTTCAGCAAATCTAAAAGACAAGTTACATCTATATTCCTAAAAACAGATTGATGTGATCATCTCAGGCAGAGAAATATGAACATTTTTAAAATACGTTATGGTTTTGTAACTCCTATCACCACTGTCTTTTACTTAAGATACTCAAAACCTGTATCACACTGATTTAAAAATGAACATTTCCTTTTACTCTGGGGCATGAAGACTCACAATTTATGTTATTGCAAAACAGTTTTCACAGTATGTTGTTCTGAAAACCTTATGTTGTTTTTTGTAATGTTACTTATTTTTGGTTGTGCCTTTTGCAGCATCCCATTGCCAGTAGCCTGTGACACCGTGAGTGATCATTTGTGTGTTTTCATGTCTGTGCAAGTCAAGGTCTGTGTAAAAAGGAGCAATAATCCTCTGGCACACACACTTCACACAGAAGGTTTTCTATTTTTATATAGTCTTTTGTCCCAATATTTTACTTCAAATCTCCTCTCTTCAACATAGGAACAACTATTGCTTCAATAATATTTAACATCCAAGATGGCAAATAAGTGTTTGTAATAGATATTCTTGTTCATAAAAGATGATCCACTCATGTCAGAAAGACTATTCTCAGACACAAGGGTGACCTTTGGATTGAAAACAGAATCATTTCTGTCCAAAAAAAGTCATCAGGGAAACAAACCAAAACTCCATGAAAATAAAGATCATGTGGCAAATTTAAAACACAGCTGTATCTTCCTTCTAGTGGCTAGCTTAGCTAGAGAAAGTTGTAACTACCTAGTCTAATGGGGCCATGGGACCAACAGAGAGTTGGGGTTTTTTGCAGTTTTCCACTAGTAGAAAACTGACAAGAGTTCCAGAATGTATTTTAAGTTGGGCATGGACTTAGCCCTCCTACATATGGTAAGAGAAAGCCAAGAGAATGTGATATATTTTGATCCTTATGTTTCTGATTTATTTTCTGTCTTCTTCTGTATTTTTTATTGCTATTAATTTCTATTTAATTGGAAGGGTCTGGCCTCATTTGCTCTAGGCACATATATATTAATTAAAATACAGAAAGAAAGATTTAAAGTAATTTATCTTTTTTTTTTTTTTTTATTAGACCAAATATCTGGGTCCAGTAGGTCATCTTAAAATATTCCTCAAAAATACCTTTCACGGCAACTGAAAATTTAGCATTTTGGCTTCTCCAGGACAAAGACAAAAGTAGAAGGCCAAACAGATTAAGAAGTCTGAGCCTGAGAGAAAATCACATTTCCAACAAAAAAAAACTCCAGCAGGATTCTCCATTAGTGGTGAAGTCCAGATGGAACTTCATTGCTAACCTCAGTTGCCTAATTCAAGGAACGTGAGGTGAAAACATTTTCCAATGGAAACACGTTAGTGCTCTGCTGTTACCACCAGCTTTCTGAGTTCTCTGTGGCAGACCTGGCAATCTTCAAGGCAGTGATGTATGTGCTCTCAGCTCAATGTGCTGGATGCTACATGAACTGGTGCATTCTGTAGGAGCTCTCATTCCCCGTTGCTCTCACAGGAAAGGCTACAGTCACCCTTTCTTAATGTGGCTGATGCACAGGAATTATCACCTTTATCTCATCAGGAATAGATTTTACTATCTTGGGCTCTTCTCAGGCCCTCAGCTTTACTCTAGGTGCATCTTGCTTTTTAAGAACTAGTGTTGTAAACTCTGGTTTTTGTACTGATTGTCTCTTAGTACTGATTAACTTTCTGAACAGTGGAGGTTACAGTTCAATTCATCCATGGATTTTAAGAATAAAATAACTAAGATGATAGTAAAACATACAATCTCTCTATCAAGGTAGCTACTGTATTACAATGTTCTGGGATTGCAAATACTGCCACTATACTTTAGCTAAGGCTGGACTTATACACTGGAAAGTGTAATATCTTGATTTTTTTTTCAATAGTCAATGCATATAGGATAATATGCTACCTCATAAATCACAGTAACAATATATCTACTTAGTATAAATTCTTCAGAAAGAAGTTATGCCTCCCTACTCTATTAATATTCTTTGAATGTATTGATAAATTATCAGGTGAAGGAGAAAAGATTCATTTGATTACACAGCTTTTGACAGGGTTGCTAACAATAGGTACTACTGAACTTAGAAATTGATACAGAGGCAAAGTATCACTGGGAATTAAGAAATAACTAAGAGGCAGAAAACAAAGTAAGAATTAATGGCCAAGTTAAAAATTTAACAACAGATGCCTTGAGATTTTACGTAGTCGCTGGCATTATTTAACATACCTATTAACATCAGGAACAGAAAGATGACTTATGAAGAATCTCAATTTGCAGATGACAATATATTATTTACATAACTGAACACTATGAACCATTTCAAGGATTCTCAAAGAAGCTTAAACTATACAAACCTTAGTTAATGACCACAACAGCAAATAAAGTTCACTACTGAAAAGCAGAACGTAATGTGCATCAAGCTGAAAGATACTGAGTTACACATACAATACACACTGCTTTAAACTATGTTGGGAAAGAGATCAGTTACAGTGGTGACCATGTAAGAAAGACTGCAATTGCAATTAAACAAGCAAATGCAATTTAATAACAAGAAAAATCATAATGCCAGTATATGAAATAATGATGTTCCATTATAATATTGTACGCAAATCAGACCCTGTCATATCAAAAAAAAGTTATTAAAAACTACATGTTCAGAGACAGGTTGAAAATCATTATGAGCACAGAGGTCACTTACATAAAATCAGAATGAAAAGACTAGGATTGTTGACTTTGCAAATTAGAAAACCTAGAAAGCCTACATAAAAGCGTATAAAATAATGAATTGCTCAAAAAGGCAGATTGCTGGCTCTGTTCTCCTTTGCCAAGGAGACATTCAATGAAAATGAAAGATAATCAATTCAAAGCTGATAGAAAGTAATCATTTTTCATCCAATGCATGATAAGACTGTGAAACTTACTGCAGCAAAGCCATCTTGAGATCAATAGCCTAGTAAAACCCAAAGAGGAACCTGTTTTCTGATTGACAATGAAAATATCCCTCCTTTTAATGACAACATAAGAAATCATACTAGAAGGAATAAATATTCCACAATTTAAGTCAAACTCTGGTGATTATAGACTTCCTTGGACATATCTCCTACAACATATCTACATGTTCATTGACTCAGCTGGCTTTGGCCCCAGCCAAAGACAAACGTAGCCTGAATGGACAATAAATCTGATTGAATATGGCAGTTCCTTATATTCCCATCTAGATATAAATAAGCTTCAAGGACATGCCTGCACATACTTCTTTCAGAAGGACTCTATCAGATGTGCACTGTTGTTACTTGTGAACCATCAGGTCAGTATTTTGAGGGGTTGTTTCCATGACACGGCCTCCTAAATAGCTCATCCCATAGTGCTTCTTTCCTTACACATCAGGCAGCATTACCTAATGAAGGCAGAATAGGATGTATTGCCAAATAGTTCACAGAGTGGATTTTCTATCTATTCTTTTTCTCGTGATAGATAGCACAACTCTCCTTCCTCTCATTTACAAAGATTTTTCTCAAATGAACTATGAATAATTAAAATCTAACTCCATTTGTTCTTTTTTTTTCTTAATTGAAGAAATTAAAGATGTATGTAGTGTGACTTCAAGGACTGCATATGAAAAGATATACATTATTTTATTCAAGTATTGCACTTTAAATGGTACAGCACATATTTTTTTACTAATTTATGACTCATTCAAGTTAAATATTTGTGCTATATGTGGCAAATTAAGCTAGTAAAAGCAATTTTATTAGACAATGGTGGTTTTGTCACATCTACAAACTCCAATTTTTCTGTCCTTGTGCTCACTAAGTGGTTACAGTTTTTCCTACACTTTCTACTTCTTCCCTTTTTTTTAACCCCAACATTGAGTTATTACATGTTTATTATTAATAAGACTGTCCATAGCTAAATGACTGAAATACAGATTCATTATGGACATAAGCCCTCTTGCTGCAGGACACAAGCATATCACTGACTGTTTGGGGTTAAGAAGAAAACTCCCCAAAGTTCTGATTGCTACAGTTATTTATTAGGAGATTAGATGCATCCTCCCTAGACATATCTCATTATGATGACTTTTGGAGACTGGATAGTGGAACGGACTAACAATTTAACAGGTTGCGTGCCGCTGCATGTGGACTGGCCAGCTGGCCATTGCCAAACAGAACAAACAAGGGTTGAACGGTCCTTGACATGACTTCAGCTAGAGTAATGATATATTCTCTCATCTACCAAGCTGTTGATTTTAACAAAACTTGTAGGAATGTAATATCTTTGAAACCTTTACTCTTCTGTCAAACAGAGCTGAAATTGGCCCCAGGTTCAGTAGTTACAAGGAGGGAGCTGACAGACAGCATGATGACGTAAGCTTTGTTTCCTTGGGAAACCTGGCTAAAAATACTAAATTTTAAAAGCGAGAAAATGAAGAGCAAAAGACAGTATGAATTCTACAGTGCTCCCATGATAAACAAAAGCACATTATCCTTACCCAGTGCAATGGAATGAGATTTCACCACCACATAACAGCCTGTGAAGTACTGATTGCTTGTTGAAGTCAATGGTGTAATAAGAAAGTGACACACTGCAGAGTTAGCAACATACTTAAATCTGTTCACTGCCCTCAATTAGATGTTGGAAGCTGACACATCATAAATTAGTGTCTGCGTGATCTGACAGGGATTACTGTTCTGTGATCCAGTGGCTGTCATTACAAATGGGAAATGTGGGCTTGAAGCTCCTCTTTAAGCTTGGCCTTAAACACTTGAAGTCTTTGTTGATACTCTCCTGGTATGAAGTCAGACACTTTCTGAAGGTGCCCAAGCAAGAAGGCTGGTCATCTGAGTGTCTCACTATTGATGCTAGAGAAAGACTGGCTCTTCTGAAAAGCATTTCAAACCAGCTCTTGTGCTGATTCAGCCTCTGAAGGAGCTTTTCATTCTCTACTGACCAGCAAAAGAGGCTTATGATACTCATCTCCTAACTTAAGCCGAAAAGATTGGTGTTTAAAGTCACACAGAAACACCCTTTAAAATGCTTGCAAAACATAGGTTTTGTTAACATTTTTTTCTTTCCATTTCTTCTCCTCTTTAATGGCATATAGGGAAAAAACTTTTTTGTTAATTTGAACACCAGCATCACATATTCCCTTGCACTAGTCTATGGAGCAGGTATATTAGCTGGCCACAATTCTCTTTACAGTCTGCAAAAATGGATCTCAATTCATGCTGATCCATGCTTCATGAAAGATGAGGTCTCATATGCATCACTCAGACTCAGCCTGTATTTGCTGCAGTTTTTAAAAAATAACTAATCACAGAATCACAGAATGCTAGAGGTTGGAAGGGACCTCAAAAGATCTATTCCAACCCTTCTTCCAGAGCAGGATCACCTAGATTAGGTCACACAGGAACACATCAAGGTGAGTTTTGAATGTGTCCAGAAAAGGACACTCCATAACAAAGAGACCAGACTAGAGCAATTAATTTTAACTAATTATTTTTAGGTCCTTTTACACTGAATGCCTAAGCCTAATATTTCTGTGAAAGTAGTAGTTTAAATAAAATATTTAGACTAGAAGGACATATCTTACCACTAAGCAATTGAAAGGCACAATAATTCAAACACATTTTGAGTCTGAACTAGCAGTCTATATCAATTAAAGGGGCAAGAGTAAGAAGACTAATCTCTTGTGGCCTGCCTTTAGGGTCAGCACTGATGTATATGGAGGGCAGATTGATGTATATAGAGAGGAGCATGTTAGCTGGGCTTCTAAGAGTTATACAATTTATTTCAGTTCCCTCAGCACAGTCTAGACACTGTTCAATACCAAATGTGTGCATACTTTTATAATGGTATCATGCATATGCTGAAAACCTGGTCAACAATTTATTGACTTTTAGACAAGGTATCCTGACCAATAATAGTGCAGCAAAGGGGGTAACGCTATTCACAGATCCGCAAAGGGCTCAACTGTGGCTTCACCAGGAGCTCAGAAGAGGGACAGCAGAATGATTCACTGCCAAGGAGAAGAATGAGAAACGGACTGTGTTTTAGAGGCCACAATCTTTCCCCATTTCCCTCCAGCACAACCATCTCAGCTCCTCTATTTTGAACAGTTTCCCCTCAGGCACTTGCAATACCCAAGCCTGCTGGAGGTGAAGGACCATGACCTAATCCATAACCTCCACAGGTCCATGGGGGAGTCACTCCTCTAGTGAAGATCGTCTCTGCAATGCATGGATCACTCCACACCAGAAAATGGGAGGAATGCTGCACATGTTGCACTAGGTGCCATGAATAAATGTGCTAAAGCAGAAATAAACACAAATGCCCCACTTTTTTGCCTCAATACTATTAAACAGCTTAGTTAACCAGGCTTCTAGTTGTCAATGAGGAAAGTCCTCAGCCATTTCTTGTCTGTGCCTTTAGACTAGAAACATTCCTAGAAATCATACATTCAGATATAGTCAAAGCTTTTCAAAAACCCAGGAAGCAAGAAAATTTTAGAATTTCCACCTCCCATTAAAATCCTCACTTGGAAATAAAAAACAAGTGAGATTCTCATTTACAGAACAGTCCTTTTACATTGCAAAGTGGTATGAGTAGAAATCAAATATACTGTGTTGCATATATATAGCTAATATATCTTTGCATGGGTGCAGAGTACCTTGTGTGAAAGGAAGCACTTCGATATTTGTTCAGTATTTCATCTCCCAATATAATTTCAATATGTAAAACAAATGTTACTTATACAGCACACTCTTGTAAGTCATACAGATGTAGTTTGTTTCACCAGGCAGGATTTATTAGTCACAAATCCTAGCCAGTTTGTTTCTTTTTCTTGTATGTTGTAATGCTCACAAGACAATTGAGTCTGGGGACTGGAAAACAGCATCATATGCAAATCTGCATATAAAACATACCTTTTAATTTATTGTTTGGATATTAGGTGCTGTGACAAGATAAGTCATACGATGTGTAATTGGCCTGGTGAGGATTTATTGGTGTGTATAATGTATACACTTTTATTAAAGTACAAGAAGAAAATTACTTTGTCAATCATTTCTAAGAGAAAAAAGGCCTGGAGAAAGCATTAATTCTCCTGCTGTCACTTCTGGTGCTGTAGTCCTTTCTATGAACTACACTTTTAAAAATATTTCTACTCTACTTTAATCATAACTAATACAGAAGTTTTCTGATTTCTGATTCAATGCAAAAGTTGGTCAGATGTATTCACACACTCACGCTTGCGCACACACATCAAGCAGACAATATCTGAGTTGATAATTTATAATTAAAATCCAAATAGATAAAACAACAGATAGGTAAGATACGATATTGTTGTCCCTGTTTTATCAGAGAAAACATCTATAGGTATAGTCAACCCTAGGTAATACTAGCTGTTCTAGAACACGCATATTATCAATACACAAACCATTCTGCTTCTATCTTGATGTTCTTTTACTTTGTTGGAAATAAGAAGAATTACAAAATCATAAGAAATTGAATTATTTCCTTTGCTTTGCCTGTATTTCAGCCTCATACACAACAATGTTAGCTTGCTTGCAAACACCTAAAGAAAGCATAGGAAAGGTAAGGTCTTTCCTCTTGGAACGTAGACCTGCTGTTCAAACACTTTCAGTTCCACCCATCACTTTAAGCAACAAGGTCAAGACTGTCTCTGCTTCTGCCTCCTTGCTTAAATTCCTGTGTCAGCTTTCATTCAACTGTAGTCTGTTCTGGGTGACCACAACAAATTTTGTCACAAAACATCCACAAGATAGACTCACGTGGAAAAGTGGAAAAGCCTCTGTCTTTGGGCATACAGGGAATACATTAACCCATGATTTGACTGGAACATCTACAGAGGGGGTTGTAAATTAAAAAAAAAACTATTAACTTGCCCTTATGCAAAGCTAAAGTCAATCTCTGTCTTGACAAGCTTATATGTGCCAACACCTTATAGTTAAAAACATTTAAAGTACTGATTCACACCACCCCACCCATATTGGGACAACACTTCTTTGGCACTCAAAGTTAGTTCTTAAAAAACTAGAGGAACATTCAATTGCACTGCTCAACAAATTTTAAACGTAAAATCTCTCCTTAGAGTTGGCATAATGAGCCAAGAACTTCCTAGGGCACCAACTCTTTGGGTCACTTCCTAACCATGATATTTACATGTACACACACGAGTGATTGTAGATCTATGTTAAGTCTGGGTAAGGGATTGCAGAAGCGGCCAAGCCTGCTGTAACCAAGTACTAAGCCACTCTCTCACTTATTGGCTACCCATTTTATAGTCCATTCACTCAGAACCCTGTCAGGAGGCTGTGAGTCCATGTCAGCAATTCCAATAGAAGTGTGCAGCCCAGAGGGCTCCCTGGGCCCAGGTCTGCTGTCAGAGCAAAGTGCCACTGGCTGACATTCCCTAACGGGAAATTTCCTCAGGTTTGCAGCTTGAAAAAAATGTAAACTTGAAAAAATGTGGCCTGGCCAGCCACAGGTCTGTCTTGGAGCTGGCTGGCATTGGTTCCATCACTGGTTCACAGAAACCATGCCTGTATCCGCCCACTACCGAAACCTCACCACACAAACCAAATACACTCGCCTGTCCTAGGGCAACTCTGATTTAACTACAGAGGGAAGAGAGACAGAGCCAAATAGCTTGGCATGGCACAGCCTCTTCCATTCACTTATGCCACATCATCTCCCTTTTGCTGCCAAATATTCTTTTGCTGTGGTTTGGGTTTTGGGGTTTTTTTCATACATAACTTCCTAAGTATTTATGAACTTGGGTCTTTAAAAGAGCGGTAAAATAACACAGCAGCACATTGCCTCCTCTCCTCTCTCCCAGACTGCCAGAAACGTCTAGATCTGTTCTACAGAGCCTGCCAGCAGGGGTAAGAGAGTAGCTGACAGTATCACAGAATCACAGAAT
>VWZY01002679.1:2907-26714 GCA_013399075.1 Chloroceryle aenea | reverse complement strand
TGTTGGGGGATATGGTCTAGCAGAGAACTTGTAGAGCAGGGAGAAAGGTTGGACAAAATGATCCCATGGGTCTTTTCCAACCTAGCTGATTCTATGATTCTATGAAATAAGTCTACATACTACACAGCAAGTCTAGTCAAGTAAGGTATTTCACAGTTGTAGAGAAACATGCGGCAGCTGTGAGACAAATTAACTTGGGAAACATATAAGCATTAAAGGCAAGAAAACATACAAAATAAAAACAAAGATGAAAGTAAGAATGCAAAGTTTTATACAAAGACTTTTGCAGATCTTGGAAGTGTTAATTAGTGTGAATAGGTGTATTAATAGCTTCCTTTACTCTGGGTTCTTGTCCATAAGTTATTAAATATTTGGGCTTTAGTAGAAAATCATGGCTGAAATCACAGTCATCAAAAACAGCTCTGGCAGGGGCAAAGCTCAGGGTTGCACCCAGATGTTGTATGGAGTATCAAAGGAACAAATATATTAAATTCATTTTTAGGGTCCTTTCACCAAACTTGCATGCCCAACCACTATAAACTCCATTCTTTGGCAGGCTAAGTGCAACATCTTTACTTTTTTTAAAAGCCACTAAGATCCTCCATGCTGATTCAAAAGAACCAACAGATTTCGGTCTTAAATATCTCAGTGAATCAATGTTAAATGACTGGAGCATAGTAAAATCTTTCTGTTTCTAGTGTATGCTTTCCTCCTTCTCCAAGGTTATTATAGTATGGCAAATACTGCAAGCCACAAGGATATACAGGATAAGTGATAACTCATATAGTCCAGAAAAGGCAAGACTTGGCCTTGCCTTTGACAGAGAATGTAAATTTGACAACACTGACCTAGACACATAAGCACAGCTATTATTTAATTCAAGTACATCTCCTGAAAGCTCTACAGGAGACCACTGGCTAAAGCTGTTCTTTTCTGGCAAAGTCATTGAAACAGGGCAGTATGGCAATTACTCTTTTAAAGGTGGTGTAAGGTGCAGCCAGACTGAAATTTACACTGAAGCTTGCAGTTGTGCAGAAACAAATTGATAGACTTAATTTTAACATTATGATTAAGCTTATTCTGCACCAGTGAATAGCATTACTCCAAGAATGCTTCCAAAATCCTATTTAATGGCAAAACCATGGGGTGTTTTCAGCTGAAAATCTCTAGCAGAGGAAAAGGAGCTGCAGCAGTCAAATAATGAAAAACCCAAATAGATATCTTGTTTATTCTTGTTGTAATTGGTCTCCTGTAGTGCTGCTAATAAAATAAATGATATTCAGAAAGCAAGTGAACAAACAGAACATTCACTCTTTTCTTTGCAGCTACTTTCAGGAGGCCATATTCTTGGGTGATGAAATGTTGCTAAGTGAGAAAAGAGTTTTCCTTTAAAACACCAAGACTTCCTTTATGCTTTTATCTGAAATTCAGGCAGAAATATTATGTGCAAGTTGTAAAGTAAAAAAATTAATGTAAAGCACTAATATGTTTGTAGATCAGTGGAAAGAATATAAGTACCCTACCACTTATAACATGGAGCAATTTACGTCCCTGTCATGTTTCAGGGCTGCTACAATGTGAGTGGACTTATTAATTAATACAATGAATCAAATAGTGGGGATGCCATTAGAATTTCCTTCTACTTCAGAAATACAACATGTGCTTTTAGCAAGGCTTCTTCTATATATATTTATGTTAAACTATAGAATGAAGAAGTAAATATAAATATAACTGAATAAAGCATAATTTTTTTCACCCTGTAGTCCTAGAAGCAACACAAGAATGGATAGAAGTCTTGGTTGACTTCTGATGTCTTAGAAAGCTGGTGGTTACCTTGTGAGTCTCTTTAAAAAAGGTACCAGAATAAGGCTCTGTGCAACTAGGGTACTTTCCAGAAAACTTGTTCTGAGCTTAGGGAATTGTTTGGCAAAATGAAAAATTAGTTGCTCAGACCATACATCCAGCAGACATTGACAAGTCTAATCTTTGTGATTATCTCTTCAATAAATCTTAATTTTAGAAGAAAACTGCCATTTCAAAGTCTTCTTTTTAGCTAGCAGAACAATAAAGTGGATGATTGAATTCCTGTTTCATAAATCACATCACAGAACATATATCCAGCTCAAAAAGGATGTCTTCAGTAATATTTTTCCAATCTTGTTTCAGATGGATGAATCCTTTAAAGACATTTTTGTATCTTGTAATAATCTAATGGTTTGCCTATCCATTCAATAATTCCTATTAATAATGATACCTGTCAGGCTGAGCCCTTTTCACTAGAACGTTTATGAAATTTTGTCTTTACTATTCCTAAAAAACCCAGTGCCCTTAACAGTCTGATATATACCATGAATCATGCCAAAATACCTGTAGGTGAGACTGTATCTGTGCCTTAAGTGCCTTTATTACTGCTTTCCTGAAACTTTCAGCCTAAAATCCAAGTCCAGTGTAACCACACTGATAGAGTGATACCACCTTTATTTGACTCATTTTGAAGGCAGCTGCAGATGTAATTTTTTCAATTTCTCATATACCACAGTAATAGGACATCCTTTTATTTTATTTCTGTGTTAAAAAACACCAAAACCAAACAACCACACCCCCCCAAAATCATTGTATAGTTTATATAAAAATCCATGCCTTGGAGTACTAGGAATTTTCCAGTGTCAATAGGTTCCGATTGTTTACCAAGTCTGACTTCTTATATTAGTTGTATCATTTATTTGGGCATTATCAGGTAGAAATGTATGAGTCAAATATCTTTGAAGAGCTGTACCTTGTAAGCATTTAGTGAATAAAAAAATGGAGACAATAAAGTCATCTTCATGGCACTTAAACTGACACCATTACCAGATCTGGTTACCAATGTGACTTGGCTCAAAATAATTTTTCCTGTTCCCTGTGATTATTTTAACACTAATATTCCGCTATACATTAAACTACCTTACTGATAAATACTGTCTTGTTATCAAGATTGCTTATATTCCCCTCCCTTGATTTTCTAATGTCTATTAGACATTAAACTTACAAGGTATTTTATGAATACTCTGTGGAACCAACTCCTTGAAATGGGATTGATGTAAAAAGTATGGTTGTAACTGAACTGCACTTTTAGACTGCTATTTTTTTTTTTTTTATGAAACTGCTTTCTACCAGCTATTCCATTGTAATGCTTAAGACTAGAAAAGGAAATTTCTTAGTCATTAGTAGAAATATGGAAATCAACATTGGCTTGCCTCCAAGTTGACAGGTTAATAAATATTAAAAGATAAAGACACAAATAAGAATTATTGACTCAGGTATTTCGAAATGATATAGTACATTTTACACCCTGGTTTTATACTGCACCTTGGGAAATATTCATATGAAATATTATGTAGGGTTATTTTGTACTGTCATCTTTAAAATACACTGGTATATTACATGTTATGTCCATGGAAAACTATAGCCATGAGTCAGAGAATTATTTAAGGGTATAGTTCACTTCTGATGGCACACTTAATTTCATTGTTACTGTTTTGGATGTAAAAATATTTTTTAATTTAAAATTATCCATATACATTTTGTAAGAAATAAATGCAAGAAGTATTTATATTTAGGTTTAAATGTAAACTGAAATGTCAAAGCTACTCTTTTGTAATTAACAATAGAATACTGCAGTCTTCCCAGTAGCTGATGTATAATGTAAGAAATAATAAAGGAAATGAAAATAAATAAATGTGCAACTTGGGTGCTTAGAAGAGGAGGTTGATAAATCTCAGTGCAAATGCATTGAACTTGGTACAGAGATATACCTTAGAGACTGTACCATTGAAAAGGTGTATGCAACATTTTAAAGTGTTCATATTGAAATTTAAGTATACAAAGTGGAAGGGAATTTTTAAGTCTTCTGATAGTCTCAAAGTTCTTCAATTTCTTTTAAATGAGCTTATCTACATTTTCACATTAGATTTCCTGATTTTTTTTTTCTGTAACATTTTATTATATGATGTTTGTTTAATCTATTTATTTGGTTTATAAACCTAAGAAAACATCCTTCTTATTTCCTCTTTTTATCTTCTGTAAATACTCCACTCTCTCTATATATCTCTGCAGTATGGTATCTATGCGTACAATTTGAAACTGGCTTTTTTCTATAAAAACAACTCATGATTAATATAAATGAGCTCAGATTGATTCAGATACAGTAGGGGCTGAAGAATGATGGCTGATGCAAACAGGAAGGGTGATTAGTATTGTTCTTTCTGCATGATGAATTACACTACATCATGCATTAAAACAATGAATTGTCCTTCAGGATATCAAAGACATTAGCAAACAGCATGATGGCAAATATATGGTCTTTTATCTGATTGGGACAGTATACCTCACAGAGGATGGTAAGGCTGAAGGAGCATTAGCGAGATTGTCAGCGGGATTTTTGGAAGCTGGCTGTGTGGAGCAGAGCAGCTCCTTGGTCTGTGAAGAAATGCTGTCCAAATCATACTGTCCAAACACACATGTCTCTTGCTGTCTCTCTTTGAACGGTTGCATTTTAATCATCATCTTCACAATCATCATCACCACCTTCCTTAGATGAATGAAGGTCCAATCAAGACAGTCAAAGGTGGAGGCTGGAAAAAAGCTGTAAGTCCTGTGCCAGTCTTACAGATGAAGCAGCAGAAATCATTCAGAACAGTGACCTACATCTCAAAGTCAGCCACTAAAAAAACAGCATCTTCTCTATTTGACAGTCCTGATGCTCTTGCTCTCCATCCTCCAAGCTTGATGTTCTTCAATGGTAATATGTTTCTGAAGACACAGCATAAGTAACACTTATGGGAGAATTTGCTTTGGAGGCCACTGTATAACTAAGCATTGATTATTTTTTAATACTTCCATGACAGAAAGCAAAACATGTCTGTAAAGGAGACCATGAACAGCTCTCTGTCTTCACACCAACTGTCAAGTTATGGATCATATCCTTATAGCTAAACTAACATTACAGAATAGGCTGGCTACGGAACTGTTCCTTGGCCTGAGTTAAGCCCAATACTGTGTTTAGACATAGCCTGATGAGTTGGTGCTAAAACAAAGCTGCCCCTTTGACCTCACTGGCAATATGGCAGCACTAATGTGCCAATCCATAAACTCTGATCCTGTTTGGTTTGTAGATGTGGTTTTCTACTGCTGTATCCTGTTGTCTTAAACAATTTCTTCATATGTGAGACTGTTGTTTTTGGGTTTTTTTTCCCAGTATTTAGCAAAATGGGCTATGCTACTACTGCAGCTAATAATTATTTTATATTATTCTGTAATGGAAATACTTATTTGGCATGATTTTAGTAAAATTTCATTTCTATCTTTTGCACCGATTGAATATTGAAAATTACATTTATATTTATGAATAGCTTGTGGGTAAATTTAATTAGTAAAACCCACCTCCAGCACAAATACAAGAAAACAATAGAGTAAACAAAGTCTTTGACCTTTATCTACCATTTTCAGTGATCTGATAGGCTGATAACAGGAAAAATACTTTTGTTGTTACCTCACCATTAATGAGACACATCCTGGGTGTTAATCAGCAGTTCTAATTGTACCTTTCTTAGCTTTATGAAGAGTTCAATCACCCCTACTTTTACTTATATACACTATGATGCACCTGTTCACTGCTAGGTGTTCAGAACTATGACAGAAATTTAAGTTCACATGCAAATGTAGAGAAGCAAAATATCAGATAATGAGAAATATAAAACATGGTTATAAATGCAAAATTTTCACTTTGCATAAAAGTATAATACCCAGCACCCAACAACAATTTTAAAGCTCTCTCCATTATTCCATCTGAATAGATAATTTACTTTGGTGTTAAGCTATTTTTTGCCCAATCAAAACTAATCATCCCGATCAACTCTAATGACTTAATGTTTGAAATAGGATTATTTCGCTTGATTTGCTGCAGGGCATTAAAAATTATATTTCCTTCTAGGCTAGACTACATTAGTTCCTGTTCACTTGCTTAATTTCAAGGGAAACTTTAAGGAAACAGGCACTAATTCTCATTTAATTGGAATGCCAATACTTTCAACTCTGAAATACTTCAGCTTTTCAGCTTTCAGTAGTAATTTCCAACTTTTAATAATTACTTTTTTTTTTTTTTTTCAGACAATTTATTATGTTATTTTAGTTCATATCATTGTCTTTAACTTACTGGGTCTTGTGGAAAAATATACTTTCAGAAATTTTTGAAATGTCATTGAGTGATGCTTTCAAAAATTTCAAATTATCTCTAAAAAATCTGATTTGTCATATGCATAGCAAGAACACAAAGAATAACAAAAAATACCCAACTGTATCCCAGCAATGCACCATCTACTCCAATAATTGTCCAGCAACTGGTAGATGTGGAGAAATTTTTTAAAACCTATGTTTTGTATTCAAGCCTCTCTCTTTATTATGGACAACCCTTAAGACCAAAGAATCCAGAGCTGGTCCTGACTTTCCTTCTCTGCTTTGAAGTCATTTACTTTTTATCTGTCTTGCCTGAGACAGCTGTTTCATTTCACTGATAGATGTTATGTCACCTTACAGATATCTTGGGCTTCTTTCACTTTATAAGGGCTGTTTTCCTCTACACATTTTCATTTCAACTCTTGTCTTGTATAAATGATGAACTCTTTAAAAACATACTACTCTAATCTACTGGCACAGATCAAGGGGTGTCTGCAATCCACAAATGACAATGGTGTGCGGCTTGTGGTTATCTCAACGCTATTCAATTCTAGACACCAGAACCATAAACTTTGACATTTCATGGAGGAAACGAAATGGTCTTATATTTTATCTGGCGTAACTATACCCTCATTTGTTTCAATTGCCTCAAATTACATTGGCAATATATACTCTTAGTAACAAGACCTGTTATATTAAAGATAATAATAAAAATATGTTTGTTTCAAAGTGAACTGAATTTTCAATTTGGTTGCTTTCCAAAATAGAACAGTAGCAGAGCGAGTATATTAATCTGCACAATTTAAGCTTTAATGGGCTACGAAACATGCTTTTACATTAATGTGATTTAAAGCTGAAGTACTGCAGTTCTATTAAAAATAAATCAGCTCCTGCATGCACGTCTGAATAACCAGGATTTTTACAACTTGTATTACTTTTTTTTTTTATTTCTCTAAAAGGAGGAGGCATTTCTGAAGGGATTGACATGGGGACTGCAAGCTCCAGTGAATAATGAAAGACACACCTAACAGCAGAGGTGTAAAGCAAGTGATCTGATTGTCTTTAAAAGGCTTCTCCTTTCAAAAATATGAAAGAAATCTACATTAATGTGTGGTATTTGTATTTTTTTTCCAATCATTATGGAAATGATTCAAGCTCAGCATCAAGCACCAGTGTAGGAGTCAGCTGACATCAGCCACATTCAGCATACATAAGTTTCCTGGGATGTGAGTGCTTTGATACACAGCCTTACACATCTTGTATGTTGCTTTCTCCTTGCCCAAGATCCAGTATAAACTAGCTGGTTCGCTCTGTGTGTTGTAGCTAGATGCCCTTTCCTTTATGCAGGAAGATGAAAGCTTTTCCAAATGGCTGTGTCAGAAAACCAGAAAAGAGAGATCACATCAACCAGGTTGCCAAAGTCTCTGGTGATGGGGAATGTCATAAAGGAGATTGGGAAGAGAACAAATATGAACTTGGACACTGGAGTCTCATTTTGGAAATATTATAAGTTTCCATTATATATTTTTGTTTCTTGTATAGCTTTTGTAAAGATACAAGTAGTAAATTGTTAGTATGGTGAATAGTGTAAAGCAGTGAAAGAAAACAGCAAGACTTGTCTTCCAGGAATCCATGGAAAAAAAGGGTTTGGAAGCTTTTCTTAATTTGTCACTGATTGTTAACTACATGCATCAGAGACACTACAGAAATGCTGAACTTTAGTGTATAAACACAAATGATGCCTTTATTAACTTCACTATATGGGAAATTGGACCCATATATTTTACAACAGTAAAACACAATGGTGGTATTGTAGTGTACTTTTGACTTCTTATTTAAGGGTTAATTTTATACTTTAGTATTAAATAATTTTATGATAAAATGTATTTCATGTATTAATATGAAGCTCATAAGTATAGATACCTATTTTATTAAAAAAAATTTTATTAAGTTATATTAGTTTTGTTTTGTTTTTTGTTTCATATGGACTTTAAAAAAATTGCAATTTTATAACGCTTTGACTTCGCTGAATCTTTCGTACTTGTCTTCCACTTTTAGAACATGATGAATGTAGCTACACCGTGGCCTGAAGTATACTTAAGTACACTCTAAGTGGATATGATGAGCTCTAAAAATTCAGTAAATACCTTCATTACAAACCTCTACAGAAAAAAAAAAGAAAAAGAAAAAAGAAACACAGGTAATAAAATGTGAGGAAAAAAAAAAGATGTTAAGACTATAATGTTAGTGTTATGAAGCCAAGTGTTTGAAAGTAAAGACACTCCAGTGTGCAGCAGAATTTACTACCCCTTCTGCTGTTTTGTCTTTTATTAAGCATTTGAGTAGTCCCTTTTTCTGACAAGGTCCATGCTTCTGTGAGAGTGATGTTGTGATCTATTGCTTGAGCAGTCCCAGGAAATAAAAAATAATTAGTAATAAACTGAACACAATTCAGTCACGTCCACTGTTAATATTAATTCTTGGAGTTTAGCTGATCCTTCAGCTACCGTGATAGTACTTTAGCATCTGAATTAGGTACTATTTTAAACAAGAAAAAAAAAAGACAACAGACTCAGTGAATATTCAGTAATGAAGAGACTATCCTATCTCACAAATGACATTTAAATAAAGATCCAAGGCTTTGTATCAAGAGCAGGAACACACTCAGGGAGAAAAAAATGTTCAGTATTCACTACTAGCAACTAGTGAAAGATAATTATGTGCATGTATCCTGGGTTAGCACCAGAGAGAGTTCCTTTTCACCAGAATTTGGGAAGGGGTGTGTGTGTGTGTGTTACAAACTGAACCAGTCAATGTGTTATTCAATACCACACTGATGGCATGCCCAGTATATAAAGGTGGGGATGACATGGGCCAAGCAAAGCATGTGAAATGGGCTGGAGCCATGATGTGTGCATGGTTCCTTTTTCTCAGGTTGCCTATCTTGGTGTGCATGGGTTCATTACTGTTGTTTGTTGCTGTTGCTTGTGGTTTCCCCTGTTGCATTGTTGTATTAAAACCTCCTTATGTGGTTTCCCCTGTTGCATTGTTGTATTAAAACCTCCTTATCTCACCCATTGGGTTTTTTGCTTTCTTCTGCCTCTTCTTCCCATTCAGGGGTTGGTAGTGGGGGCCTAGAGTGAGTGGCTGTGTTGCTTGGCTCCGAACCACCACATTGGGATGTTTAAAATCTTCAAAAATTCTTATGAATATTGTTTTGGTAATATTTAATCTCTAACTTTATCTGTTAGATAACCTTTTCATCTTCAGAAACACTACACCAAGAGGAGCTCCTTTGCCTAGTACCCAGCACTGCAAATGTTCAGAAACAGTCAGAAACAGTAAATGCTACAGAACTGGTAACTATGACTACCTGAATGAAAGACCTTTGGTGAAGAAGAAGGTAGGATTTCCGAGTTACTTTCTGGCAACTCAAATACTCTGAGCATCTTGAGGAAATGAAAGCACACACAAACCCAGTTGTTTTGTCTCCAGCACAGTTGGGCTAAGCTGGGGAGGGATCTAGGTGTGACATGTTTCTGATTAGGGCATTTAATAGGAAATGCTAAAGGTAGCCTGAAGTTGTGTTTATTGTCCTTAAATCCTGTTTCTTATCTGCTTGCATGGACTACAGTTTGACCATACTGGAAGAACAGAGACTTCCTTCTGTTACTTTGACAATATATTTATAATGTTTTATTTAAACTACTTATGTAGCTACCCTGGAAAATCTTGATTCTAAACCAAAGAAGATATGGCCTAGGAACAGATTTCTTCTTTGTGAATCTGTGTGGTAAAGCCAACAGTTTTATGTATTGCACGTAAGCTAATGCAGAGAAAAACGTAAGCAGATTTAGGAATTTTGTGGATAAAAACATGGAAAGGGCTTACTCATAAAACCAAACAACCCTGTATTATATTCTGTAATAAATGTGAATAGAAAAATTATTTAGACTGAGAGAGTGCTTTCTAACGAAGCCTCATTAGCAGGGTATTATATAGCCATATTGAGGTTTTAGTTCTACAAGAAATTGAGCACTTTGATGGTGATAATTGTTCATTTTCTCTGGCTTGTTTTCTTAGGCAGTAATTAATGGAAAATTTATTTAGGATCATGAGATTTTAGCATAACAATGAGTAGGTTTTCCACCCTAGGGTGTACCACAGACGCCTAAAAGTAACTAGGTGCTTTAACAGGCAGCACCTAGTCTCAGAAGAGAGTTGCATTTTAGCCTCTGTTTCTAGAGTACTTGTCACACTTTAATAGACTGTGAAACAAATACAATGTCTCCCACTGATAACAGTGAGTTTTGGATTAGGAGTATTTGATTAGCAGTTATTCACTTTATCTAAGTTTGGAGCATGAAATTATGGCTCAACATACCACAGCAATTTAATTTCTTAAAAGCTCGGTGCATAGTTAGCATAAGTCATGTAAAATTCACATGGAAAGATTTTTTGTTTGTTGTGGCAGGATAATTTCCCGCAGCCTAGATTTCTTTGTCCCTTGTAATATAGTAATGCTATCTAGTTAATTTTTGTCATTAAGCCCTGAAGCATTTACTAAAAGGGAAAAATTATAATTCTATTCCTTACACATAACTGAAAATTTGCTAACATAAAATTAGGTAGAGCACATTAGCATGTGCACAAGTACTTAATTACATTAGTGATGCAAATGTTTTGCAAGATTATGGTTTTGTAAACAAAATGATGTTGTTAATTATAGAGAATTCTTGATAACTGCAGTGTGAAGGAAGATCAAAGGCTATGAGAAATGAGTCACACTACCGTGTTTAGTGCCTAAAACAAGGGTTTCTTTAAAATTCACTGAATCCCCAAAACAGTATTAAAAATAATATCACTGTTTAATTTTACATGTAAGATTCTGTAACAAATCTATTCGGATTTTATTCTCATTCTAGATAGACTACTTTAATATAACTGGAGCAGTTTTTTCTGGATGCTCTAAATCCGCAGCAACTGAAAACATGTGAGAACAGAACTAGTTTCACACCTGCAACATGAAAACTTGGAATACCTATTCCTACATTTAATTTACAAAATATTAGGAAATATATCATGTTGCACGAAATATGCTGCAACGAATAGCTAGGATTCTTAGTAAATAGGGGATCATTTCACATTTGCACCTGGCAGACGACAGCCCGCATCTTGAAAATTGATGCTTATATGTCTAAAATATTAATATTGTTTTCTATCTGTCTGAAGCTGTTTACTAGTTTTCTTACGTTTGTCTTTTAACATTAAAGTGTTGATAATCATTTGCTATTGATAACACTTCTTTTTGCTTTTTTGGGGGGACATATTTCTTGAAAATCTCCACATTTTTGTTGAATTTGTGGGAATCTAAATTGAACAAAATAAAATACCGTAAAATACTTTCATTGTTTAAATAAAAAAATATTCTTGCTTGATTGGCAAATAAGAGATTGAACATAATTCTTCATTAATGACCTTCATAACTCAGCATGATTATTGCAGAAGCAGCAATCCCAGTCTTAGAGCCATCAATACCCTTCGTCAAGGTGTAGCAAGGGCCAGATAGGGAGCTGGAAGCAAGTCATGATGCAAGACGCATTTGTGTTGTGGAAGATGTAAGAGTAGGAGGGAAAAAAAAAATATTTAGGTTGCAAAATCATGGTCACAGAATTTAGGATGCACTATGATGCATAGTTGCTCATGTCTCATTCTAGGAAGACTTTCCTTTAGTTTTCCTAAAGGAAAGACTTCCTAGAACTTCACAATCCTATTTTTCCTTACTGTCTTTGAGTTTTAAACCTGTGACCCATTTGTGCATTTTACCCACATGTGAAGGGAAAGTTGGTGTTTTGCTATATTTGTAAGGAATATATTAGGATAGACAGAAACTTAATAGATGCCTTTTATCACTTTAAAGCTTTTTTTTTTTTAATTTTTTAATTTTTTTTTTTTTCTTTTCTGAAGGGATAACAAGCCTGGGCTTGTGTCCAGAAACAGCGTACAACTTCCAGAAATCATTTGTATCTCTGGAATAACATATCATTAGCGGACTGATTCTGGAATATTTGTTAGGAAGATGGATAAAACTTTCCTGAGGAAATCAGCCACTGCAGGACTAACCATGATTTTAATAAATAGATAAATTATCCTCTCAGCTAAACATTAATGTAATTTTGAAGCTTTTTTTTTTTTTGCACGTATTTTCTGTCTGCTTTCTTGATTTTTGCATGTTATATCAAAGAAGGTAGAAGACATAAAAGGAACATGGGATATTTTTTAATGGAAAAGAAAACCATAAGCTACTCTCACTCCGAGTTTCCTTATGGTATATGTTGGTAAATGCAGCTATAGATGCCTATATCTGTATACATACATACATACATGCACACATGCAGTGTCAGGTCCTTGGATGATGAAAGCAACATTAATACCAACTTGATTTGTCACAGGATCAGTATGTGTCTGGTGAGGACATATACAATGTCACAAGTCCCTTTATCTATGTAATTTCAAACAATTTCTGCAATACCATGATGCTTTACTGCCATGAAACTCATTTCATATTCCATCAGTTCCTTTGAAAATGATGAAGTGAGATCATTTACGCTGTTCTTGTTAATGGACTGGGTTTTTTATTCTTACTACAACAAAATGAGAGAATAGCTTGGCAAATTCATATCCATTACTAGAACAGATGTACCGCAGTGATACTAGTCAGATCATGTTTAATATTTGTGCTAATAAAGAAAAATATTCTGCCATTTGACAAAACCTGAAATGAGAAAAGTTGGTGTATTTTCTTTCTGTTCTGCAAAGGTTCATGTTCTGACTTAAAGTACACTTACCTCCAAATTTCACATCTTTTTGTGAAAACTCTTGCAAATTTCAAGAATGCACATATGAGCTTGTTTGGGACATGTATAAATCTGAAAGATGATCCACCTTTAGCATGAGGCTGTAATTAATAATACTTTACGGGCATCCAAATGTCTTCTGCAAAATTCAATTAATACTCGTGAAAACCTGGAGAGGTATTCATGGTAAATAAGGAATTCTTTCACACAGACTGAAATGCAGCTGTCCTTGGGCTGTCAAGCAGCATCTGTTTAACAAGAAGTGGAAGCACAGTTTAAGGTTGGAGATGCGCTAAAACCAACAGGAAGTTTCAGTATTAACAAGAGAGTGTTCAAGGTTGGCTGAAAGGTGGATGTTATGTTGAATGCTTTGTTGACTGTATCATTATTCCATATGCCTGGGTCATGATAACTGTAGCTTGTTGTAGATTGATTAGAGAAATAGACACTTTGCTAATGGATGCTTTCTATGTACTCAGACAAACAGATAATTAATTGAATGAATCAGATGCAAACAAAATGATATTTTGATAAAAATGATGCACCAGACAGTACTTGTGATTTCCCCAACGTGAGCAAAGCATCACAAATCAGAGCAAATCTTTTAGTTTTGGAGCAAAATCAAAAAGAAAGGTAATTTCCAACTGTAAGATCACTACTGATGGAGGTACCAAGCATTTTGGAGGCCTTGTTTGTAGTGGTGGCTGGATGTCTTAGGGCAGGTAAATGTGCTCACAGAGAAGTTCTCTGTGCATATGATGATATGCACTCTAGAAGTGATAAACATGCATGTTGGAGTTGTCAGAGTAATTTCTGTATATAGAATCCTTCTTTTCCAGAATTTTTGACAGTGAAAGGTTTCAAGAAAAGTGTCTTGTTGCAAAAAGACAGTCAACAACCACAGACTTTTATCAGGATTAGGGAATCTGCTTGTATAGGGTTGGGGACTGTCCTTCCATAACACTTACTGGGGAATGTTTGAACATTTCTAACAGGCTCAGGCCCATAGCCTGCACCTTTGGATGACTCTGGATGTTGCTTTGTTAAAGCATCCATTCTAATTCACTTTCATTAGTGCCATATTAAAGGCTTAGAAGCTAGTACAACTCTCCTTTTTCTGTTGTTACAGTTCATACATTATGAATATATATGAAATATCATCACTTTCCAATGACTTCTGATAAAGGGAGTCAGCAATATTCCCCTGGGTTAGTTCTTTCATTTAAAGAGACATGCTTCTCCTGCAGAGCAGTAGTGGCAATAGTATTTTGACAAACACCTATAAAAAAGGAAAAATCCTACTTTCTAGTATTAATCCATCAGGAAGCTTTTAGGGATTCATTTTGTGTGAAATATTCGTAGGCAGCAAAATGTCCTGAATGCCCTACAGAAATTGTGCAGAGTCAGGTATGTGATTGATAGTGAAGTTCTGTTCTGAGTCACTCACAGTATGTAATTCTATTTGTCTTGCCAAACACTAAAGAGAAAGCAACTCATAAAATGTAAGGGTAAGAGGACTCATATTTCCCCCATGTAAGAAAGAACCTGGTGTCTCCACTTCACTGTACTTTACTGAATGCAACAAATTTCCATTAAATCAAAGCAAGAAGGCACAGTGTTCCCAGCAATGCACTTAGAAGCTGTATTAGGCTGTTGTCATTTATTGTATCATATATATTTGTGTATATAATTTCAAAAAACTTCTCCATAAGTATCTGATGTAAATCAATAGCTAATTCTCTCACTTCATTTATAATGTCATTGGAAATATATTGAGGTTTCTACCATTCAGTCCTTAAGCAAAAAATCAAGTAATCCCAATGCTTCACTAAGATACCTTTAAGTCTTTAAATGCTGTATAAATCTACATGATTATGCTATGACAAAAGAGTTAATACAGTACACACATCAGGTTTGGTCACTGACTTTTCTTAAAATGTAATGTGTTTTTTTTTATTTTGGGTTTTTATCTCAAGAAAATGCTGATCATATTTGCATGACCCATCAGCACTTTATTTCTATTCTTCTGTTGTTTTGCATACTTCTAGGGAAAGACACCTGTACACATGCAGAAAACAAATTAAAGTTCAAATGATAGCTTAAAGTCTGCCTTTTACTCTTTTTCTCTTTTTAATCTAGGCTATCAAATAGGTGGGCATTTTACACAGTTTATTTTTTGTTTGGACAGTGTCTATGTAGCTGCTTTCCCAATGGACCTCGACTGACAATATGCAATCCTCTTCCTTTTGCTGACTCCTGCTGCATCTCTGTGAAAACCTATTTTGACAGAATTCATACAATGGCCTACTGCCTACTGACTCTGCTGGGAATAAAACCTGATTGTACCCAAAGGTGATGCATGTGTTCTCCAGTTCCAGAGCTGGACAGAGTCAGCACCACACTAATTGGGGGAAAATCTTTTCATTAAATAATTTAAGTGTCCCATGTGTCATCCCTTGCAGCTGTCAAAGGTATAACAGCTGAATGGTCTGCCTTTTTGCCACATTTTACCAAACCAGGAAATTAATTATATAGTAGTAGAGGACCTCACCGGCTTCCCCAGGAATTCATAGCATTCCTTAAGAAAGTGGACTAGGTAACTTGCTGCTTTCCCTACCACTTTAACACTAATAAGGCATCCAGTGACAGCTGATTTGTGCCAGATAATACTTTCTACAACTTGAACAGCATCTGAGAAAGACTAAAAACCCTACTCCAGTCCTCAGTAGGGGAAAACCCCACATGTTTCCTGATCCTGGCTGTCAGTCTGCATGTCATGGACACAATCTGGGAGACCCAGATCTCAAACTGATGGAAACTTGTTGACCTTGGTAGCGGGAACATTACTTATCACTGCATTAGAGATGTATTCTATGTTTTCCAAGCATCAGTGCTGTGGGATGTGGAAAAAGAAATATGCATGCTCAGAGACCTCATTTTTATACCGACTTACTGAATTCAGCTCCTTCACCTCTTTTGAGGTCAATTGACTCTGTGAAAGACTGCAGGACTTCCTAATTTGCTCTTAGAACTTGTCATCTGTGGTTTTCTTCTACTTCACACATTGGCCATGTAGTGAAACAGGAACCACATTTGTGAGAGACTGAAAGTGCCTCTATACTGATAAAAAAGTAGGCATTTAAAAATGTGCTTACAGTTCAAAACTCATCTTGTGGTAAAATCCAGTTATAGTTGGAAGAAAAGGAAAAAAAGGGGAATTAAAAAGAACAAGAAATGAGGGTCCTGTCCACCTCATACTGAATCAGATTAGAGGCAGGAAGAAAAAAAGGGAAACATTAAAAACAGAGGAGTGCTGAACAACACAGAAAAAAGCTATGTCACTGTAAACCGTTTATNAAATGAGGGTCCTGTCCACCTCATACTGAATCAGATTAGAGGCAGGAAGAAAAAAAGGGAAACATTAAAAACAGAGGAGTGCTGAACAACACAGAAAAAAGCTATGTCACTGTAAACCGTTTATTTTTTTATCAGCAGCATCTTTCTGTTGTCCCACAATATTTGTACTTGGACAATGTTCATCTGTTAGCTTGCTTATTGAATAACGTTATGTTTTTTTTCAAAAAGCATTATTTTACTTGTATTTTTTCACTTCTGCTTGTTAAATCAGATGAGTAAAGGAGGGTGTGAGGCTATCTACTTTTATATAAAACAATTTTATCTGCTTGTAGAATTATGTATAGCTCAAAACGGCTCATTGAATTATCTCAAATTATGCACCAATTCACCCTACCAAATGTAGTCTAGATGAACCAGCAAATATACAATAAATTTAAAAGTATCTTCACATGCAAGTCTTGGGTTTTTTTTTGCATTCTTATTCTTCCAAGCCATATTGAAATGAGTAACGTAAGCATCCTCTTTCAATCAGCAGCAAAGACAATTGAAAAAAATGACAAAAAACAGTAAGCTGTAAAAGTAAGATTAGTGCCTTCTGGCAAGATATTAATAGGACTGATTATACTCATGAATCAATAAAGAATAAATAGGCCAGATCCTCAGGTGATATAAGGTGATCACATTCTGTTTAGGGAAAGGCATGTTGCATCCTTGATTCCAGAACCTAATTATCTAAAAATACTGGGGAAAACCAGTGTGTTACTTAATAGGTCCATGTCTGAGCAGATGAAGGACTTATTGGTAGAACACTGGAACAGGTTGCCCAAGGAGGTAGTTGAGGCCCCATCCCTGGAGACATTCAAGGAGAGACTTGAGGAGGCTCTGAGCAACCTCCTCTATTTGAAGATGACCCTGCTCTTGGCAGGGGGTTGGACTTGATGACCTCTAGAGGTCCCTTCCAACCCAGAATTTTCTATGATTCTATGATTCTTATTGCCTGACATTAGTACTCTAGAGTTCACTGCAGTTAAGGAGAAGGATTCAATATTGCCTGTTTTATAGATGTTGTCACAAACACCATGTAAATTTTACTCCGTGATTAGGTTGATGATTGAAACTCTGGTTAATTCCAGTGTGTCTGGTACCACTGTGTGAAAACGTGAACCCAGAGACACAGGCTGTGATTTCTGTGCTCTGGACAAGTGTAAAGGAACATGGAGTAAACGTGTTTTGAAGCCAGTTTTGAGGGTAAAACTGAATGGTAAAAAGGTTAATTATTTACACTACTGCCAGCAGTGTAAGAACAGCATTGTGATCAGAACAGGAGTCAGACTCCTGCTGAGGAATATGATCAAGATAAAACAAATGCCAAGAGACTTATAAAACAATGCAATGACAATACTTGCCTAGCTCGGTAGAGCAGATGGAACAGAAGAGAAATACTAAAAAGGTGAGGTCATTGTTCGAGGATGTCACCTCATGGAGGCAAGAATATTAACAACAGAAAGGCTTGATAAAGGAGAAAAATGGAATTGTCACATGAATAGAATATACATTTATACAGAATGCAGTTATAGATAGATGGTGAGATATTTTGACAAGTGCTTTAATCTCAGTAAAGGTGAGCAAACATTGGTCAGGCTCACTGTTGAGGAATTGAATTTTGACAAGTTCCAAGAGACATCAGGAATATTCAAACAACAAAGTTTCTGGTATCAACCCACTGAATTTCACTGAAGCATTATAACACACGAAGGGAGAAGTCAAACAAAAAACTCCACCCATTCATTTTGTTTGCTTAGAGATTTGAAAGAAAACCAGAGGAATTTTCAAAATGAAGCGGCTATATACCCAGTTTTGAAAAAGGAAGATAAAATGTAAGAAGTGCGAAGGTATTCTGTTCCTGTTTATATGCCTGAGAACAGCCTGTCTCTCTGAGGTTCTTTGTCTGATTCATCCTAAAAAGGCACTATGTCGGATCATTGTAAAATCAATATGAATTCTAGCAGATGTTCAAATTTAGCTACTACTTGATAAAAGTAAGAAAAATAACCAAAATATACACATATTATTATATCATTTTTAGAAACAGGTAATAGGGTCCCATGTAATGACTTGAGAGATATAAAAACATAATTTAGAAGCTCTTAATAAAGTAATTACGTTGCCTTTGTCTCAAAAAAGCTGCAAAAGCAAGAAGTAGCATTTCTGTTTTGTCTGATGACTGGTTGCTGGATTTTGGACAAGCCTAAATAGACAGTCATGACCCACAATTTCAGTACTGAGATAATTTGCTATCTAGCGCCATTAATTACTAATAAAATTGGTAAGAGAGGAAGTTTAGTCATGGGCAAAGACTTGAATTCTTCTTATCTAGGCCAGTGGAGAATGATAGCTCTATTTAGCTATTAAGAAAGACCCTATTTCAGTTGTATCAGGTCAGGTGTTTGTTCCGTATGAACATGAATTTTGCCACTTTGTTAAGGAAAAAAAAAAATCAGACAAGTAAATGAAAGAAAGGGGCTCATTTATTAATTTATTTTATCCACTAAGGTAATATGGGGAGACAAAGTTCTAATAAGAAGTGATGGGAAGTCTACCCAAATCCACACATAGCTGAAAAAGCAGAAGCCAGGTCAGCTGGAATAATGAAGAGAAACTAGGTAAGTGCCTTTAGGAAGGCCCTTATGATGGTGTTTGATCCCATGTGCTCTGTAGAGAAGGATGGAGGGCAGGGAAATATCTAAAAACAGTGAATATGAATGACTAAGTATAAGAAAAAATATCCAAATACATTCCATAAGGAGATAGGGTCAGTCCATGAGGGAGGTCATGTAAGAACTATGGAGTCAGGTCCCTAGTGAGGCTTGAATTTCAGAAGGCCTCAGGAATGCTAAATAAGTTTTCTCTATGTGCCTCCAACACCAGGAACTGAAGGTCTGGCTGAATAGGGGGCTGCAACAAATGTCCTCACTTGTATGGAAAGTATTCTCTGGTAAGGGAACTTTCTTGAGACAATAAATGAATATGTAGTATCTAAACACAGAAAAGCTCATCTTAGCAAAATTCTAGACATTGACTTACATTTTGCTAACTGCTTAGTGATCCATGTTTTTTTTTTTTTTTTGCTAACTGCTTAGTGATCCATGATTTTTTGCTCTCAGATGTTGTTTGGAAGTATTTTTTCATACCTCCTAATCACCTGATGCTCATATGTGTATCCTTGTGCAATATTTCTGCCTTTGTTCTATTAGCATAACCATCATCTTGCCTATGCCCTACCTCTGTTAAAATACTTTTTCAGTGAAGATCTACATATCACACATATTCTTTTGTAGAACTTATTATACCTTCTATTTAAAAAGAAAGCGTAATCTCTCATTTCTCTTTTTGAACAGCTACTTTTCTTTTCTGACAATGTCTGATACAGAACAAAGATACCCTTCTCACACAGCTTTTTTTTTTTTTTTCTTCTTAGCACACTATCCACAGATTCCCTGTTTTTCACCTTTGGTATTTTAAAAGGCAGAAACTGAACTGGGTTTGATGCTTTTCATTTCATCTGAGAAATAAAAGCAACATAGAGTTGAAAGCTTAGAAATGGACAAAGGATTATTGGAACCTATGACTCCTCTTGCAGCTTTGTCTTCTGTAAAGCTTTCCTCTTAATATTAAAAGCTCATCATTCAGTAAAAAGTATAGTAGAGAAAAATATACTCAAAAGTCACTTTTGCGATATTCAATAAATAGTATAATTCTACAATGTGCTATCATTTTGTAAACCTGTGTGGAGGACTATTTTGATTGCTTGGTATATACAATTTGACAAACAGATATATTTATGTGTCTCAGCATATAGAAATGGATTACAGAGTATTATTTATACAAAAGAAATACACTCACTTGCCAGATACAGGGGCTTCTTCTCTCACTTAAAAGTTACTACTTTTTTTAACCCTGTGGAGCTATTTACTTTGAAACTGTAACAAACAGAAATAAAACTTTTTCTGATCCTGATAAGTTGAATTTTGTGTGTTGTATATGACATGTCCCTTTCTGATAGTTTTTATTGATGTTATTTTGCCTCCAAATATAGAGAATGTTACAATTTTGGTCTGACTTACATGAGTTTTCACTTCCTTCCCAAGGGGCATTGTTATCCTTTAGCAACTCTATTGTCTGGTATAGCAGAAGCAAGCCTACAACTTTGATGTAGATTCCTTTTATAGTGGCACAGAATATTAAACTAGTGATCCAGAGTTGCAGAGGGTCAAAAACAAACAGTGCCATTTCAGAGAGCATTCATGTATTCAGCTTCAGGAAACAAAATTAATGTTCACAACCACAGAGTAGAATAGCAACAGGAAATTTTATCTTTTGATGGGTCACTTAAAAATCATTGACATGAATGGCAGCATAACTGAGAGCATATTATCCTTATAATTAAACCATAATTTACTTGGTAAAAAAAATATTTTTTTTAAATTCAGGCAAATTGTTGACTTGAATTTAAATTTGTTGACAAGTTAATGGGAGTTTCTATAAGACTTTGGTTGAGACTTAATTAGTGGGAGCCATCAGACTTCCATTTTGCGTGCTATTAATCTTTTTCTACAAAAATTGTTTTAGCAAATCATGTTTCACAATTTTCTGCTCATATTTAGCAGCTGAATCCAAATTTTCTAGGATCAAATTTATTGCTCTCGTTTACTCTCTTGTGTGTATAAAAAGTTAAAACACACCCAGCTACCACCTACTGTGACACAATTGTGTATGAACAGAAACACCAGAATAAGCATACCTATCAACTAAGAATGAAATTAATTATTTCTCGGATACATCTTGGCACTATCATGTTGTTCTGCATTGCTTTTACTCACTAGGAAAGATTAACTTCTGTGGATGCATATACTGCAGCCAGAAAAAAAAGAACTACATAAATTTCTATGTATAGTGTAGAAACCTGCTTCCGAAAACCTTCACAGGAAATACACAAGAGCTCGACATGAAAACCTGGCTGAATGGTCAGACTCAGGGAGGCCAGTCTGCAGGGATTGATACTGAGACCAATGCTGTTTGGCATTAATGATCTGGAGGATGGGACACAGTGTATCCTCAACAAGTTAGCAGATGATACAGAACTGGGTGGAGCACTCGATGAGCAGACAATTGTGCTGCCCTCCAGAGGGACCTGATCAAGCTGGAGAACTGGGCTGACAGGAACCTCTTGAGGTTCATCAGAGAGAAAATGTCTGCATCTGGAGAGGAATGTACACCACTGTGTGCTGGGAACACCCAGCTGGAAAGCAGCTCTGCAGAGAAGGTCCTTGGGGATGTGGTGGACAACAAGCTGTTTACAAGCCAGCAGCGCACACTCATAGCAAAAAAGGCCAGCAGCATCCTGGTTTGCATTTGCAGGAGTGTTGCCATCCGGTGGAGGGAGATGGTCACTCAGTACTGGCTAGGACACACCAGGAGTACCGGTTCCTATTCTGGGCTCCCCATTACAAGAAGTCATGGACATGATGGAGAGAATCCAGCAAAGGGCCATGAAGATGATGAAAGGACTAGAGCATCTTTTTTTGTGAGAAGGGCTGAGAGATCTGTGACTGTTTAGCCTAGAGAAGGCTCAAGTATCAGTATGCAAAATAACTGATGGAAGAAATGAAGAAGAGGGAGACAGACTCTTCTTGGTAGTGTTCAGTGACAGAACAAAAAGCAATGAACACAAATTAAGAGACATGAAATTCCATTTAAACACAGGAAATACATTTTACTGTGAGAGTGGTCAAACACTGGACAGTTTTCCCAGACAGGCTGTGTAGATTCCATGTATGGAGACAATCAGAAGCTGTCTTGAGCCTGGCCTACCTTCTCTAGCTGACTGTTTAAGCAGAAGGCTGTGTGATTCTCTGTGATTTTATGGCATATTAAGGATTCTGCATTGCACCATTTGTTCAGTGCTATGGATCAGTAATAACAGTTACTTCAAAACTTTTGTCTTATTAATACTTTGGGACAACTTCCTCACCCTCTCAGTTGAAATACTCTGGGTTTTACCAGCCATTTTACCAATGGAAACCATTGGCAGAGAGTCAAAGACAAAGGGACTCTTCTTAATCCTAAATCTCTGAAGCCATAACCCATGACAAGGACAACAGATATCAGTTTTCTAAATGAATATACCTCAGAGATGAACTAGTGATGGTATATGCCCGTAGTCACAGGTGTAAGCTGTGGGAACAAACTACAGATGTGACACTCTCATCTGGGAAAACAACAATTGAAATGCACATTAGATATCATATTATGTCTCTTGGCTGCTTAAAGTCATGCTCATCTGTCAGGATGGCAGCATGCCGGTTAACACTGCTATCTGCCAGTTTTTCAGGTCTTGGGATAAACTGGAGATACACTTAGGTGGGCAGCTTAAGAATGACACTAAATATAATCTCGTCTGCAGGAGTCAGAAGTCTGCAGGATGATGGTATGAAGATGACAGTGCATGCCTCTTCTTACTGACATAAATGCCAAAGATGTGATAGACAAGGAGAAAAAGCTAAGTAAGGCTTTTGGAGCAGGAGCTGCCAGGACAGTTTGCATTTTGTAGACAGTGTGAAAGATTCTTTAAGACTAAAAGCAATGTAAAGCACAATCTTTGAGGTCCAGCACTATATAGAATGCAGGGGATATACTTCCATGACAGAATTCAGGACACTATTTCAGCTGCAGATATTCCAGACTAGCTCTCGATGCCATTTTGTACAGCTGAGAACTTAAGCACAGTACAACCAGTGGTATCAAGCCATGAATGTTAAAAAATTACTTTGTTAGTCAGCTTTTTTTTTTTGATATTTCTTTATACAGTTAAATTTCAACCTGCTCATGAACTGTCTGCTATCAATGGTATTTTAGGAATGTGAAGTGTCCTTTTACAGAGAGAGTTTTACTTAGAATCATAGAATAATTAAGGCTGGAAAAGACCTCCATGTTTTTGAATGCCTCCAGGGATGGTGACTCCACTGCTTCCCTGGGCAATCTTTTCTAATGCTTATCTACTCTTTGAGTAAAGTTCCTAATACCTAATCTAAAATTCCCCTGGTGCAACTTGTGGCCATTTCCTCTTGTCTTGTCATTAGCTACTAGGGAGAAGAGGCCAACATTGGCCTCATTACAGGCTCCTTCAGGTAGCTGTAGAGGGCAATAAGGTCTCCTCTCAGCCTCCTCTTCTTCAGGATAAACAATCCCATCTCCCTCAGCCTCTTCTTATAAGACATATTCTCCAGACCCCTCACCAGCTTTGTTGCCCTCCTCTGTACTCACTCCAGCACCTCAATGTCTTTCTTGTAGTGAGGGGCCCAAAACTGGACACAGTACTCA
>VWZY01002678.1:200000-229067 GCA_013399075.1 Chloroceryle aenea | reverse complement strand
CCCCCCCCCCCCCCCTTTCTGCATCTATCTTCTTAAGTGCAACATTGAATTTATTTATATGAATGACAGTGACAGGCAATGGGCACAAGCTGAAGCACAAGAGTTTCTGTCTGAACATAAGGAAGCACTTGCACTGGTTGCCCAGAGAAGCTATGAACCCTCCATCCTTGGAGGTATTCTGCACATGGTCCTGGGCAACTGGCTCTGGGTGGCTCCACTTGATCAGGGTGTTGGACCAGGTGGCCTCTGCAGGTCCTTGCCAACCTCAACTGTTCTGTGATTCTCTGAATGATAACTTTAGTCAAGCTTTCTGCATGAGACGGTGGCATCCCTTGAGTTTGATTCCTAGTGCTTAGATAGCATTACTGGAGTAAATTTTTGTCTGTGGATGTATAGTTCTGTGTTAACTGGCGTCCAGTCCACTGAGAAATGACTCATAGCTTGATTAATGTGGAAGACTTAAGCAAAACTAGTATCTGTATGCTGAAGACACATGTTCATTGTTTATCTGTTGTATAAACTATTGTTTATATATAATTTTGGTGTTCTAAAACTTCAGATACTACTCAGTTACGGGGAGGCCATAGCCATTTCTCCTACTTGGCTTCTCTTTACTTAAATAAAAAAATCTTGTATTATTCACATTTAATTTAATGATATTTGAGAAACAGAATGCATTTTTGTATTTGGGTGTTTGTTATGAACTTTGAGGTGTTCCTATTCTGAATTTGAGTATCTTTCCTGATAGAGATAAAAGCAAACTACAAAGTCTTTTGCCATGAAATTCAGTCAAATGGTTTTTTGGGCCTTTTTAAAAACCAGCGCAGTTTATTATGATATGAAAGCACAAGATAACTTAGATGATTAAAATACTGATACCAGATCTAATTAATTTATTCTGATCTTGTGGTCAATCTTAAAACTTTATATACCAAACCAAGTGCTGAGATTTAATGGTCCACTTTTGTGATTAAAACTCATTCTAATTCATAACAATTCAGGACTACACTGCTTAGTATTCTGAATAGAAATGTCAGAATTTTATTTAATCACTTCAAGTATTTCCATTTCTTTTCTCTCATCTCTGATCTTTCTTATATTTGGTTTTTGGTTTTTTTTTTGCTTTCTTTCACTTTTCCTTGGGTAAAGTGCTAAAATAGGCTGCTACCCCTAACAACTGTCATCTCAGTGAAAGGTAAAGGGCACATTAAATTCTTTGGACCTGATGGAACAATATACTAGTTTTTGATACACAGAGAAGTATTTTTAGACTCTATAATTTGAATTCTCTGTTTTTGTGAAAGCAATATTGTTCCTTTAATATTTTTTTCAAAACTATTCATTAATGCAGTTAATAATGTTTAAGGCTTTATCTTCAAGGCTGTAGGTGTTTTTGAATGAACCCAAACCCAACTCCAGATGTATGAATCCAGAAATGCGAATGAACTTGTGGTTCAGATTCCTTTGCAAGAGTCCCACATCTATGCATATTTTCTCCAATTTACAAGAGGAAAGACCATATATTGCAAGTCGTGAAGGGTAGAACTGATCTTTGTGGAGAGTGGTTTTCAAAACTGTTAATAAATTCTGTGGCAGGTTCCAGATTAAGAAAAACACAAAGTAAAAATCTTAAGTGACAGTTTGGATTTAAGTCAGAAGTGAGGGTTGGATTTCCCAAGAAAAAATGAGTTTGTACAACTTTCTGCGGGGTCAGGGCTGTCATCATTAGTATGTAAGAGTAGGCTTGCTGGGGTGATGAGGACATTGCTCTATGGTTCTGTCTTCTGTCCAATGTTGTGAGGATGTTGTAATGGATCAGACTGTCTTCCAAAATTACTGTATTGACTCCATTCCATTGTATGACTGCTACAGAATATTTGCTATCACGGCTAGAAACTGCTTTTCATTTCCAGCCTGAATTTATTCCTGACTAACTTGTATGTTTAACTTGTCTGCCCTTCATCTTCCCTTTCATATACTAAGAGAACAGTTGTTTTCCCTTTAGTCATTGTTTTGTTAGACTAAAATCAAACTGTCAGAGCTGTTAGTGGTAGTGACTCTCAGCTTTTGAATAGTTTGCATTACCATGTTCTGATTTAACATTGTCATTGAATAAAATAAATAAAGTCTGTCTTAAAAATGATCCCTGAGGAGCTGCACTAGTAACAGCCATCAGTTAGTTAATTTCCTGTGTGTCTGTTACCAAATGCTTTGGTGAAATATTAAAAAGACTGCTTCTCCCTTGTTTAGGAAAATCACTTGTCAAATTAATGTGATGTGATAGCAGATTTAGTTTGTGTTTTGACTCTTTTCTATTACTTTTTGAGAGTAAGAACACTTAGTTCTATACAACATTTTGAAGCCTAGGAAACTCCTGGGGGTAGTAACATATCTGTAATTACAAGGTGTTGTGTTTTTTTTTTTTTTTTTCCTTCTTTAAACAAGTGCTAAACTAATGTTTTCAGTCAGAAGGGGCCACTTCTAACTTCACAGATATACAAACATTTGCTAGTAGGCTTTACTCTGCATGTGCCAGCTTTTTGAGATCTCTGGAATGTAAATTAGCTGGCCCTTCTGATTTGAGGGAATTGAGCTCTCTGTTTCCATTTTCATTTAATTTGTGATAATTTGGTAATTTTCTGTTCATACTCATCATTTCCTTAGATCATTCAAAATTAACTCTTCTGTTAACATATGAATTATACTTTTTCCTTCCAAGTATTCAGATTATATTGGAGGCATTGCTTAGTTTGCTCTTTGTTTTATAATAGTTCCAAATATTTTTTAGTATTTGTTCACTTCCAAATTGAACAAATTTCAGAGCACATTGCTGTTCCATGTTCACCAGGAACTGACTGCGTTATTAACGGCATTGATGCTAATTTACTTTGTAAGAACTGCTCAATCTGTACATAGGTTTATTTAAAGCAAATAATTGCTTGGGTCTTAATAATAATTGAGGAAGCTTGTTGCAGAATTGCAGTGTAAATAAACTATTTAAAAATTATTTTTACAGATTGTTATTCCAAGGAGTCCTCTTCAGGCCAAAGGACTGCTGCTGTCATGCATAGAGGACAAAAATCCATGCATATTCTTTGAACCTAAAATACTTTACAGAGCTGCAGGTAAATATTTATATGATGTATTTTCCAATAAAACATAACTTTTTTTTCCACATATATGTTGAGAATCACAGCTAAAACAATACTGTAGCAGAAGTCTTGATTTTTGTCTCTAGCTATGTTTGGAGTTGTGTTTAGAGGAATTGTGAAAACTGAATGAGATTTCTAAAATTGTCTGCAAAGATAAATGAAAATCTACAGTCTGATTCTTACTTAGTTAACTTTGGAAGTGGAATGCTTTGTACAGTCTTGGGTTAAAAAGGAAAAAAAAGAACCAAGCTGCATTATCCTTTATCAAACAGCAGTATAAATCTGACAGAAGTTAAATTACTGACTTTTTGATTACTCTAGGTACCAGTTTCCATATGAGTTTTTATTTCTGAAAAGGAACTGAACATCACAATCACCATTTTCCCAAAGTTAAAATTTCTTTGAAATGCTTAATTTCCAAAAATCTTGAAAATCTGCCCCTTTAGATTTTAATCTTATTGGAGGGTAGTATGATTGCCATAACTTTTAAAATGCATTTTAGTCATAGTTCAGAGAGTGTTTGATAGCTCTTATTATGCATAACGTATAAGAACAGAGTAATTTGAAGATGGTAGTGCTTGAGTTGGTTGTGAAAATTGGCCTGTTACCTCTTGGGACCAGAGAAAGTAGACTGAGAACAGGTAATGGATGAAAACAAATTTTGGATGTGGAGACGGGCAGAGAGAGCAGCTGATAAAATATAACTCAAGCGATCACTTACCCTCAGTGTTTCTATAACTTATATCATTATATACCAAGTATGCTTGAATCTGTCAATCTAATGTATCAGTTGAGTCTGTGTGGACTGCAGCTGAGAGATGGGTGCATGTTACTTTGGACCTTTTAGCACCAATATTCCATCAGTGCATCCATTTTTTTAGTAGTTTGGACAGTGCACTTGAGTCTCAGAGTCCTGTTAAAGAATAAAAATGTAAGTTTAAAATTCCTGTGTCTTCAAAACAATCCTTTCTTCTATTTTTCTCCCCCCAACCCCCCGCATTTACAAGTCACAAATACTGACTGTAGAGTTAATAAAATCCTTACTTTCATAGTGGAATGAATGGCTGCACATCGATATCACAGAGATTTTGAGAATATAGGGAGGTTTTTGTGTTTGAGGAAATGACTTGTAAAGCAATTGCTGGATCATCTAGTGACCATAAATCAGCCTTGTGATTGATATCTTGATCAAAAGTGTGCTGAAATAGTGGTTAACATGGCTTATGTGCTGGTCAATAACCAACCACAGGATTGCTGCAAGGTGATGTTGGTAGTTTCTGAAAAACTTTGATTTTTCTCTTATATTTTAATGGTCTGATTTTCAGAGATGTTACCTCAATTTTTGTTTTAAATCAGCTTAGTGATGTAGCCTGAAATTTCTAGTATATTTGTGTCAAAATATGATGGGGATGATTGTGACAATTCTTGTTTTGAGACAATTTTGAGTGGACTTTTTATTACTTCTACACTATAAAGCGGGAATATTTTCTTATGTGGAAGGGTATTGATTTTCCTTTTATTTTTACTGAAAAACTCTCCCTCTCCCATCATTACTGTTTAGCTGTCCATTTTGGGTTCCAGCTTGAACTGTAAGAAGAGTGATATCTCTGAGTTCCTCCTAGAAAATTAATTGCTCTTGGAGTTCCTTCTTATGCTGCTGGCTGTAGTCAGGATTTCTTGTAATTCCACCATAGAAACCAAGTGGTCTGGTTAATTCAGAAGTGGACCAGGTCATTATGATTGTTTGGTCCAGAGGAAGAAGCAGTAAGACACAAGCCTGATAGGAAGAACAGGGTCAGTGGAGGAAAGAATATTTTAAAAGTGGAACAGTCTTGTGTTTTGACTAGACCAAATTTTTATAATATCCTATATAAGTCTGTTGATTCTAGGAGGAGAAAAAATAGTGCAGATTCAGAAATTTGCTTGCACAATAAGCCTGAACTATATATGTATTTCTTTTTTCTTTTCATTAGTATCTCAGAATAATACAGAGTCTTCCCACGTCTAGGAACATGCAGGATTTCAAAAACAATATGACAAAAATGGTGTCAGATGTCCTCTCTCTGTTGCTTTATTGCATGCTCTCTCTCTCTCTTCTTTTTAATTTTTTGGGTGAGAGGGAGTTGTTATTTTCTACAAGAAAATTCCACTTTGATAAACTTGTAGGGGAAAGACAGGATATTATTAGTCTAATATGATATAAAACCCCATCTAAGATTTGGGACCTCATTGTTCCAGGCAAAAAATAATGCTGTTTGTTTCCATGTTGATATCTAAGGCATTAAATAATGAAGTTATATTGCCATATTTTTGTCATAATTTTTTTTGGTCATAGTTTCATGTGAATAGACATATCTGTTGCAGAGAACTTCATGACTGATGGTACAGTGGGTGTGTAGAGTCTTCATTGAAAAATTAAGGTGTCAAAGGCAGTAATAGGAAGTTGTATTTTCTATCTATAAAATTAATTATGCATTTGAGATTCATCATTCTTCTGTAATGGAACTTTCTCCCTATGAGGCCTCTAAATAGCTATCCATGATATTTTGTTCAGAGTTTTAAATATTTTTGCAGTTTTGGCTTAGAATAGGCTGTAGATGGGATAATCTTTAAAATACAGGGTTATCTGTCCTTGTTCATATGGGTTGAAGCTATTTAATGCATTAAAACAAGTGAAACAAACAAACAAAAACACACAAAACCTGACAAAAACCCCACAGCCACTACACTCAACCAACCAAAAAACTATGCCCTCTGCTTCTGCCTCCAAGTATTGTTGCTATTGTTGAAATTAACAATTGGATGCTAGTGATGGAAGGTAACATATATCAAACATAGGATATATAATCTGAAATTGCTTTTTTGAGAATGTTAAGCAGGGTGCCAGGTTGCTGCTGCCTTACATCCAATGATCTGTGTAGACCCACTAATTGCTTTTTTTTGTTTCATTTTGTTTTTGTTTTGTTTGGCTTATTTATGACAGGGAAGGTTTTTCAAGATTCAAGCACAGATTTTTTTTTTTTTTTCTGTAAAAAAAACCCAAACAAATAACCCAAAGCAAAAACCCACTTTGTTTTGAAACAAAAGGCTGGTCTCCAGGGTAAATCAGATCTGTAGCACCAAATGTGACTATAACATGAATATTGTGATTGTTTGCCTTTTTTATTTTTATTTTTTTATTAATGAATTTAGCTGGATGTCTTCACAAATGGACACAGATTTGCTTATTCAAATATGTTGTAGGCTTATTCAGACATGATGTAAAACTAACCATGTTATTAAAGGAACTTTAATTTCTATATGAATAGTTGCTATTCAAATATGCTTTTGCCCACACAGGGTAAAAGAATAAAATTAGATTTTGTATCTTCACCTTAGTTCATTCCTGGGAGAAAGGTGGGTATCAAACTATCATTGCCTTAAGATCACCACATTCACATTGTGGTGAACCAAGGAGAAAAGGCAACTTCCAGAGTGAAGAGCACCTTTGGAAGAGCATTTTGAAAATATTTTCTAGTTCGTTAAAAAAGTAACTCACACCTTAGATATCCAAGAACCCTAGTAACACCAAAAGGAGGGAGTGAACTTAAAGCCAAGTTTTCAAACTTTGCCTGGATGTCTGTTAATAATAAGTTTTAGAAGTTACAGGAGAGATAGTGGTCTATTTTGATAGTTAACTACATTGAATGAGGTATGGTTCATAAGTTGTATATTCTGCATCAGCTCTCATGTTCCACCAATTTGAAGTAGTCCCTATACACAGATATGTGTTTATGTATAGGTGTATATATAACATGCTATCTATGTTTCTTGTCTTTGTGTTAAAAAGAAATGTTAGCCCTTCTGGGTAAAAGTCCAGTGTTAAATATGCAAGTATGCATGTACAGAGAGAATTCTGTTGTTGGTTAACTTATGAGATTGTTATTGAAAATGCTGTGGTGATGTCCTCCTAAATGTCAGAGGTACTAAGAAAATATCTGAATTAAAAAGAAAAAGGAGGCTTTGATTTATAAATAGTAGTCAACAGCCTGTGCAGTGTCAAGAGCACATAATCATTATGAACCAAAGGAGAAGATGAGTCACCTTGACATTATCAGGTTTAGACATCTTGTGGAGAACCTACTCTGATGTTTTTTGACCTTTTCAGTTTCATTTAATTGTACTATACATGACATTGGTGGTGTAGAAATAAATATGACTTACATCAGTGGTTGTTATAGAGACAAGACAGGTAAGATGAGAAAACATGCGTTTACTTTCTGCTATTCATACTGCTCTTTTAGAAAAAGCAACAGATGGTGCAGCCTCTAAAATTAGCTTCTGATGACCCTTTTTCTCTGATAATTACAACTTTCTGTTATTTGCTTTGTTTCAAATCTGTATTTGAAATATTTCATTTAAAACATTTTCTTTTTATCTTCAGTAAGAGATGAATGGACTGCTTTGTATATACATGTTGTCCTGGTTTGGTTAATTATTCTGGAAGAATATGCCTAGAATAATTTCATATGCTCCTTTTCATCATTGGTAGTGGAGGGAGGAGTTTTTACAAAAGCATTTGAATAAAATTCTGCCCATCTGTACTTCCCTATAAATTTTTGGCAATCTGAATTTTTCATGTAAAAGTGTCAAGAATTCCGGATGAACTCATCCAATGGACATGTTGTTGCAGAATGGTTTAGCAGCTATAATAAGAAATCAGTTAATTTGTGTAATTGCATGTTTTGTTTAATGTCCATTCCATTCCAAAGAGAAGGAGCACTTTTTGTGTCGTGTACACCTTCCAGGTCCTCCTCTGGTACTGTCACTTCAAAACCTCATTCATGTGATTTGCCTGGGTTTCCACTCGATGGTCCTGTGGCTTTTTTATAAGCTTATTTTTCTCCACATTTCATGCAGATGACCATCCCATGAAGGAGACAGTTATGCAGTGTCAATTAGTACAGTTGTGGGTTGCATTATCTTTTAGAATCTCTGCTTCCTTTTGCCTGAGGGTTTTACAATGTGCAAATCCATAGAAGCCTGGTCTATGTTACTGTGAACAGGTAACATGCAGTATGCCTTTTGCTCTCTTTCTTCCCCCACCCTGTATTCTTGTATCCAGTTCTTATTCAAAGACATGATTTATTGAAAAGTTGTTTCTAACTCGTGAGCCAGAAAAAAACCTCAAGGTTGTTCTATGTGTGTTGAATCTGCCACACCAATGAAGGGAAAATACAAACCAATTTCTCCTGCTGGTATCACTCGGTAGGATTCTTTGTCATAACTTCAAGAAGCAATTTTGTTCAGCAGGAGCTCAGTACCTGCTTTATGAACTATGAAATACATTAACAAAAAAAGTAAACCACCTTCTTTATAAATTTATTTTGTGCATTTCAAAAGAGTTTAGTAAAATACACCCCCCGCCCTGCCTTACACCTCTGCTGATGCCTAGAGAAGTTCGCCTTTAGATGAAAACACTGTTTTGTTTAAAATGAGATACTTAGATGTCTCTTGTGACAATTTTAATCAATAAACCCATTAAACAGTCAATGTGTAAGTTTTGAATCAATGCTTCAGTACACAGCACAACTGCCCTAATATGCTTCCATCTGAAAACTGGCAGGAATGTTAATTTTGTCTGTGCTCTCTAATTGTGATGTCTCTTTTGTGAATAGATTTTTTTTTTTTAAAGCAAAAAATTTAGACTAATGTAAAACTGCCATAATCAGAAGTTCTTGGTGACCCTTTCTTTGTAGGTTCTGAGAACTTTTTTCCTCTGATGCTCCACTGGTTTATGTCTAAATATTCTTGGCAGATATCAGGAGGGCTCTGGCACAACTTTTCCATCTCATCTGAGTATTAAAGTCTAATTTCATTTCCCTCTTGATACTTGCTAGAATTAACTGCAGTGTTTACTTAAGATTGTTTTTTAATCACTTGTAGCAGTGTGTCCATTTCCCAGTCTGGTACTGATATTTTGACTCGGGGTATGCCAGGGCTTTCTACTGTTGGTGTGTATATGTATATCTTATGGCTGTGGTATACAACAAATTAAATGCTACACTGAATATGGTTTGTAACTGTAATTAAAAATACTTTTAAGTACAACTAAACCTTTGAAATAAAAGCTAATACTCAATGTGCTTTTGGTGTATTGTTTTAGATGGCTTTAACATTGAAAAAAGTTTTAGTATATATTTTTATGGGATAATATTGGAATAGTAAAGGAATCTAATGCTTATTTTTCCCTTTATTTATTCAGTGGAACAAGTTCCTGTGGAGCCCTACAACATTCCACTGTCACAAGCTGAGGTGGTACAGACGGGCAGCGATGTGACAATGGTTGCTTGGGGCACTCAGGTCAGTAGGACTCTCACTAGCTATTTGTCATCCATCAAACCCTAGGCTGAAGGCCGGGTGATGTTTGGATAGTGTTGCATTCAGCTGAAGTGCCAGGCAATATACTGTGTGCATCTTCCATCACTTTATACCACTGTTTATCTATCTATGAAACCTGCTTTTTTATTGTGCAAGATTTTGCTCATTTTTGGTTGAAACTGACTCTGGAAATGTGGAAGAGGTATTTGTGCAGGAGTTTAATGATTTACCTGTGATTATGAAAGTGATATACGTTAGAATGGGACAGTGAGATATGACTCTAAGGAAGGCAATTGGAAAGGAGAGATCAAAGTAGCATGTTGAAAGAAAAGTAGTGATTTTTACTGCATAATTCTAAAAAGTAAAATTGGGGGGTCCCTTTTCAGAGAGAGTTAAAATACACTGAACATTTAATACAGATAGGGATCCGTAGTTTTGATTCTAACAGCTATATTTCAAAGCTGTTCAGGAATATAATTGGACAACTTGCCTCCAAATTAAGGAGTGCAAATCTTGAAAAATCTTGTAGGAAAAGACTTGTTTGTTTTCAAGACTTGTAGCAAAGAAATTTGAGTCTGGTTTGGAATTACCAGAAAAATCTTTTTATTGCCTTTAACTTATAATTAAGAAAATTGCTATTTTTGTGGTCTAATTATATCTGAGAACCTTTTAAATGAGGGTGTATAATAACTTTTTTCATACGAGTATTGAATTCTCTCTGGTATTGTCTTGTTTCTTTTTCTTGTGCTCAGACTGCTTGATCTCCTTTGCATCTATGATTATTCCTACTACTATCTGATACTTTGCACTGGTATTAAATTACATACTCCTTCGGTATCTTTATTTGTATGCATTTCTCCAGCAGAAAAGAGTTTCTATCTTTCTCCCTGCTCCTTTTTGAAAGTGCTCCATTTGGATGAAATCTTAGTGTTCATCATATTCCCAAAAAGTAACTTGTTGAAGTAATGGCTTGAAAGCTGGCCATGGAGACTTAATTGTATCCTGAGTTTACCCAGTAGGCAGTAGTGCAGAGAGGACTTGGAGTGACATCTATCTGAAAAACTATGTGCTTTGAAGCTTGGAATATGTAGGCCAAGTGTCAAGATGGGTGGTTCTTTTGATGTGAATAGTACTAAGACAGATGTGCATCCCTAATCCAAATCTAGGAGCTGCCCAAACCATGGGCGTGGCTGTATAAGACGGCGTGGGGACAGATGCTTAGTGCATGTGCAGTAAATCCAGCATGCTCTGCTTCTGCAGATGAAATATGTTCCGTGAGTTTGTGCTGAGGGTGTTTGCAGGCGGTGTACATAAAAACATGGAACCTGATTACTAAATGTGCAACCAATCCAGAGTTTATTGTCAATAGGCAGAGTGATTGCATGTACTCATTGGCTACATCTTGTATGATTTTGGATGTTAGGTAGGTGCTTGGCAGCTGCTGCTCTGGTGGGGTTGCCTGATGCTTGCTTTCCTGTGTGGCACTTATGAGGGGCAGTAAAGACTTTAGTTCCTCTCCTTTTGTGCTCAGTGTTTTATGGCCATTAGCTAATCCTTATCTCCCGTGAACTAGGCAAACATTCTCCTTTCTGCATCAGAGAAGTGTAAGAAACATCCATCCCTTGTGTCATTGAAACCTCTCAAACCCTCTTATTACAGCCACAGATGTATTAGAAGTTTAAGCAAAACCACTGCAAACTATACTTTCTTTTTATTATTACAATACTTTTATTGAATTACCTTTTAAAATAGTCCTTTGGTGTTTAGCTGTTTGTATTTGCATTATGTAGAGGCACGTTTAAGCATACTGTTCCAGTATAGATGTTTTTCACTGTGGAGAATTTAATAATGCACTCTGACCCTCAGGCAACTAACACTGCCTGACTGTGTCCATATTGTTAAATTGTTGCCTTCCAGACCAAGATGACATCATCTAGATTGCTTATTGGGGATGTTCTTTGGCCTCCAGACCCTTACCTGTGCCTAGAATTTGCTTGATAGAGATCTTCCGCTTCAGTCCAAACCTGTGTTATGAAATGTTCTAACAATAAGAAAAACATTAGTGTTTAATGACAGCATCATATCAAGAAATTCTTTTTGTACCCTCATATCTCACGAGCAAATACTTTTTTGATTACATATTTGTGGAGGATAATGAGTTGCTGTCATAACTGTTGTTATTTTCTGTGTTGGAGCTAGAAGGGAGTATTTTATTTATTTATTTATACAACACTAGTTATAATCAGATAATGCTACATTTGTAGCATTGGTATTTATCTGTGCTAGAATACTAGTGAATGGTGATGTTATCAAACTAGTGTAAAAATGCTTTGATTGTATGGGTCAGGACTTGATGTTTCCAGGTAATTTTTTTGTGGTACTTACTATCTCTCTTAACTGTTTATAAGATAAAGTTTTGGGGCTGATCATTTGATAATCTATTGCACTTTAAGTGAATTGTAGTATGTGTAATTACTAGGACTGTTTTTGAATGTACATAATGCTTCTTGCAGGATTTCATGTGACTGCTACATCAAAATACGTTACTCTGATATATTTGGATTTTAATGTAGTTACAGTCTTAAAAAACCCTTCTCTAAACACCAAGCTGACTACAAATAGGAAATAATGAGGCCTGATACTGTTCCCTGAAAGATACTTTTCTAGAAAGCAACAGTTTTGTCTTAAGGAATTCTTTCTTCAGTGAAGGTAGTTTTTTGACGTGGTGCTAAAATAGTAGGAACAAAATGTAGGTAGTAAATAAGAATGGACTGAGTAATAAATGCTTGTTAGATTACTGAATAAAAAGGTTTCTGCTAAACATGCAGGTAATAGGTTAAATCACTGCTTGTATTCAGGACACATAATTTAGAACATCTTAAACAAAAATTAAATATTCACTTTGCCCTTTCAGGTACATGTGATCAAAGAGGTGGCAGCAATGGCTCAAGAAAAGCTTGGTGTGTCCTGTGAAGTTATTGATCTGAGGACCATCTTACCATGGGATACAGAGACAGTTTGCAAAGTAAGTAAATGATGCATGTTAATTTAAAAGCACAACAACCCCCCAGACCCTCTAATAACAGAATTTAAGTGCAAATAATGATGACTTTGTTCTTTATGTATTTTGAAAGGCCTACATTTTTGCTCTGTGTTGTATATTTTCTTCTGTATTCTTTATTCTTTAGCATATATGAAGAGTAAATTCACATTACATGGACCAAACTTTTGCTTTTGTATTGAAAGAGAATTATATTCCAGGGTTCAAAAGAATGTTAGAATGCTTGTTCTTTGCATTGAAGCAAAAGGCAGGATTTACTGAGGCTTGTACTTGAAAAGTGCTTTTCGATATTTCTGACTCTTTCTGTCATTGTTGCTGTCTTTGGACCTGAAAAGATCAGGTGAAATCTTTATCTTTTTTCCACTGCTGTTTTACACCAAGACCTTTATCCAGTCTTAACTCCACAATAATATGCCATGGTTTTGCTTATCTTTATTTCTAAAAAGAAATGCATTGATTTAAGTATTAATTTTACTGTTAAGTTTGTCTGAGGGAGGGCCAGTGGGGTTGGATGGAGCAGGTTATGGGAGGAAATATCCCTGTTGGGCTTCTGCTATTAGTAGTGTCCTGTTGTCAGGTTGTGGATGTTGTAACAAGTTGTGTACTTACAGCCATAGTTATGTGTTGCCTCATACAAATTTGATATTCTCAGCTGAAGTGTTTTCAATGTCTCTTTGCAGTGTATTTCATGTTACTTGGATGTACTTTCTTTCTGTAAAAACTGAAATGTGTTGAGTTGCTGTCATCAATATGAAGAGGAACTTTGGCAATAATAAATGCTTTACAGCTCCTTCTGGACAAGTATTATTATTCCATTTTTTAGCTATTTTTTCCGCTTCTTTAAAGATTTCAGCTGTCATTCTATGAAAACAAAGCATCTCTTTGAACGAGCAGTTCAATCTCTTTTCATTGTTCCATCCTGAACATCTTTTAAGGTAACTGCAACTAAAATAAAGGTGGAACAAATTATTTTAATCACAGAATCACTATGGTTGGAGAAGACCTTTTAAGATCAAGTCCAACCATTCTGCAACTCTACCAGAGCGACTACTGCACCATATCCTTTAGCACCATTTCTAGACAGCTTTTAAATAGATCCAGGAATGGCTCATTCAACCACTTCCCTAGGCAGCCTGTTCCAGTCTTAATATAGAAGTCTTTCCTAATGTCCAACCTAAAGTTCCTCTGGTGTAACTTGTTGCCATTTACTCTTGTGTTATCAGTTGTGACTTGTGAGAAGAGACTGAGCCCCATATCTCTACAACCTCCTTTAAGGTAGTTGTAGGGAGCAATAAGATCTCCCCTCATCCTCCTTTTCTCCAAACTGAATAATTCCAGCTCCCTCAGATGCTCCTTATAATTCTCAAGACCTTTCACCAGTCTCGTTGCCCTTCTCTGGACCTGAGTTAATGACTTTACTCTTCAGAGTGTTATTTCAGGACAAATATACTGCATGTTGGTTGGGCAGTTCATCTCTTTATGGTAATAAATACCAAATAAGAAGTGTTTTTAGCATTGCTCTTGTAGTACAGCTGCAGGCTGGTCTGATGGGAGAAATATGATCTTCTGTAGATCTTGTCTGTTTTGATTATCTGAAAATAGTTAGTGGTTTTCATTTGGTACTATGCAACACTGAAACTTTTTAACTTAATTTGCATCCTGGACAGCTTTTAAGGTAATCACCAACATAAATAGAAGGATGGAAGCTACAGTTGTAGCAGCTTGCTGTAGCCTTGTCCCAAGAAGAGCTGCTTGGTGTAGCTGTTGCCCGGTGACAGTGGCTTACAGTGTCAGTTCAGGTGACAGAACTTGATATATATGGGGTTGGACTAGATGATCTTTTGAGGTCCCTTCCAGCCCCTATCATTCTGTGATTCCCTTCCTGAGATGCTGGTGTTAAGGACTGAGAGAGCATTAGAAAAATTGACCATGCCAGAGAAAGTCCTTGGCTGTCCATTGGTCTGCTTCAGTTGTCTTTGTGGGCTTTTAAATAATGGGGTTGCCTTTTCTCCTGTCAAACTAATAGCCAAATCATAGTTGTTACAGACTGCCCTTTGCCTCAGACTATTGTCTGTTAGCCTCCATAAATCTCATTTTGATTTCCCTTGTCTTACTGTGTTTGAAATACATCTGTCATCTCCTTGTCCTATTGTATGCAGAGAAAAGGGTAGTGCACATGATGCCCTGCAGCCTGATTGTTCTGCTGGTGCTCAGATACATGGTCCTCTGCTGATGGGAGTATGTGCTGTGATCTCATTGGAGAGCAAGACTTCGGGTTTTGATGTAAAGAGACGTCCCTCCAGTTTTGCTACTGGGATTGGTGTCCTTTGTGATCAGTACAGACTGTTACTTCAATCCTTGGCCCACTGCTTCTCTCAGCCTCTGCACACACACATCTCTGTTCACGTCTTTCATACAAACCCTAATAGATCTGTTACAGTTCTCCACATTATCATGATTCTCCTCTTGTAGGCTGTGTGATTATTCCTAATTATGTGCCTAAATATTTGGGTTGTCTGTGTTCCATGTGGTTGAGTGTCATGAAGCTTTAATAATCAAATTTTACAGAAGCTGTATGCATTTGCCAGTCTAGTGTATTTTACTCTGCAGGCTTATTTGATTCTTTTGCTTACCTAAGAAATGCTGCATTTTTGTACAGAAACACTTCTGTGGATTTTCCTTGTCAGTCTATGTAATTTTTAAACAAAATAAGGATCCTTGATGGTTGGTGTCAGGGAATGAGCAGGCCTCAGAACCTTAATTGTTACTATCTTTGGAAAAGAAATAACTTCAATAGTGATGTTTCCAATGCAGCTATTTAAAAATGAGATGCTGTACGTAACTGGAGGTATATGCAACTTTAAGACTAAATTGACAACTGTACTGTAGGCATGAAGAAGAATGGCCTGAAATGGTTATTAACACTTTGGAGAAGAGCAGTAATATGTGCAAATTTTTCACTCCAAATCTGACTGCTTAGTCTGCTTTCTATGGCTGTTCTTATATTGAAAATTGTCATCAAAATACATATTTTGTAAAACTATGAGAAGCTGTACTTCACAATTGCCACCAGAGGCCTCCTTTTAGCCAAGTTAAGCAGCTACCTTGACTTTGCATTGCTGCTATGAGCATATTTATGAATATATAGCTCTGAGTAAAGCATAAATAAGCAAATAATGAAGGTAGTGAACATAAATAAGAATTGCTGTCTAATTATACTGATATTTTCAGTGCATTTTAAAAAATTTGAGATTATGTGCAATTTTGAAATGGGTTAGCATTTGTTTTCTGCTTGAGGAGAGGAGTGCACCGGCCTGGAACAGGAACATGGGCCTTGAATGGATCCCAGCAGAAATCGAAATTGGTACAATTATTGTGAAGGGTAAATGTGCAAATGGACTAGATTTTTCTTCTGTCAATCCTCAAATGTCTAAGAACGAGTATAGAAGTTTGAGCTAGTTACAGTAGAATAGCTCTGAACTAGAGAAAGGGTATCTCCTAAGGGAATTTTATTTCAGCTGCATCAGCAGCCAATTTTGGTAGGGGATAAATTGGCTTCTGGAAATATCTTGGTTTAAAAGATTGTATTTCTTTTTTTTTTTTTTTTTTTTTTTTTTTTTTTTTTTTTTGTTAAACAAAAAAAATTAAGGGAGCCTTGATTGAGTGTAGTGTGGTCAGGGCAAGATAAATTGCAGATAAATTGCACCATCATTGTATAGCTGAGAGATGACACCCACTGTTGACAAAGGATTGCTTAAAAAAAAAAAAAAAGACATCTCTTTGCTAGAATAAAAGCAAAGAATCTGTGTGTATATACCTATATATATATTTTTTTTTTACACGAGGGTACATTGCTATTTAACGATGTCCTTCTTTACTTGAAGGCAATAGATCCAAACAGTCCCTTCCCTCTGAAAATTATCTAGACTATTTCAGGATTCCCTAGCATTCTTAAAACCAACATAATTTCTGCTGTGGATCAAGAGAAATCATTAATTTTACAGGCTGGTAGTTTAAGAAGGCATAAAGAGAATATTTTAAAATACTTAGTTTAGACCTGTATTTTGTACTTTGTTGCTTTTCACAGAAATCTGGACAGGTAAAAAAGTTACACAACATAAAATATAGTGTATTCCTTAGTTGTCCGTGTTCGGTTGGAATTTGTCATTTTGAACATATTTCAAAGTGCTGAAATTGTGACTTCTGTGCATATGTTTGATAGGGTCAGTGCTGTGAAAGCTTGATGTGATTGTTTGAGTTTTTGTGTGGTTAGAAAACCAACCTTGCTGAGTTACTGTTTTTCTGAATTCTCTGGTACAAACACTTCATAAAACTAAAAACAAAACAAACAACCTTCACTTGTTACTTTTTTTGATGATGGCAAGGTCTGTTTTTAATATATCACTTATTTTCTGGTTATATGCTTAGATTTGAGCTAGTGTCCTTGTATGTCATGATCACATAAACTTGGATTTGTTCTTAAAAGAATCAGATTGCACTGAAAGTGTCTCTAGTTGAAGCTGACATATTTACTTACCTTTTTCTCATCAAAGTAAAACAGAAGATGAAGATGGGAATCCAGGACCTTTTCCTTTTGGAGACTACCCTTCTTACAAGATTGATCACATGCCCTTTTGTTTTCTCTCATACTGTTGCCTGATGGTTATTCTGTGTGATTTAGGGTAATAACAGCAATGGAATAGAAGCAGGCTGATCTCCCAGTTTATCTTATAATTTGATAACAAGGTCATAGTCCAGACAGGTGAAAGATTGTTATGGAGAACCCATGTGCTGACAGGCATTGAATCCAGGTCTTTCTCCTATTGAACATGTGCTTCTATCACCATCTCTAATTGAGTAGCTCATAAGCTTTTGTTCCCAGGGCTATGATAATTTGCTGTAAATTAAACGTTAGCAGATTATCAGTGTGTGCAAAGCACACTTCATTCTCTGAAGGATGTAATTTGTTGTGGTTGCTTAGGCAGTGAGTCCTAAAGGGCTCTATATGTGAACTGCCTGTTTAAATTCTTACTAAGTCTTTCTTCATGCCTTAGTTGAGGAGCCACTGCAGGCTTGAGGCACTGAATGTCCTAACCTCCTGTGTTTGTGATCTGCTTTCATGCCCATGTCAGGTTGCTTTTTTGCTCTTTCTCTTTTGCTCCGTGATGTGATGTACCTAGGTGGTTATATGTAGTTACTTTAGGTTCTTGACTTGAGCAATATTTCTAAAAGCTTTTTTTTCCGGATGTTTTTGCTCAGACACCATAGCCACTTACTTAAGCCATATGTAATAAATGCAAGATCTCAGTAATGTCATACAGCTATCCTTGTTTTATAGTTCTGTTCCTAAAAGGAATAAAAGTAGTTTTATTTGTAACTGCTTTTTCATGATAGAAGTTGGAAATTTCCCTTATGGAGGCAGAAGCAAGCATTTTGCAAGTCAAGTCCATTAGCAGTTTACTTTTACTGAGTGAAGAGAGAATTTTATATACATGAAAACACACACTGACCTGTAATCTTTCTAAAGCCTTCCACAAGAAAAATGGAATAGATTGTACTGGTTGTATGTACATAAAGCTCTGGTATAGTGCTTCTGATGACACATGATGCAATTCTTTGTGCTTTACATATATTTAGAGGATTGAAAGTGAACCCATATCAACTCCCAACATGTATCTGAAGAGATCAGCATAAAAAATCTTGTTGTTTTGTATTAAAATAGTGGCATATGCTTGTTTAAAGAGTATGTACTGCCTTTGCTGCTTCCTTACAATATGTAACGGAGAAGTCTGTCTTTAGATTACTGAGCCTCTTGCCTGTATATGCATTTTCAAAGCACTGTGTCATTTAATGGGCTGGTGAAAAGTTTGGTAAGACTATTTACTTTGACAATCTTCACTGATTTCTGACAAGCTCTTGCTTTATTCCCTAGGGCTGAAGTATGAGTGATAGAGCAGTTATGATTCGGAGAGGAGTTAGCTCTCCATAGAGTGGATAACGTCTTTTTTGAGGGAGACAATCTATTTCCTATGCTTATTCTAACATCAGCATCCTATGTCTGTGTGCTTTGTTCATGTATGAGGGAGCTGAGATCAGGAGTGATTTTTCCCTTTTATACCTTAAACTATAAACATAAACACATGAAATGAATGTGCTTCTCAACATACACTGCTGATAATGGAACCTTGACCATGCTCTGATGATACCTTAGCTATTGCATGTTCATGCAGATGTGTGCATTCAGTGCAGCCCCAGCAGTTGGTACCTAACCAGACAGGTAACATTTTCCTACTACTTGGTTGATCAGCTGTGTTATTACTGGAAGACTGTAGTGAAGGATGCTGCATAAGAAACTGAAATGTTAGAGATATATGAAATAGCTATAAAATTTCTTATTTTATAACTGTTTAAAGATAATTGTTCTCCCTTTTGAAAATTAATTTCTCAGACAAAAGTGGTATGTTCCTTGTCTGTTTTTTTTTTTCCCTTTCATTATACTTAACAGATTTGCTTGGAAGATTTGGAAAGATTAGGCTGTGTGGATTTTTCTGTCTGTGAACTGCTGGTTGGTGTGGTATTGATTAAAAAGCCACTGGCACACTTCCCAGTGCTTCCCTGGTCACATTTGGGGTAAAATTCTGTGGTTGTAGTGCTTTTTGGTTTTGTTTTTTTTTTAATATTGAAATGCATGTGTTACTGGAAGTGGTAAATGTAGTTTAGGATTAAGTACTCTTAAGGGATTGTGCAAATTACTGTATTTTATTCACCCTGAATTGAGCTGATCATGTTATTTAAACTCTAAATTGATTAATATCGATCTGCCATTTTCACTTTAGCAAGTGGTTTTTGTGATTTTTACGTTTTTTTTCCTAAATTATTTATAATTAGATGAAGATTTGCATTCCTTACCTAATTAGTCATCCTAACTTTATCTGAACTGATGCTACTGTAGTGCAAAGAAATGCTGAGAATTATTCCTTCATTACTTAGTAATAAAAACACTGCGGACTGAACTGTGGTATTAAGGGCCTGTGGGTTACTGAGAGCCTGAATAGCTGTGAATTTGGGAAAAAAAAGTGGTATCTTTGCAGAAACACAGTTTATGCACTGGCATTATAAATGATAGTAATTCTGAACTCACTTGTTTAGGACACTGTGCTACAGACAAGAGAAGGGGTGTCTCTTCTTCTGGGCACTTGGTGTGGATTTGCTCTTCTCTGGGAAAGGTTCTGCAGAGCTCCCTGTGGGGATCAGTATAAGTGCTCAGCAGGCTGAAAAGGCATCTGCCCTCCTCTCATTTGAAAGGACAAACCTGACCAAAAGGGAGTATTTGCCACAGTTTGAACCAGTAAGTAATACAGCACTAAGGATCAAATCAGGGCAAACTCGGTGCCTGTTCTCCTTTGAGGCTATTTGATGGGACCCATCTCCATAGGGTGTATTAGAGCTTTCTCCTTAATGCCCAGGTGGCATTTTTGTCAGCCATCGTCGCCAAAGTGATTGTTGGTAGTAGATCCTTGGTGTCCAGTCCTTAACAGGCAGCATGTCCTACCAGCTGCTTGTTTCCATTCTTTAAGTTCACTTCATCTAATTGGACTGTGAGTAAAGGAAAATCCAGATCAGAGAGCCTGATGTGTGGGATTTTTTATGCATTAACTGCACTCAGCAGACATTGAACTGTACAATTGTAGCACAGATATTCTGGGATCAGATTTATGTTTCTCAGCTATCTGTTCTTGATCTTTTGCCATTTTATATGTTGCTCCTTGGATTTCTTATTGAATGGATCTTGTATCTATAAAATGTGATTAAAGTTGTACTGCTTGTGTGGCGACAGTTAATTTTGTCACTGTTTCCATGAGCAGCTTGTGTTTTTTAGTCTTGTAGGTTAAGGTTGCTAGATCATGCCATGGACTTTTCCTTGGCTTCCAGAAGCAGAACACTGGAACCGTGGTTGCAAACAGTCATTTTAAAGTTATAAGAATACATACAACCATTTTAGAAACCAGTTATTAATGTCTTTCTCTCTTCTATATTTCAAGAAAGCTTTGAATGGAAGCCTTGTTGTTTGTTCTTGTGCATTTTTTTTCCCACGGAAATACCTCAAAGGAGAGGTATGTGTATATAGTTCTGTCTACTCCTTTCTCTCTCACAATATAAAGATAGTTCTCCATCTTTAAATTCCTGTGTCTAGTTTTCATAGGTGTATTGATAAGTGGTACTTGAGAAAGAGTCTGATTATTGAGAACCTTGATTAAAGAAAGAAAAGGCATTTTACTTCCTATAGTTTCTGATAACATGAGTATAGTGCTGCTGATATATTCCATGAATTCCTCAAACCCTTTTCTCTTTTGCCCATGTTCTGTATTACAAGCTTCAAATTTAAAAGCACTTAAGCAAATAGATGAGTACTGGTGCATAGTCTGTAGTTAAAAGGTATTTTATAGCTTCAATGTGTGTTTGTTTGGTTTTTTTTTTGTTTTTTTTTTTTTTTTTTTCCATTGCAACCAGTGCTGTTTGAATTCTAATGGAAGTTGGGATGAAGTTTCACGATAGTAATCATATAGGAATCATTCTTCTGTAGAGTTAATTATTATTTCTCTACAGTATTGCCTTTCTTTAAATGTCTGTAGCTACTTATCCTGCTATTATAATTTAGTCTATTTTTTTAGGATTCACATACTATAGAGTCTTATTATTTGTATATTAGCCTTTACCCTGAGAGAATGGAGTTTCAAGCATATCTGAAAAAAAATTGTAGTTTTAAAGATAATGTTGAAATTTGTGATGCTAAGATTAAACCTACTTTTTACTGAATTACGGTGTAATAGCACATGCATTTATTAATAGCATAATGCATTGGTTTTGGCTTATCCTGAATATTTTTCCTTTTATGGTGAGCTTCCTGTGAAGGCAATCTAAAATGCTTGTAATACAAACATACACTGCACAGACTGCGTAGACTGCAGAGGTTTCCAAATGTAAATGTTGTTAGATTTTTATTTATTTATTAATAATAAGATTTTTTTAATGAAGATATTTACTCAAAGTTATTTACTGAAGGCCTTGGAGCTCTACCTGTTAGGATGATATGCTGAACCCTGACCTAATAGATATATTGACTAGACTTCATTTTCCTTATGCTGTTATCTTTTCTAATGCTACTATTGCAGGACTGGACAATCCCTTCACCTTCCCTTCTGTAATTTTTTTTTTTGTTGTTGTTTTTGTGCTAAAAGCCTGTACATGTGGACTGCTTTTGTTTTTGTTCTGCCACACAACAGTGCTCACCAAAATTGAAAGGTTTCTTCTAAATTCAATATGTTTTACAGTACTTTCTGTTAAGCTGCTATAGAGTAATCCTAAAATTGCCCCAAGACTGTAGAAATGTCAGGGAACAGATCTTCCTTTTTCCTCTTAGTCTGTTCTTCTTGAAAATTTGATCTCAGCTCAACTGCATATAGATTTTTATTATTATTATTATTTTTTAATTAAAGAGTATACAATAGCTTTATCTACTTAAAACTATCTAAAATGCTTATCTTTTGGAAGATTCTCAGCTAATTTATCTTTAATATCAGTCCTTTAATTGTGTACTGGTTTGTTTTTGGCACCTGAGCATAATCCATTTTCTGTGCTGATAAAGAGGAAAGCTTTGCTCTTGTTCCTATTAATTCTTCTCCTGGGCACTGAAAAAAACCAAAGTGAACTCATAAAGAATAGTAGTCTTTGATTCCAGTGGTTGTTTTTGTCTCTTTCAAACAAGAAGAGCAGGAGGAGTTACTGTTGCAACATTTGCTACTGATCTTGCTATTCTCTTTTCAGGTGTCCCTTTTCAGGAATGTGTTATATTAACTTCTATCCCCTGTGCTTGAAGTCCAATCTTGTTAAAGCCATACATGATGGACAAGAATGAGCCAATGAAGGGAAACATACTAAGCTATGGCATAGACATTGTTGCTTGGAGAAGAAGGGAAGTTGTGAGACTAGTGGTAGTATAAACAGGATGGGCCAGTGGCATCTGAGGGAAAAGCAGGAGAATTGGCAAGGCTGGTATGTTGTCATACTTCTGATTCATGTCCCCTTCTTCTGCCCATGACTTGACTAAGAACTCTCCAGCTGTATAGGTCTAGAAGTGTTGCGGTCTTACTTAGAGCATAAAGAATCTCAGTATAGTGCTAAGAATTCAGGGCAATTGGGTGCTCTTTGCTTTTGGTGACTGTTAGTATATAATATATTTCCTCTCTTCTCTCACTAGGATTGTTCTTCTTCCTATACTTGTCTAGCAGTGTAATTACCCTGAAAATAGTTTTGCCTTTAATTAAGATTGTAGCTTGTAAACTGGAGGAGCTTGTGTTATGTGGTTGTTTTGCAAGTTTATTTAATTAAAAAAAAAAGATAAGATTTGTATTTATGAAATATAATTGTAATAAAGCTGTTATTAGGAGGAATTAATTCAGGCCAGAAAAGTACTAGAAGGTCTTAATCTGAGGCAATCTAAAATAACCATGTTAAGCATTAGATTAACGCTGACATGACGTGACGTGAGAGGAATTGTTCATTTGACCTAAATTTCATTTAGAGAAGAGGCTGCCAGCATTATAAATACTTACAATTATATCATTTTAAGATCATGCAATTCATTCTTTGTTCCATTTGAACCTTATGTGAAGTATTTATCCACTTGCCCAAGCAGTGTTTTGTTTAAACTATAGTTACATTACTTAGGTCAGCCGTGCAGCGTGCTGTAAGTTGGAACTGTACTTTGGCTTATGTCTTGTAGCCTAGGAGTTGCAGTTGTTTACGGACAATGCTAATCAAACTTTCCAGATGAGAAGAGCAGTTAGTGGTAATGTATAACCACTTGGTTACAGTACAATGCTCATGCTGTAAGTGTACATTTATGGTTTCTCCATACAGCTAAAACCCCCATATTGCAAAGTTTAGGTTACCAGCTCTGCAAATGACAAAACTGTAAAACCACTTTTTCGGCATGTGGTCACACGTTACCATTAAGTACTAATATGTACTGTATTATCTGGCATATGTGGTGCATTTACTGACAGATTACCTAGGCTTTGAAGTTCACAATAGTTCTGTGCTTGGAAGAGTACAAATTTCTTAAGGAAAAGGTGTCTAAATGGCCTTACTACAAACAGAGACTATATTTGGAATTTAAAGAATAACTGGCATGTATTTATTATTTGCCAGTAAACTGCTTCATTATTTTAGCACTAAAAGCAAAAGATATTATTTTTTTCAAAGTTTTGAAAGATTTCTTGTAGAAATTTCAGCTTCTTTAATAAATTTAGAAGGTGTGATTCTTTTCTGCCTGCTTCTCCCTACAGGGGAAAAAAGTGATTTGGATTTTTAAGCACAGCAATGTGACTTTTAGTTTTTCATTTATTAGTGTTCAACTGTTTGCAATATGACAACAAATACTGCACATTAAAAAGCTTGTGAAAACAATTAATTTCTAATTACTAGCCACAGTGTTTTGTTGACATTAGACAAATCTCTTTATGCTATCAATTTTTGGCTTAGAGCTTAATGATGTTTGAAATAATGGATTGACTAGAGGAAAATGTGAAATATTTTTTTTTTTTTTTTTTAGATCTTAAGAACAGTATCAGTAGTTTGTGTTAATATAGTTTTATAGTTTTATTTTCCTGTGAAAGAAGATAAATCTAACAAAATAATCTGCCTGCCTAGTCACAGGTGAATTGTCTATTCTACTGGACAAACAAAATGTATGTAAAGTAGTTAATTTATATGTTACTTGAGCTTATATGTGTTTAGATTTAAAAAGTATCATCATGATTGATGTAGCTGTTTTGAAGTTAAACCTTAAAGATCTTGGATTTACCTAATTACATTTGCTGGTGCTAATGAAGTGTTAGAAAATGTAGAGATTTTCTTGGGCCAATTACTTGGATTAATTGAAAACCTGATGTATGGAACGTTTCTTATTTCAGAAAAAATTTAGTATGATGCTGAAACTGGCTTATTACAAAATCTAATTTTAGCATATATTTCTTTTTCTTTGACTTAAGTGGTTCCCAAATTTTTAATAAGAATTGTAACTTACTTTACTTAAGGCATCATAATGTTAAGTAGTTCTCTCACCTGTAATACACGATAATTTTTTTTTTTAATTAAACCTGGTCATTAAAAGCTTTCTATTAAAACAGAGCTCCACAGAGTATCAGAGAACATGGATTTTGTTATTGAGCAGAAACTTGAGGAGCTTCTGTGAAAGAGAGTGTATGGTGATTTTCTGTAAGCAAATGCAAATGTTGCTCGAAGCAGGAAAATGGAGAGAACTGGTAATAACCACATTTTGTTTACCACCTACAATGCTGGGGTAACTGGTCTTTTCTCTGACCCTCCCACTAGCAAGATGCATAACAGATCTACAGCTCTGCTAATGATTTTCTCCAAGAATTAATTGACATTCTGGTTAATATAGTTTTGCTCAGTTGACAAGTTTGGTTATGTTTCTTTCATTAATGTGATCTGAGATGTACAAATCTCCTTGTTATTTTTAGGGATCTGTATTTAATGCCTCTCTCTCTGGTTCTTGTGTATATAGAGGGTGTAAACGAGGAGATCTCTAGAGACATTTCAATGATTACAGGGATTCAGAATTAATTTCTGGCTTGGAATGAATTTTATTCAATAGCATTACATTAAGAAATGAAACCTTCAGACAAGGACTCATTTGCACCTTGTATGATTCTTATGCCAACTTCATGGTTTCCTGTTTACATCATATCTGCCATTGAACATAAAAACTGCTTTAGTGATTTGGGAGAAAGATCTTCATGTGATGGTTAACCTAAAGACATGACATTTCAAAGAGTTTAGAGTAAACACTGTGTCTCAACTGTATTAATAATATGTAATAAACAGAAAGGAGGGAGAGCAGAACAATGAGATGAGTGATTATTTATTCTGTCATATACAAAGATAACTGTTACCTTTTCACTGATAAGCATGTAAAGGGTTCAGCCCATCTTTTGAGCACTAAAAATGCTAATGTCTATCATGTTGAACACAAGAAACCAAAAGAGTTGGTTCTTTGAAGAGTATGTACTACATAGATGGAAATATTTATAAACTCTTAATGCTGATAATTTGTTCATGCTGCTGACTCACTTGGGTGCTATGGTGATCGCTACAATGGAAAAATTTATGTCGGTTAATGGAAGCAGGCTGTTTTTCTGAGGTTACTTCCACAATTTTTTCAGCTTATCAGGAGAGGCTATTTAAAAGTAAAAATATATTTCTTGGTCAATAGACAGATTTTTCTTTTGTGTACATTTTAAAATCACTATAAGTAGTGATATTTGGGCTTATGCTTGTGTTAAAAGATCCAATATAGCAATTAAATGTAGCTCTGTCGTGTGTTTGTCTCAATATGGGGCTTAATTTGGTGTTTGTCATTGAAGAGACTTCCATTAACGTCAATGAAGAATGCATACATTTTGTGACAGTTTCTAGGTCACTTTATGTTACTGGTTTATTGTCTAACCCATCAAATGTCATTGGCTTACTATAACTCTAAGTAGCAAGTCAGTTGTGCACAAAGACCATTAGACTTAATGGAAATGAAGAATGAATATGGTTGAGTACAAATAGAACTAAAAGGCACGTGATTAAACTTTTTAATGTCAGTGAACATCAGAAGTTCTTATTTTAGTGTAATCTAGTATTTTTATTAGTTTTAGCTTGGATATACAAGACATACGTTGATGGAACATGTTGGAAGATTTTAATAGTGACATTTACCAGAAAACAGAATAGATTATAAAACTCAATTTTATCTATAGAAGAAAGGTTATTGAATCACAACCTCTATTTATATGATGACCCAATCTATATAAATTTGCAGTATTTACTTTTCCTATTTTCTGGACCAATAGCATGTGACCAAAAGTCTGAGGCTTTATGATGTAATCTTAATCAGTTGATACTGAGGGGCAGTGTTTTACCTTTATCCTAAGCATTACAACTGTAGTCACCCTTCTGGGGAAAAAGAAACCCAAATTACTGGATGGAGTGAGACATACCAAAAGATCAAACTAAAGCTATTGTAGTAGAATCAACAAAGTTGTTACTTAAATAGAAAATAAATAGTTTCACATTCCATAGTGTCATAGAATGGTAGAGGCTTGAAGGGACCTCTGGAGATCGAGTCCAACTCCCCTGCCAGAGCAGGAACACCCAGGGCAGGCCACACAGGAACAGATCCAGGTGGGTCTTGAAAGTCTCCAGAGAAGGAGGCTCCACAACCTCTCTGGGCAGCCTGTTCCAGGCTCTATCACTCTCACAGGGAAGTGTTTCCTCATATTGAGGTGGAACTTCCTGTGTTTCAGCTTGTTACCATGCTACCACAGTATTTTTATGGAAATTGAAATTAAAAATTTATAGGTAAATTACTGAGTGATAGCCTTGTGTTAATGTTTTAAAAATCCCACCTACATAATTGAAAGGTTCCATGAAATGGAAGACTGAAAAAACCAAAGAGAATTCTGATAGAGGTTCCATGGATTTTAGACTTGGTCTTATTGTGAATCATCTTCCCATGCGATGCTATGAAGGCATAGAAATGAATTTTTGTTGTTGTGGTGTTTGTTTTTTCTATTTTTTTTTCCTTTGGATAACACTATGATAAAGAATAAAAAAATAACTACTGTGTGAGTAATGAACCTGGGTTTCTACTGAATTATGTTTTGTATTTCCTACTTTCCACCATTCTGTATTCTCCATTTACCTACATTAGGATGCTCAGCTCCTTTCTAAATGACTGTCTAGACAAAAACCAATAAAGACAGTTTATTGATACTGGTTGCTGAAAGAGCTATGGGAAGGAGAGTGAAGTGCAGCTTGTCTTTTATTAATTTACTAAGTTAGTAGAAGTACTAATCTCCCTTACCCAGACAGACTTTTTACTAAGCTAGTAGGACCTTAATATCTTTAAGACTTGAATTTGACTGCAAAAATAGCTACTGGGAGACTGACAAATGGACAGAAAATATGATAAGGTTGCAGAACCCTTGTTTCCTTGGCTAACAAACTGAAAATGAGTATATAGCTTGAAAATGACTATTCATTCCTCCATAAGTTGGTCAGATAGTGGAGTGTATGTAACTGATAGAAAACCATGGCAATAGAAGAAGAAATGAGGATTGCTTAGATAGTTTTTAATGAAGAGGGCACAAAAAAATAGATGAATTGGAAAAAATATAGCACTGAAAGAATGAAAAGAAATGAAAAATTGGTTGTTACTTTAGAAAAACTAATTTAAATGAGAAGTAATACAGGAAAGAAAAGGTATTCAGAACAACAGAAACAAGGGATACATTAATTTTTAAATCCTAAGATATTTTGGTACAAAATTGTGTAATCAATTCATTGTTCAAATAGTTATCACATTCACTAGACACATGCTAGTGCTTATTTTTGAAAGGGGTCAGAGATGGCACAGGACTCATTTTCAGACACTGACTTGACCATATTGGTTGACTTTGTATTTTTCTTAAATTATTTTGTGTTATTTTGCTCAGATTTTTCCATTCTTATATAATCCACGCCTCATGCTTTCCCATATAATTAATGTTAGTAATTCAGCTGCTAAGTCACATGAATCCTAGGCATGAGTGGGTTCTGCAGCTGCACTGAAACAGATTAATCGGTTTTGTGATGAGCTGTATGAATTTGTGCTATCAGAATTGGAGTCAAATTCAGGAAATAGAAATGAGGCAGATGCTGGGTGCATAGATGCTAAAGCTAGCACTTTTTATGGAGTTTTAGTGCAGGTATTTTTAGGGGTTTAGCATAGCTTTTCAGAACAGTTATTCTGATAATGAAATCTACCAGCTTTTTTGATTTAGCTTAGATACTTTTGCCTTCCTTGATGTGATTCTTTCAAAATTAGTTGAAAATGACAGTTGCTGATACAAACAGTGTCAGCAAAGTGTTTCTCCTCCCACACACACTTGAAAGACATCTTCCCTGATGTTTATTGGTGGCTGGAAACTTACTGATGTTCCCATTTTCTGTGTTTAAAATGTTTTTGAACATGTGGCAATTAGAGAATACCGAGTCAAGGCTGAGTTTATTATTTTAGCCAAACTCCAGAGCTATGGAAGTTTGAAGGTTGTTTTTAAACATCTCTGCCTCTTCTTAGAAGGCTGAATATTAGTCTTGAGTTGAGAAATCTCCTTTTAAAAGCCACTTGCTATTTGTGCACATCGTAAGAATAATTGATAAGATGCCTCCGTTGTGAGAACCTCAAGAGACTGTTGTTAGATAAATATATGCAGAGAATGGGGATCAATTTAGGATTATTTTTCCCTTTTTCTTTTTTTTTCTTTTTCCTTTTTTCCTTTTTTCCTTTTTTTTTCCTTTTTTTCCTTTTTTTCCTTTTTTTCTTTTTTTTCCTTTTTTTTCCTTTTTTTTCCTTTTTTTTCCTTTTTTTTCCTTTTTTTT
>VWZY01002678.1:93193-199928 GCA_013399075.1 Chloroceryle aenea | reverse complement strand
CCCCTTTTTTCCTCCCTTTTTTTTCTATTGTCTGTCCTATGTTCTTGGTAACCTGATGCTTTTATTTTTTTTCCTGTTAAGAATAACTGTGTGCTTTTTTCAAGTTCTCCAGTAGTTAGTGTCAAAAAAAATTATTCTGTGGAGGCCTGTTATGTGGGTCATATCTGGCAGCAGAGTGTTTAGCTTGTGGGTGCATACTGCTAAAATTTGTTCTGGTGGTTTTGTGTTTGGATTGGTTCAGGAGTATGGCCCTGAAATAGTTGGCCTGTGCTTGGATCTTCCAAAATGGCTGGAGAGGTTGTTTATCTGGTGTTCTGCACAGAAAATGTAGTACAACATTTGGACTAACAGAAGATTTATGCATCTTACATATAAATAGATTGTTCATGGGAGTTATTTCAGAACTGGCCAAGATCCCATCTGCTCCTCAAGAACAAAAGAATAAATTCCATGTAGGAATCCAGCTGAGTCACCATTCAACCTCAAGATGTTTTAGGACTGACCAGTGGAATTAACAGTTTCACTGTCTTGAGTTTTCCATATCATTCTATAAATGAGAATTAAATAACCTGGAAGAGCTAGGGTGCAGAAAAGAAAGAGGTAGTGGTTATGAAGAATGGTATAAATAAAACTAGATAGATCTCAAGAGTTTAGGAACCTTGGTAGTACCTGAAGTAGGTGCCTCTAAGAGTTTGGGACTTACATCTTAAGTGATATCATAGAATCGTTTGGGTTGGACAGGACCTTTAAAAGTCATCTAGTCCAAATTCCTGCAGTTGCCAGGGGCAACTACATGATCTCGAATGTTTCCAGGGACTGAGCATCTATCACCTCTTTGGACAACCTGTTGGGTATTTCCCCTATGTTTTTGGCTTCAGAAGACTGCAACAAAGTTGACTTGGTAGAACCTCAAAAAAAGCACTTACAAAAAAAATACTTTTGTTCTTTGTCTGTTTAGATTTTTTTTTTTTTAAAGAAGCATTATAGTTTAAAGAATATTTAGAGCCTGATTATTGCAGGAGTTTTTGGCACAGGTGAAATTTTCAATACCTGTGACTATTAATAAACAATATGCACATAATTTTATGTTTTCATATTGATTGTAATATTGATTTATTAATAGACTTTTAACTTCTGAGACCTAAAATGAATGTTAGTTTTGAGAGTGAGTATAGGAATACTGCAGAAGCAAGTTAATTTGTGAAGATTTTATCGTGTATGTTTAACAGTGTAATTGAAACAAGGGAATAAAAAGACTCAGAAAAGGACTTCTCTCAGTTGACATCTAATGTCAACTGAATGTGGTGATACTGCTGCAAAAACTTAAAGGGAGTCTTACAATGTCACCATGCAGATTCATGGCATGAAAAGGACCTCTTTAGTGAAAAGAGCTGTCTCCCTGGTATGGCTTTATCTGTCTGTATTTGCTGTGACTTTCTGATTTTGCTTCTGTAAACAGAGAATTAAAAAGTATTATAGTGGAGGATAGATTTTTTTCAGTGTGTTATTAGTAATTGTTCAAAAACTGGTGAAGTTTGGAGGCTGCTGCTGAAATTCTCAGTTTCTGAAACCAGGCTGCACACTCAGAAAGACTGTTTGAATAGATGTATTTAATTGTTGTTAAGCAGGCAAATAACAACTAAGTATTGAGGAATTGAGATACCAGTCCAGGAGATTTATTATTTTTTTCCATTAGTTTAGTTGCCTTTATACTTAATATTTAAGAAAATTCCTCTTAGTTACTAACAGAAGACAGTCACTTGCAGATTTAGAGACATTTTGTCAAAAGAAGCTTTTTTATATTCATGTTACTTATTTCAGTAGCATTATGCAGATCTTATGTGGGATCCTCATAAGCAAGCAAGATCTCCTTGCAGCAAATGTATATTAAAAATATCAACTGTCGCTGCTATGGAGGGCTGCCAGTATTAGAAAACTAATGAGATGTGAAGAGGTGGAGATCAGAATGCAATAAAATCAATATAGTGTATATGAAGTGGTAAGAATGAGACAGGTGGGTTTTATTTTCAAATTTACTCTTGCCTTCTGAATCAGTTATCTTTCCTCAACAACTGATTCCAGTGTGTATGTAGCTATTTGTCTTAAGGTTATGAAGAGATCATGCTAAAAAAACCAGTTTTTCTTTGCCTTTCTCTTAACGAAATTGATTAGTATGTTCCTAAGTGACTTTTCTCTATTGTCTCTACATCTTACGACCGTTATTAGCAGCTACCATTTTGTTAGCAATTAACCGCTTTAGGGTGCGTAGAGTGGTGTTATGAGAGTGTTGCAAGAGAGTTTGTAGCAGCGTTGATTTACAGGAGTAAGTTTACTGAAAGACCTCAGAAAGTTAGTCACTGGTATGTAGAGTATCAGTCCTAAATTAAAATCTATTTTACCGCTCTTCAACTAAAAACTTCATCAAGCAGTCCAAACTGTTGACATGCACCCTGCTGTGTGTCATCTCGTTTTTCACAGTCTCAGCCATTTAAAGTTGTTTTGGAGAGGAATTCTCTGCTACTCTTTTATTTTTATAGTGCCTAACACACTGGGAATCTGTCCTTGGTTTTTGGCTGCTCAGGGAGCGTAAATCTCTGTTGGGCCTCTTAGCCATACCATGACAATGTTGTGTAGGATGTAAAGGCCATAACTGTTTTTTTATCCACTTTTCATTGCTTCTTAGGATGTTCTTCTTAGGCTCATAGCCAACCCTTTTGGTTTTGATTTTAATTTTTTGAATTTTCCAGATTACTTTGCATTACTCCTGTGTTTGTTTTTATTTCTTACTATCTCTGTACCACTCTCTTCACACTACAGCATTGTGTTTTCAGTACTGTGCAGGAAGAAGCCACGTTACTATTTCAGAATTATTTTTGGCATTTATAGTGTAAAGTGATACATACTGGAATAATAAAATCCTGGTGCGTCAAGTAAATTTTGTGGTTGTGCTAACATTTCTCTGTGAGATACTTCATATATGCATCCCTCCTGCGGTCACATTAGTTCTTTAGGAACTGTTCCTGCCATGCATACATTTTAAACTGGGGAAAAGATCCATCCTGGCGTGGATTTCAAAGTGGTGAGGTTTAACCAGTGTGCTATGCAACATCAGCATAATAGCATAAAGTCCATAGTCCTGTCCCTGGGCACCACTGAAAAGAGCCTGACTCTGTCTTGGTTGCACTCTTCCTTCAGGTATGGATGTACATTGATGAGATCCCTTAACCCCTGTCCCTTAATCATCTTTGTGGACCTTCACTGGTCTCTCTCCAGTATGTCCATGTCTATTGGACGAAGAAGGAGCCCGGAACAGGACACAGCACTTCAGGTGTGACCTCACCGATGCTGAGTAGAGAGGGATCCTTTGACTGACTGGCAGTGCTGTTCCTAATGCAGCCCAGGATGCTATTGGCCTTCTTCGCTGCAGGGGCACATTTCTGGCTCATGGTCAACATGGTGTCAACCAGGATGTCCGTGTCCCTTTCCTGCCAAGCCACTGTGTGGCCCACAGCATATACTGATGCCTGGGGTTGATCCTTTCTGGGTTCAGGACTTTGCACATCCCTTTTTGAACTTCATGAGATTGTTGTCAGCCCGTTTCTTCAGCCTGTCCAGGTTCTTCCAAGTGGCAGCACAACACTCTGGCCTATCATCCACTCCTCTGAGTTTTGTGTCATCTGCCACCTTTGCTAAAAGTATACTCTACTTGACCATCCAGAAGCAACTGAAGAGCTGCTTGAAAAGAAAACTGCAATAATATTTTCTAAATAATGATTTAGAATACATTTCTGCAAATGTATTCTGACACTGCTGGGTTGCTCCCTACTGACAGCACTTGGACCGCGTAAAGATGAACATCTCCTGCTTCACTGAGCATTTGGTTGTGTTTTTGTTCTCAAAGTTAGGAAAACATTTTATATTTTCTAAAAGGATTATCTGTAAATGCCTGGATGCTGTTTTTATTCACTAAAACTATTTTTCTTCACACACTTTGAAAGTTTTCCATAATTTCTGAACATACTAAGGAGAAGATGAGGAAAAGTAGACATGGTCTTGCCTAAAGCTATCTCATGCTTGGCAAATATGATTGCCTTATGTGATAAGTGTCTGGATCGGAGAACAAGCAGTGAGCAATGAATGACACCTTGACTTCAGCAGGGTTTTCGATACTACTTTCCAGAATACTCCAGCTTAGGATGTAGTCATATGGGCAGCTGGATAGGTAAAATGTTGTTTGCACAATTCGGCCTAGAGGGTCATAGTTAATGGGTGGAGTATGATTATTCTACCTGGAGGCCAGTGAAAAGTAAATACTACAGTGGGTCTGTACTAGGATTTGTCCTGTTCAAAACCCTTTATCAGTGTGGAGGAGGTGATGGAATTCACCATCATCGAGCTTAACAGACGAGACCAGACTCTGGGGAGGAGAATACAAGTGATATGCTTGAGGGCAAGATTGCCATCTGGAGGAACCTAGACAAGCTGGAGGAATGGGTTGACAGTGACTGTGAAATTCAGCAAGGTCAAATGGCAGGTATTTCACCTGTGAAGGAAGAGCTTGTGATGGCAGACTGGGAGTGCCTGGCTGGGGAGCAGCTCAGCAGGCAAAGCCTTTGAAGGGACCCAGGTGGGCAGCGAGCTGAGCATGAGCCTGCAGTGGCCCTGGCACCAATGAGGTGTACAGCATTCTCTGCTGTGTCAGCAGGAGCACGACCTGGCAATCAAAGGTAGAAATTATCTATTCCCTTCCTCTCAATAAACAAGTCTTGGGCCCTCAATAAAAGAAAAAATATTGATAAAGGGAAGTGATGACCATCAGGATGGTTGAGTCTAAAGGATGGGCATAGTCTAAAGAATATAAATGGTTATGCAAATAAATGGAACAGGCAAACTCTTACACCAGTGGTGATGATTCTATGTATAATCCTTCTTGTCAAAATGAGATGCTTAGTTCTGTTTCTTTGAAAGTGTATTTCCATATGGGAGACAGTTGGACTGAAAACCTAATGCGTTGCAGAGACCTCAAGATTAGAGACAGTAAAGCTTCAACTACTTAAAACAGTGCTATTGGAGGACTGAGGACCATACTTCTTCCTGGGAACTGTTTTCATTATGCCATAAGGGGCTGTGTAGGTTTAAAGAGGAGCACAGCAATAAACTGATTAAGTGAACCTGACCTAGTGGAAGGTGACCCTGCCTATGGCGGGAGGGTTTGAACTAGATGATCTTTAAGGTCCTTTCCAACCCAAAACATTCTGTGACTCTATGACAAACATTTCTAATTCTTCTCTTGTTTTTCCTACCTTTTCTTCTTTACTGCAACACTTAGAATTCTAATGCATTATACTTGTAGAACTTTATTTTCTTAGGATTCAACAATAGCTGATCTTTTACTCTGTTTTGAAATTAATTGGAAAGGAGGTTAGACTAAAAAATTCTGGGTTTTAGTTTTTGGTTATTTTGTTTGTTTTCATCTTTTACCCCAGAGAGGGTAGGTAAACGTATAGACACAGTGTTACAGGAGGGTTGTGTAGCAGGGCAGCCTCTCCTCGCATCCTGATGTGCTAAGGTCACATGCTGCACTGAACACGAGTGGAGGGATGCTTCTTTCCATTGTCCTTGTTTCCTGTTAGTGTTGCTTTCTTTTGTGGACTGTGTTTTGTTTCTCTTTATTGCCAGCCAGAATCCATGCCTCTTCATCTTGTGGTCTTTGCAGTCTGGGAAGCCTAATGGATCTGCTTGTCCTTGCCATGTAAATTTGTTTATTGCAGATCCTTCTGCTTTGGGGTACTCATTCTGTGCTTCCGAAGCTAGCGGTAGGTCTGAGCTCTGTCTGGGCCACAGCCTGTCACAGCAGCCTTGTCATGCCATCTGTAGTCAATGAATTCTAGGCTTGTAGGTCAAAAAGCACAAACCTCGGCTGCATCAGCTGAACAAGCAGGCAGTAATGGATTAAAAGCCTCTGTTTTGGTTAACTTCTAGCAGGAAGACAAAGATTTGTGCTCTGCTTATGTGGATCAGTTAAAATCTTTGGCAACTTTGTAGCCATTTGTGTCAAGTTAAAAAGAAACTGGATTTCCGTTTCAGTCCCTGCTCTTAATCAGCATGGTCTTCTCTTACAGAACTTCCCATGTTTTTGTTCTTTTTATTATTTGAAAAGGTTTTGTTAAAAGATTTTTCTCCAGTGACCTTCTTAAGTGATAGAATAAGAATGATGTGTTTTCCTTTCCAAGTAGTATATCTTTGATCTACATACAGTGTTGCAAGTGTTTTCAGCTAGGATTCCCTGCTGTGTTATTGCAATACTGTTACACGTTTGTTGTACTTACAGGAGCTTTATGAATCTTATCAGAATGTGTAACGCTGAGGGTCTTATTACCAGCAGTTGAGTAATCTTACTCATATTTTGGGCTGTTGAGCTGTGTGTGGTGAAGTAATGCTTTTTCATGTTATTTGTTTGTGTTTGCATCTTGATTTTTACCGATAATGTGTTTCAGTCAACTTTTAGGAGTGTAGTGTAGACAGCGTGATATAGGAGATTTGGAGGCTTGCTCTCATTTTCTATTTCTGGGAATTCATTCCTGTTCAAAACAACACCAAATGATATAATTTTCTTTAATTCAGATTAATTATTTATTGTTTTTTCTTTGATGCTAAGAATTATTTTTTGCTGTTGGGTTGAAGGTTTAAATAGTGTGTAGTATTCCTAGATTTTACAGCTTGTAAGACTGCTTCTAAGACACTTCTTCTGAGCAACCAGTAATTATAATTTCAAACTAGATCATGATCATTAGGAAGTTACAGGGCTTTCTCATGTCCAGGCTATTAGGACACGTCCTCTTCCCTTCTATTCCTTCTTAAGTTGTTTGATGATCTATTTCTTCCCCCCCCAAAAAAAAAATAAAAATCTCACAGCTCCAGTAAGGCTCTGGGATGCCTGGAAATTGGGGACATAACTGCATGTGCTAAGATTGTCAGTATATCACATGCACAAGCAATTCATTTTAGCTGGGGTGCATCATCCTGTGGATCCGCATGTGCTAACTAAACATAATCCTCAGTGATTCATCTGCCAGGTCATTTTATACTTTTCTGTGAGAAATGCTGAATAGAAATCTGGGATCTTGATTCTATCCCTATGTTTATGATATTCAGTACCAAGAATGCTGCTATGCAATTTCATTTGTTATTGAAGGGAAGTAAAACTAATGGGCTGGGGAGAGGAACCTCCTTCAGGTTTTACAATTTCTAATAATAAATTCATTAAAGCTGTTCTAAAAATAATAAAAATGTTTTTATGTTTTTCAAGGCAGTTATTGAAACTTTACCAAGTCATGGTAGTGTGGTTTTGTTTTGTTTTGTTTTCTTGTTTTTTTTTTTTTTTAAGCTTCCCTATTCTGTTTGGCTTTCAGTAAAGGTACATACATAAGGTTCATTTTTATGTAATTTTATAATTGTTTCTTACATACTAAAGAGAAAATGAGATATAATACAAATACAAATCCAGTACTTTTGCCAGCTTCTTTAACATTATTTTGGAAATCTAGTTTTTTGATTATACAGGAAATTTTTACACTCTCTAAAGAACACAATGAAAAGTAGGCAAAAATTTACATGTGAAAGTGAGTATCAAAACCATTCCTTTTCTGTAAGAGATAGAAGATCATTTTATTGTGACAACAAGATTTTCTTCATAGAGAAAATTGGCGAACTGCCATTGTGACACTGTAACAGCCATTTATAATTAAATTCTGACTTTGATAATTTCTTTCAAGGCAGTTGCTGTGTTAGTGAAGCAGCTGCTTACCCTGGAAGTAATGCTGCTGCTATGTATGCAGAGTAATGGTGTAAAATGCAGTTTACCATCAAACTCATTATGTCTGCTTTCCCCTAAATAAGGGCATAGTATATAATAGGTAGTGTCAGCACTTACATTTCAAAGTGCTTGGAACTGCCAAACTTGTGTTGTCTTCTGTCATCAGTGCCTACAGGAGGGGAGAGAGAAAGCGACCAACTTGACAAACTGAGAGTTGAACAGAAAAGTGATTATAGAAAGTCTTGGATAAATACTGTGGTCAGGGAGGTTGAAAAAAAATCTCTCAGCTGCTTCACTGCAAAAATGCCGGGCTGCAGTTCAGAAAACTTTTGGAGTGCAATCTGAAAGCATAAGTCTTGTGGAGGCATTAGAGATTTCTTTAAATTTCATTAGCAGGGTGATCATGCTGCTAGCCTTTTGCTCTGATGCGATGTCAGTTCTCATCCTTCTGAATGACACCGATGTAAAACAGTCCTGACAATGAAAATTGAGGTGGAAAATTATTGTCAATATTGGTTCTGGTTTTGTCCTAGGGTTAATTTAGTAGTTGAAAGCCCTGGAGTTTTTCTTCAGTGACTGGATATAGCGTAGGTGACAGTGCTGTGCCATGATCTGGGTATCCGCTGCCTTCTGGAAGGAGGCAGGGAGGGAGCACTGCTAAAGCTTTCTGTGAGTGAATCCTGATCTGCCTCTGTGTTTGCCTCGTTGTGCTAACTGTACAGTACTGCTGGACAAATCAGATTATCTCCTTCAAATGGTTATCCTGTGGCCCCTTCAGTGCTTGAGGAGATGCCAGGGGTTGGCTGAGAACAGACGGTTCTGGGTAGAGTAGTACCTCTCTCTTTTGGGAGCAACAAGGGTTGCATCAGCTGAACTCGGCTGTGACAGTGAAGAGTGACTGTGTCACAAGGAGCCATGCTCTCTAAATGCCCATTTGCGGCCTTCGACTGTCCCCTATGATCTGTTACTAAAGATGGCAAAAAAGCTTCCATTTTCATTTAATTTGAGGTAGGAGATACCTACAGAATCCCTCATAAGTATCTCTGGACTTCAAAGATCACCAACCCACCACTTCTGGTTGTGGATGTAAGGAAGGAACGTTTTTATCAGTGCCAGTCTCCTAAGTCACACCATATTTTTGGAAGGCGCATTTTTAAAAGTACTCTACATGAATTGCAGAATATGCATGCATTTCAAAATTTTAATCTAGGTAAGGATTGTAAAGGTAAGGAGTGTAAAGGCTGGGGTTTTGGAAGTCAGAGTGGGGATGTTGGGAAAAGGGAGGAGACTCAAACCCTTATAGAAATACAACAAATGTGATTGTTAGAGGACAAAATATGTCATTCTTTGAAAGGCCATCCTTTTCTCTATCTAATCCAAATGGAAAAAATACACTCCAACTATTCACCTTTTTAAAAGGTGATAAAATGGTAGGATTCGGTGCTGGCCAGTTTGTTCCACTGTGCTGACTGAACCACTGTTTTCTCCAGTTTTATGCTAGTGGTGTTTCCCATTGAGTTTGAAGATTGAGAATCCCATTACCTGATAGTATTGTGAGGCATTTATTTGGACTGTGAATGCTCTTCTGAATGCTGGGCTTTGGTTATCCTGGAGGCTGGATGCTTGTCTCATTTGATTTAACATGTACTAATGTTTTATAGAAGAGTGTTATCTGCAAAAAAAACATTAACAAAGTCCACTGTTCCCTATAGACTGTAGAGGAGTTATTTCTGAAACTTTTAACTGATTACCTACTTCACTTCCAGAAATAAGATTAAATTTTGCTATGAATTTACAGAAGTTAATTAGCAATTTTAGGATGCTACCAATGTAGGATTTTTTTTTTTCCCCATCATGGACTATGGTTTTGTTATAGGCTATATGAACATTTTCACATGGTAATATATATTAATTAAATAACGTGTTCCCATTGGCTGTATAGTACTGTCATCTTTAAGAGAGAAAAAAAATCCAAAATAATACTTGAAATGAAGTGGGCATACAGAGACCCAATATGTTAGCTGATCCAAGCTATCTCTTGACCAGGAATTTATTAGCCTGATACCTTACAGAGCAGGTTTTCCCCAAAAAATGTGTTACCAAATCAATTAGGAAGGATGATCTATAAAGCTAGGAGCAAACTAACACAAAAGAAACAGCAAGATGAAAATAGCGTAGAAATACATGATCAAGAATTCAGCATTGCGTGAGAATGCTTTAATAGGTGCTCACAGAAGAAATTAACATAGTTTGAGAAGGAAGGCTGTAATGCTGAGTTGAACTGTGTGGCATAAAGGGCAGTGAATGAACTACTGAAGGCAAAAGGTCCTGCAGAGTTGCATTTTTAGCCTGTTTTTTTGAAGTTTCTCTCGAAGATATGGAAGACATTTAAACCATTACTGATAGAAAGTTAAGAGGTAACAGACAGCTGGAGAAACAGTTAATATAGATAGTCACTGATAAAGAGAAAATAGGCTCATTAACTGAGCTGAGTTCAGGCACACACTGTATCTTTCAGCATGAACAAATATAATTTTGTATCTTGAAATAGTAAATGCATGCTATATTTCCATCTGTATTCCAGGGAGCAATTTTCCTTTAAGGACAAACCCCTCTTTCCAATGAACAGGGAACTGCAGTCATCAGTTGAAGCTGGACTCATGTTGTTATGCCTTGACCAAAAGGCCTCATACATCCAAGAGCTGCAGTACTGAGGTTATATTATTTCCATATTTGGTGGTGTTCTGAAAAAGGCTAGAAAGCTGGTTCCAGATGGGTTATACTTTGAGAAGGACATTGAAAACTGGAGACAATTCAGGGTAGAGTTATAAGAATGATGAAGGAATTGGAAGTGTGCTGTATGGTGAAAGATCTAGAGCTCAATCTGCTTAGTTTAACAAAAGTGTGGCTGAAAGATCATTTGATCTTAATGTATTCATGTGGGGAGCAGAAATGTGACGATAGGTTTTTCATCTACCAGGCAGAACTAAAATAAGAGCAAACAGCCTGAAGTTTTAGTCAGCCAAATTAGTTTGCAAATATGGTGCAAAATTTGAATGGGGAAGGCAGTTAAACACTGGAACAACTTAGCAATAGCTGTGATGTAAACACTGGAAATGCCATAATTAAGATTACGTGTCTTTCTGAAGGACTCACTCTAGATTTAGGAACGAGTGTTAATGTGAAGTAAAAGATGGAGCAGGAGCCTGCAATATTCAGAAATTGCAATACATCTTTCCTTAAAGCCCAGGACTCTTATTTGCAGTGTAGTATGGTGGTTAATTTCTGCTCCTTTTGATTCTGGTTTAACCATTAGGAGAATTTTTAAAGTATTTCTACATGGCACAGTGTGGTGCAGGTGTCCACACTGGCCCTGAACAAGCTAGGATGGTTACTAAAACTATCAAAGCTACCAGGAGTGATATATGTAGTGCTTTTTAGCAGGAGTGAGATGGTTGTATGCAGTGCTTGGCGATCACAGCTGCTTGCTTGCTCTTAAGAAGCTCCTACAGGCAAGGAATCCTTGCAGCCCTTGGGAATCATATGTAAAAATAAAGATTTCTCATATAGGAGGACTAAGTTTTGAAAATTAAATGTCTTTATTTATATTTATTGTTTATATTGCTTCAACTTGAGAACAGATAAATTCATGCAAGAAAAGTTATCAGCATATTGGATTCAGGAAACTGGTGATGTGAAAACAGCTGGGGAATAAGAAATAGTGAAGAAATACATTGAAGGCCCTATTCCTTTTGTTTCCTAAATATAAAATTTTCTCCATTGTGGAGTCAGGATACTGGACTGCTGGATTACTGGTCTGATCCATGCAGATTTCCTTATGTACATTCTAACTGTCTATTTCATATTATTAAATTCTAAGAAACCGAATCTGTAACTTTAACAGTAGCTTGTGATGTTTCAAAGTGTGAATGTCTCAGAAGAAATATATGCAAAGGGACCTTTGTTTAAAATTAGAGGGTTCTCAAAAAAATCCCAATTGTATCAGCATTACCATACCAACTTAAAACTGATGATAGCACTTATAACACTTATCATACCCACTTAAAACTGATCTTACCATTTTTATCACATAAACTTAGAACCGGAGTGTACATTTTATTTGTTGAACTGTCATTTTGATAGATTGGACAGATTTATAGTGCAATTAATGGCTCTGCTTTTTAGATATGTTTCCAGTGCTGGCAAAACACAATCAAGAAATCAGCCTACGTAACTGTGGATTACTTTCCAACTGTTGAAAGGCCTTTTCCTGTCTCATTTAGCTCTGAATGTTGTCAAACCGCTTCATAGTACAGTACATGGATCATGTTGTTTATAGGCCTGTGACTTGCCAGGACATCTGTGGATGAGTTAGAGCCATTGATGGAGTCATTGCTAGAAAAGCAAAAGAATTAGACAAGTACTTGAATCAGAAGAAAAACTGTATAAAGAAGACATTGCCTTTATGTTTCTTATTATGTAAACAACACAGAGCTGCCTGACTGGAGAATGTGTTGGTGTAGACATTAAATTGAAAATCACAGCATTAAAAAAATCTTACCTGATAGCTAAGCACGGTCTTGGGCTTTTCCACTTGGTAACTAGTGGTACATCAGCAGTATGCTATGTACTTATCTTAAAAAACAGACTGCAACTCTTCTTGAATGGTTAACATAGACATTATTCTGATTTTTTTTTTTTTGTAATGAAACTTTTTTGTGTACCTTATGAAATTATGAAATGTGTATTATGAAAAGTAACACTTTGTTGATATATTTCTGACCAAAGTTGTTTAATACTGTTTGATTCTAGGTAATGTAGCATGTGGCTGCAATAAACTTCAAGATATTTGGGTGTAGTTAAGCTTTATATTCCCATTAGATGAAAACTATATTGCTCTCATTGTTTTGTTTCACAATGAACCCGGTTTGTTGTTTGATTAAAAGATGCTTAGGTCACCTTCTGTACATACTGGGCTATGTAATTTTTTTATACAGTACATCACATAAAAACTGCACAAACATTGAGATGTAAAATTGGATAATGTTGCTTATAATAGCTACCTAAAACCTAAATAAGTGGCATTTATCCAAATTGTTTTCATGCTAAAATTTTTATTTGTTACTTACTGAGTAGCTATGATTCATGACTTTATCTAGGATCTGGTTGTGCACAGGGATGTATCAGTGAAGGATTTCTTTACATGTCTCTTTCAGTATTTTCAGGATCCGAGTTTTTACTGACTTCATATTAGAATCCTTTTTCTCCTTTAGAAAAGTTACAGTTTGCATTGATAGGTTAAATTCATATTGAGTGAAAACAACTTTTATTCTTGATATCTGCTCACAATGGAGTGGAAGATTTAAACACTTTTATATTAAATATAAAAACATCCTGCTAATTACTTGATTTAGACTTTAAGGATGATTTATCTTCCAGTGAAAATGCAAGAGAAAAAAATGTAGCTACATTCCAACACTGCTAATAATGTCACGTATTTCGTATATTCCACAAGTATTACAAGTAATAAATCACAAGAGTTGCATTTTGGTGACATTTTTGGGGTTTGTTTTTCTTTTTCAGTCAGTGGTGAAGACTGGGCGGTTGCTGATTAGCCATGAGGCTCCCTTGACAGGAGGGTTTGCATCTGAAATCAGTTCCACAGTTCAGGTAAACAGGTTACTTGTATTTAAGCATTCTACATGGCTGAATATGTTTACCTGTAGAAAGAATATTTATTTCTATATATAAAATTTGAGGTTTTAATATTTTTTTTCAAGTTATTATCTTTTAAAGTTTTATTAAACTTCAGTTTTGTGGATACTTGTGTTGCTACTATTGAGGACAGCTGAGAAACTGTGTACCTACCAGGCACTGTGCATAGCATTTGCTAAGCTTTAACTTACACTGAAAATCAGGAAGGATACGCTGGATGTGCAAAGGGAAAATATTTATGCATAGTCTGGTTTTAGTGTACATTTTTTGCTTTTCTTATAATTTATACCTGAAGCTGCTTAAAGATACATTCTAGGAATTTTGAAATCAGACACAGTAAAAGCACCCAGGTCCATTACGTTTAGAAGTGGTGTTCAGAGACCTCATCGGGAAGGAGTCTGTGGAAGTGGTTCATGTATGGTTGTGAGACTTACGCATGCATAGCTCTTGTATGCACAGAACAGCTGTGAAAGGTTGAGATGTGCATCAGTAACAGCTGTCTGGAGCATTAGGCTTTAACTTTTTTGAAAGTCCTTTTGATCTTTCTGACATATTTTATGTCTGTACTTGCATACAGATTTTCCCCTTAACTTGGTTTCTTTCCAGTGCTCCTTGCTGATACTGGTTTATAGAAACATCTAAACTAATTGTGTCCATCACCATCTCATTACTATTTTCTGATTATTCTCAGAGTAGTTAAATTATAGGACTAGAGAGAAATGGGATTCTAAAATTCACAAAATATAAACCATACAGTCAGTAGTTAAACGTTGGGAAATAGTCTTTTTATAGGAAGGAATAGAGGTAATAGTTGTGGGAATGTAATTTTGAATTAAATATGCATAAGGAGTCAAAAAACTGTTTCCTGATCTTTGTGATACAATTTCTTTTAAGGAGTAATTCTTGTGAACTTGAATCTGTGTTATAACCAAATTGTCAGTACGCTTTAATCCATTCTTGAAGATTTTATCATCTGTACTAAAATTTTGATACTAGTTATTTTAAAGAATATTCATACTGCAAAAGAGGTTAGAATAATATTTACAAAACATTACAACTTTTTAAAGAACAGTATTGCTTTAGGCATAATAAAGACCTTACTTTTTTTTTTTTATTTAGTAAAAATACTTGATCTTTAAATGATCAAGTTAAGTCCATCCGTCTAATATAACTGTGCTGTAAAAAATAAAAATGAAAATTGAAATTCTCTTTTGCTGGATACAGTGCATACTGGAAATGCCAAAAATTGGGGATTGCAGTTGGCTGTAGATTCCTCTTACAGATGGAAGTAATAAGACTTCAATAATGTGTGTCCATTTGGATTAAATACTGAGTTTCCATATTGTTATTCCATCCTTGCTGTGAGGTCTCTCATCATAGAAATAAGGTGAATAGAAGTACATAGGTGATTTTAAAAGTTAAATGTCATGGCTATGTACACTTCAAGGAAAAGAGTACAAATGGAAATGATGACATTCACTCATGAAAGTCAGAGAGAGCTATGTTGAAGTTTTCTTTTTGCATGTGAGTTCTTGATTAAAAGGAGAATTTGGAGAAACTTAAGTATTATTTGTCCTGTGTCAGATACAGAATATGTTAAAGGGGCATTAAGTAATAATTTACTCTGATTTCTCAAACATATAAAGCTAAGAACAGGATGAAGTGTAGTTAAAACTCAGTATTATGTGACTTTGCCCTTTGTACTTATGTTTTATATGTAATTTCATCAGATATTCTGAAGTGAGCACAAGATGATAGGATAAATTCAATACAGTTAATACTTCATATTGATTATATTCTGTATAAAAGCTTGAAAAACTGTCATGTGCAGCAGAGAGGGCACTAAACTTTTGCTTGAGACACAGGGTTGGAACACAGTTTGAGAAGCCTTGGAGAAGGGCCCACTGAGATGTCACTTCCAAAATAATGAAGCATTGGGTGTGGAAACCTTCAGTACATTAATCACCTGTAATATAAAAGAATGTAAATCCAGTATTTGTGTCCCTGTTACCATAAAAAAGGGGAAGGGAGGGAGAAGAGAGAAACAGGATGTTTTCAAAGAGGGACAAGAGGCAGGAAAAAGGGAAATAGATTATGTTAAGTTGTGTAATAAGCCTCCATGCACACACATATGCAGAGGAGCTAAGAGAGACAGTAGAGAGGCACAGGGGAACCCTAATAACCCAGCCTGGGAAATGGAGCCCCTGCCTCAGCTCCAGTGGGCCAGGACAGGGACGCCTGGCGCTAGGAGTCAGGGACACTCTGGACAGTTCTTCAGACATGGTACCTGCCAGCATCTGGGATTTATGGGGTGCAGGCAGGAGTGTTTTGGAATCATGTAAGACAGACAGGATGTTTAGAGCAAGAATCAAAGTTAGGGACCAAGGTGATTTTATGTAAACGTGAAACAAATAGCTTTTGTCTTTAAATTTTAATTTTTAATAGTCACAAAATATGCAGTTCTTGCCACTTGCTCATTTTACGTAGCTTCTGTGTATGATAGAATATGCACATATTTTGAACATTATAGACTGTTCTGCTTAATTTTTGGTACATTTGGGTCCAATGAATAGCAACTGCTTAACCTCAAGACGTTATAAGCACTGAATTGGCATAGTACAATATGGAATGTTCTTTCTTGTTATTCAAGTCACCTTTCCTGTCCTCCTTTACACAAACTCTTTTACAAAACCTTTGCTACTGTTCTCAGAAGGTAAGACAGATTGGTGGATAATATATTTAGAAACTGGAAATTGAGGAGAACAGAATTAAGATCACTAGGGAAATTTCTATGCTGTTGTTTAGATCTGTGCCTTTGGGAAAGTACTCAGGGGAGTACACTGACTAGTGGCTTGATTTTAATTTTCTGGTTTTAGGGGCTTGTACTATTCCTGCTTTCTATAGGACTGTGGGAAGGTTGTGTTACGGTTACAGTAATATGGTGCTTACTGTTTTCTGATAGGACTGAAATAACTGTAAGGAATTAGCACATACCACCTGGCATTGATCTTGCAAACACAGAAAATGTAAGTCACACAACGATCTTGGTGGTTTCTACCCATTCTCTACAAATAATAGCTAAAATATTGAAAAATAGAAAATGCTTTACTAATTTTGACTATCTTCATTTAAGAAACTTAATATTTCATTTAGGGATGTTGGTCTTTGTGCAAACCATTAACATCGTAGCAGCATAAACCATGAAAATGTATTTTGTAACTAAATACAAGAAATACACGTGACTAAAGAAAGGTGTTGGCTGGCCTGGGAAAAATCATTGCTGTTTATAAAATAAAAAGTGAGCGCAGTGGAGTTCTTTGTAAAGCACTGTGCAGATGTAAAAAGAACATATTTTCTCCATTCTTGCAAGAACAGAGCAATTCTGGTTTAATTGTGGTTTTCTGCCTTGGTTCAGTTTCTTTTTTTATTGCCTGGTAAACAACTTTGTCCTGAGCATCTGGCTACGCCTTGTGCCGATCTGTGAAACAGGGAATGGTGGACAGCTAGCGAAGAAATGTAGAGGTGAACAGAGCTCAGTCCTCGGGAGTCCTTACTGAGGACTCAACATGTTGCTCAGAGTTACATAAATGTGTCAGTTTTCCAAAAGATTGATATTAATCAGAGGATAGGTCCCAGGAAATTCAATGAAATAACCTCTTCCTGAGGATTGAGTTTCATGACCTTATTTTTTTCAATTCTTCAGTTTTGTATCTAAAAATCGGATACAATAATATTTGTCTCTTTGGCTTGGTGGTGCTTTAGGTTGCTTCCTGCTGCTGCAAAAATAAGGCTTAACCTTCAGTAAATGGTGTAATTTCCTGATAGTGTGTGACATTAGGAGAAACTGTTAGATGAGCTGTTTTTGTGAGAAGTGTTTCAGGAAAAGAGGGTACGCCTAGGAATACCTTCTAAAGATAAAAAGAGTTTCACAGCAATTTTATTCTAAGGCAGGTTACCATAGAAGAAGTGTGCCAAAAGAAAAAAAAAAAAGACCAAACCATAACCTTGACAAAACCAAAATTAAATGTTTTCAGCAGTATGAACACTTAAAGTAAAATAGCCCTAAGGCTGATATTGGACAGGAGATGTCTTAAATATCTATTATTTTACAGGCTCCTAATGAAAAATTTTTCCCTTTGCAACAAAATGCTTTCAAAATGTTTGAATTGAATCATTTTTCATACAATTACATTATATGTCTTTAGAATTTGGGATGTTGTGGTATTCCAAACAGTCCCTCATTTCAGTTTTTATCATGAGCTGAAGTTAATGTAGAAATTTCCAGTCCTCCATGACTCCTTGTGGTGCTTTGAGGAAGTGACTGCAATGCAGTACTCCAAAATACTTGCGAGACCAGACCTGAGTTTCAGATTATGCATCTGGGTCAGTACTTGGTGCAAAGGGAACTGATTAATAGATTGATCTGTGGGTTTTATTTTGAAATTATTGAATAACATAACATTTTTGCTAGTGCCATTTAAAATATTTTAATGAACAGGCTGTAAACTTGTGTTCTAGTCTGTCTTTATTGAAGGCAATGCTTAATGTTATTCATTTATATCTAATTTATTTCATTCTCACAATATATGTTGAAGTGAGTTGTCTTTTGGACTGACCAAGGAGATAGAACAAAATGGAAGTTGGAGAATTTGAGGTACAAATTATTTGAACTACTGAATTATAGAGATGAAGGAAACTTGAAATAATTCTCTATTTGGAGAAATAATAAAAGATGTTTTGCCAAGTTTATTAGAATGATAATTGAACACAGGCCACCCTGGAGAGCTTTTCATAGGAAACAGACTTTTTTCACTGAGCACCATTTCATGGAATGGCTTAACAAAGAGGCTTCGGACTAAATGTAGCAAGGATACCTAAGGAAAAGGCCATGCTAAAACATGTGGGTACAGGAGTTCTGTTGTTCAGCTGACATAAGAAAATTATTAAATCTGAATGTATTCTTTTTAATTTTTGTTTGACATGGTCTCAATAGCCAGTAAAATTGGAAGACAAGAAATATTGACACAATGTAGTCCATTTACTATCCCATTTAACACTTTCACTATTTTAGCCCATCTAGCACGAATTACAAGCTATAAAAACCTGGTTTTATAGATAAAAACATCAGTTTCTGTCGCTAGTAGTATGATCTAGGAAGTGTTGGTATAGTATATAAAGAAAAGCTGAAATAAAAACAGATAAGTAGATTGGACATAGGCATAAAATGTATGGTAACACCACAGAAATAAGCCAGAATAATGGGAAAGAATAACGTTACTTCCTAAGTAAGGAGTTGGCAGTAGTAAGGGAAATATCATCAACATAAAGATGCCATTCAGTGACTTGAGTCAAAGGTCACTTTATATTAAAAGTGCATAAAGATGTTCCTTGTGCTTAAAGAATATGAATATAGGCAGTTCAGTAACCCCCCAATCTATGATGCAGCATGAACTAGCAGCAGCCTTTGCTATGCGAAGTCTTGCATAGTATTGAACATCATCAGCATAATTTGAAAAGCAATGTAGAAAATAAAAGTGAATATACAAAATACTACAAACCCAAGATTTCTCAAAGGAAGTAAAGCTGTGTTAGTAATCAGTAAAAGCTGAAGTTTATATGTTACTGAAAATGTTAAAAAAGTAAGATTCTCTGGTGATACCGAAAAGTGCAGTAAAATTAATATCTAAAAAAAAAAAATCATATTAGAAATTTTACTTAGGAATTTAATATGAATCTTTTATACTAATTATCAAACCAAGAGTTATTCTTGTCTTAAAGAGTTGGATACAGCGACAAACATTTGAGATTTTCTGGTTTATTTTGTAAATAGAAGAACAAGTTTTGTGCCTTGTACTCCATGGTGTGCCTCTTTCTAGATCTTCGCCCCTTATTGCTACAGGGTCTGCACAGTACCTGGGGCCTGAGAGCCTAGGACTAGGGTTATGGTGGTTATGATTGTCTGGCAAAGGTGGTATTTTTCTGAACCTGTATCACTTGTCAAAAGGAACCAAAATCATCTAGCAAGCATTACTTGTTGTTTGGGGGGTGCCTGTACTTTCTCCACATTAACCTTCTGAGCTGACAGTTACTCTGTACATTATACTGACATCTCTTATTATACAGTTTGACTCACTGTGTGGAAGTATCTTAATTTTCATCTCGTTTCGTGTTCTGATACCTCTGAGCCATACAGAAGTCTTCTTTTATAACTGTGAAAAATGCAGTACAAGATGAATAGACTTCTAAGAAGTTCTGTTTGATGCTAACATGTCATGAAGTCCAGTTTCCTCATGAGAATTTGTGTGTGTATTTTTGGTAGACATAGGGAGGAACAAATTTTTCTAAAATGCAAACAGAAAATCATTATAACAGTGGCCTGTGTTATCAGTTCAGGCTACAAGGGAGTTTTGTGTTCCTCTAGGTTGGAATAAATTCAGTAGTGAGAAGAGAAATTATTTAATTAATTTAATATAGCCAAATATTAAATGAGACACACAGTAATCTGTCTGTACTGTGTAAAACTCCCAAATATGTTTCTTAAAACAAACAAACAACCCCCAAATCCTAAACTAACATTCAAGTTGGAAAATGAAGTGCTCAAAGGTTGTGGTGGATTTTTTTTTATAAAATCTGCCACAAAACTCCCTCTGAAGTTGTAAACACAAAGTGTTTACATGTCCAATTAGTCCAGTCTCTAGACACAACAAAAAAATCAAAATGTTTTATTCAACTGCAACTCAGCTTGATGTCTCTTTATCTTCTTTGAAACACTTCATGAAAAGGTCCATGCAGGAGTGGGCATGTGTGCGTAAGAGACGTCTCAGTCATGGGGTTGCTTGTGCACACTTGTTTTTTGGGGACACTTTCATTCCCTGTATGAGAGGGAACACAAACCAATGCCCTGTCTGCCCTGCCTGCAGGCAGTCTCAGCCTTGTGGCACATCCTTGTGATAGCAAATGATTAACCTGAGGTTGAATCCCATTGGTGTTGATTTGGAAGTGTGTTCCTACATAGCGAGAATATGCTCTGCCTGCCTACTTGGCTTTGGGTCCGTCCTGTCTAAAAATTACAGTTTGGAGTAAGATTTTCTCATGCACTGTGGGAGTATCCTCACTGCTGTCAGAAGTTAAAGCTGTTTCTTTATTTTCTTGAGAGAGGGGTAGAGGCAAGAATGAGATGGGAGCTTGAAAGTTTCAACAGACACTGAAAAGAGAGGGACAGTGAGTGCTATCTCATTATGAATCTTTAATAAGTTAGAGAACAAGGCCACCAGTAAGGTTTTGAGGCGCCATTCCCAGTGTATGAGGATAAATGCCTGCCCTCTTGGAGTTTGCTACACATGCCAGCTTTGCTGCTATGGGATCCGAGTTCACAGATGGAACTGATTCATCCATCATGTGCCTGTAAACAGCTCACAGTGGATGGTGCAGGAAAAGCTCAAGACAGTGGGCACCTTCAGACTGCCTGCTTCTCCAGGCAGACATTCATTGGTGGTAGGCAGTACCCAGAAAAATCAGGCACATTTTAGGAGAACATTCAACAGAGGAAGGAATATTTTTAAAGCTTGACATTAACTTGTATGCTTTCTACAGAGTTACTTATTTTCAAGTAATGTATTGAATAAATGCTTTTACCAATGAAGCAAAATAACCCTCTTCTGTCCCATTTTCAGCTGTGCTGCTAGGCAGGGGGCAGCATTGCTTCTAGATGTATCAAACCTTGTTTGTATTCTACAGTCTAAACTTGGTTTTCTGCATTGGTGAGGTATCAGAGTACTACTTTTTTTTTTTTTTTAATGCAAATTCTTGAAGCAGCACAAGCAGTTTATCCCAGGACAATACAAAGTGGTAAAGTGGCAGAATACACCGAGCGTCATTGTGGTTCAGTGAAATAAAAAGTTTTGGCTGATGCAAATGTTCAGTGTTGGATTCACCTTAATCAGCCAAGTGTATAGTGCTAAGTATGCTCTTAGTGTATTTACTGAGGACATTTTTTCCATGTTCTGATGTTTAATTTGTCATGCAAATCTTCATATGCCTTGAGCTAAACTCTAGCATCATTGTCCTGCTGATGCATCCATGTTCATTCATCGTGATTTATAACTTTGAACAATGTGTTTGGCCTTCCATACACTAATTCTGAAAGAGACCAGAAACACCAAGGCAGAATTACAATTTTCTCTTTGCTGTGCATTCCCCTCATTTGCATGTTCATCTTTCTGGTTATTAAAAACTGTTCTTCTAGAGGAAGGAAATGTTTTGTGTTTATACATACTCTAAGGTACAGTTTACATTTACAATTTTAATTCAAACTGCTTTGATTGGAACCATGTTGTGATTCTAACATTGCATTCCTGATAGCCCATGGAGCTGATAGAAATGATAAGGCTTTGCTCCAAATAGCAAGGATGTCAAAAAACCTTCTGTGGACTGCTTATCTTATGCTTTCTGGTCTGCAATGTGGTGATATTTTTCCATTTTTTTCTCTAATACCATATTAGATTTCAGTTACATCAGCATTTTTAACTGGTATGTAAACTAATGGTGATTTAGGAGGATATTAAAACTGTGTACTTTCCTGTAGCAATTTTCAGTAAATGTTAAAGTTATGGAGCAGGCCTTTATATTATACCATAACAAATCACCAACTTGTTGCTTCATTCAAATTAATAGAAAGAAATCCATTTCAATAGGCTTTACAGTGCTTTGAATCTCTGACTCTAGCCTTTTAAAGATGATCTGGTGGCAAGATTCTAGAATAAGGCAAATCTGCAAAGTAATTACTAACTGAAGAATATTTCAGTTCTTTTCTGCTTGAAAACTGAACTGTACTGTCTTTAGCTTGCTTTATTTTGTTTGGCATTATCTTTTCTTCCAAATGAGTTGTGAGTTGCTTTAGAATTCTTCAGTAAACGGAGGTTTGAACAGCATTTTACAATGGCATGCCCAGGAGTCCCCTGAAAAAGTGTGGTCATGACCTTTCTTCCAATTTCCAGTGCTTTAGAGCTGTAAAAAAAATTACTGGCTGGTTGAAGTCTCTTGACCTTTGGTATCATTTCTCAAAGCTCTTTGATGGGATGCTAGAATTTTATTAGCCACAGGTATAGCAACTTAATACATACTAAAGCACTCTGGCAAGTCAGGGTAGAGAATAACATGGAGTTTAGTTGCAGTGTGTGTCAGGTTTACTTCTTTGGAATTGGCACTCATTACCTTGTCTTGTTTACCTAAAATTTTACTTTAGTGATTTGGAGTTGTAAAGTGTTGAATCATGAAAGCATGTTGTTCTTTTTTTTCCTGGCCTTTTCTATATTGATATGGCCATTAGAAATGGTCTGGCTAGACCATGAGATTAGAGCAACAGACATACTTCAGAATAGCATGACTGGGGCAGACTGGTCTGTGGCATGTAAAAATATATTCCGAATAGAATAAAAAATACAGAACAAATTGAGAAAAATCTATGCTTACCTGTTAGTGTTTCACGGAAGTTTTTGAAATACTGTATGTAAGGAACATTACTGCTTACCCCTTTTCTTACCAGTTTAAAACATAAAAGGCCTGTAAAACTGTGTATTTAGTGCTGTTTTATGTATGCATACAAGATCAAATTATTTCTGTTCTATGCTTAATGTATTCATAGGAGAGGTTGTAAAAAGTACCTCTTGAATGCTTCTGTGCCCTTCCAGAGTGCTGTGAATTTTATACTGTTGCTGTTGGCTACATGAAGATCTTTAATACAGAAGGGAAAATGGAGGCTACAGTTTTACTGCCTAAAAAACCCTAGTCTAGCACCTTCTGCTTCATCCTAGAGAAGGGAAATGCCTCCTCTCCCTGAGGACAGACAGCTTGTCAGTAGCCAAGCATCATCTTGGCTTAAAAGTCTCAAATCTGGATATATAATTGTAGGATAAGTTATGGCAGTGCAGTGTTTGTCTTCTAGCTTATATAGGCACAGAGGAAGAAATTTTTGAAGATTTTTTTGTTCAGTAGTCTTTTTGAATTTAAGTGACCATCACTATTATGTAGGCATATATAATTAAAAGCTACAAAAGCAATTAAAACCAAATAAGAATTCCTAAGTAGAAGATTAAACCCAGAATTAGTTTCCAAGAAAAAAGAAATTGCAAATTTCCATCAGTTACATGAGAAGAAAAACAACACTGGGAGAGAGCCCAGCATGCCCCTCTGTTCCTATGGCCTTATTTGCAGTGATGCTTTAGACTGATGTTGAAAGGTCCATTCTGTACTGTAACACCATCATAAGAGAGTGAATGTGAGTTACTGTCCTAGTTGTAGATATGATTCATGAGTCAGATATAGCAGTGCCTGAAAAGCTTTATATAGTTGTGCTGTTTGCTGTCAAAGTGGGATTTTTTGAAAGGCAGCTTTATTGAAAGAGCAAGAGCAAGACAAGCATCTGTCTGCATCTCATTGGAAATGTTGCTGTTACCACACTTAGCAGTGAACATTTAGGCAGAAAACAAAGCTGTAGGCACACACATTGCAAATGAGTCTACTGACAGTTGTCTCACAAGAAGTGAAAACCGACAAATATTTGATGCTAGACATGACTGAGGCAGGAAGGTAGGTCTGCTTCCACTGTACCAAACATTGAAGCGCTTGTCTTATAAAACACCCTTCAAAACTGAAAAAGTTTCACTATAAAGAGGCAAAAAAATGTTTCATTAATCTATATATGGAAGTTTCTGACTCTGGAAAAATTGATCTGTGTAGCTGGAATTGTTCCTAAGATACACTGGCTTGGAAATAGTATTTTACTCCCTGTCATCCCTGAACAAGTGCCTTTTGTCCATGTTATGGCAAGTGGAGATCTGATCACCTAACTGTGTTTTGCTGAAGTTCTAAGTGTGCACAAATGACTAGAAGAGCAGTAACTTTGATGTCTGAGGAGTCTAAGTGTCCTCTTGGATGGCAGTCAGAAGAGGGGAGGCAGTAATGTTTCGCTCACTCCCATCACTAGGTGAAAAAGTACCATTTCTTGTGCACATCCTAAAGTGCTCTCCTAGATTTAATGTATTACTGACTAGGAAGGAATATGGATAAAACATGTCTTTTACTGAAGGTAGCATTAAAAATTACCTAACTTTTAGGCAGGGAGATAGTAGGAAATGTAGGCTGCTGAGATTTCAGAGCCATTCTGTATCCTCTCCCTCTCCACATGTCTCTGGCTCTAAGGGTTTGGCCCTAAATCAACAAGGGTGAAAACTTAAGCCCAGGCAATGATGTCAGTGGAATTAAGACTTTATTTTGAATTCCTCTTTTTTTTAGTATTCCATTTCTTTTACAAGTCAGTGCATGGTTGGCCCTAAGTGTCACCTGTTAATTTTTTTCTTTAACTGATTACACATGTGTGGAATTGGAAAGCTGGAGTTCTCCACAGCAAAAACTACAGTGCTTTGCTTTTTTTAACATCCTGTTCTTCAACTGATGAATGCATGCTGATGAATAATCTTGTGATAAGTAAATCTCTGAAAAGAGCAGTGGCTTTGGGCAAAGAAAATGCCAAGAATGTACTCCAGTATTAGTGTTACAAACAATATTATCAATATATTATAAAAAAGCAAATGTCACCAGGTCTTCTAGAAAGGAAATATTTGTTCTCTTCAGTTTTGTTGATTTCAGCAACCTTGTATCAGAATATTACATGGCTTTGTACTTTATATTATGTGAATAACCAGAATTTATTGTGTATTAGGAGAGGAAAGTAGAGGCTGTTTAGCAGTCAGCTATTAGAGTAAGCTTCTGACTTGGACATGCTTATGCTAAGCTACATTAGTCAAAATATTGTGCATTTTTTGAGAGTGGGCAACAAACAGCCCTCTGAGAAATAGGCCACAGTTATCATGTGTTGTAGAGAATCAGTAAGGGTAAGTTTTATTTATTTAACCTTTGATCTTAAATGTCATTTGTTAGACAATAAAATTTTCCTTTTTCCAGTTCTTTTTCTACATAGCATTCTTTTAAAAGGAGTGGATTTTTGTGTGTGTGTTTGTTTGTTTGGGTTTTTTTTTTTTTATAGTTAATACAGATGCCTTAGTTTACCTACATGTATCTGGTTACCTAAATATATGACCTGACTTACAAAAACCAGCGTCTGTCCTAAAGCTTTCTGAAACATTCCTGCTGGCTTCATTGCCCTTCATGTAAATCAGAGTGATTATCAGGTATATGAAAAAGGTATTCTAAATATAGCTCAATTCTTACTTTAAAGTTCCTATTCCATAATTCATCTGCATAACAAGTAAGAACAAAAGGATATAATCCCATTTAAACTTTTCCTAGGAAAGTGCTGAAACAGAAAAGAAAGAAGCATTACGATTTAATGGCAGTTCGATCAGTAAGTGGTATTAATCTATCTGTATTGAAGTTTCCTGTCCAGGGATAATTGAACCATAGAGATCAACAAGTCATTAGTTAACTTCAGCAGAGCTGGCATTTCAAAACTCCTTTTAAAGAAGCTTTTCCAGGCTAACTGAAATGATTAGCAAGGTGCCTTTTGAGATAGATCACACTTTTATTTAGTGACTTTGCACTCCTAATTGTGTGACTGAAAATGAGTTAGGTTTTGTGTGCATGTATGCCAACTTCTTTACTGGTTTGAGAACAAATTTTAAATTTGGAGTACTTTAAATATTAGAAAATAGGAAAAAAATGTGGTGTTTAAAAGGTTTTTTTAATATGGATTGTACTTTTGGGGGCACCCTATTTTTTTTTCTGAGACAGCAGCACTTTTAAGTTTTACAGTGGAGTGTTTCATAGCTTAAGAAATTAAATGATCAGTGACTTGGCTTCCTGGGGACAGAGATTGATACTTGGCTGGTACATGTATTATGCTAATAGGTGTAGAAATCTATTATGCTAATATAGCAAGAATTTCTTTTGAAATAAGAATAAAATTAACATTTGCAATAAAAATTACTTTTAATTTACTTCTTTCTGTTTTATTTCCTCATCTGTGGGCTGAACTTGCCCCAGAGCAAGCATTTGTAATAGGTGGGATGGTGTGTGAAAAAGGACAGCCAAGAATTACTGCAAAATGTTTCAGGCATCTTTGCATGCTAAATTCAGAGTATTTAGATATCAGGGATGTGCACCTTTTAATGACTTCAACTTGTAGAAAGTTGTCCAACTTTCGTGATGATGTGTGTATGTAATTTTGGCCTCCTGTGGTTAAAAGTATTGCTTTTTCAGGAATTGATTTAGTTAAAAGTTGCAGATGTAATAATCTTTACCATGCACGTAACATCTGTTGGACAGTGCAACTATGGTAAAATAATGTTTGGTCTTTTTTTTTCTATTAAACTAATAATATATTTTTTATTTAACGTCTGTGAACAGTCTAATAAAAAGTAAGAAGTAATAATTGAAGCTGTGCTCAAATCCCATACTGAGGTTATTACTCATTGCTGCTTCTGAGTGCCACAGCTAAATACGCTCTAGATGGCATAATAAAATTAGTTGCTAGTTATTTCAACAAAAATACCACATACTGGTTTAAAGTAGAATACAGAATTACAGTAGCACATACTAGAGATGTATTATGAAAACTGTTGAATCTTTTACAGCCAAGAAACTTTATACTGCAAAAATGAATTTCTGTTCTGAGTTGTGGTAGTACACAGTACTATTCTAATTGAAGAAGAAAGAAAAATCTGCTACAGAATTTTGTTTTCCAGTGCTAGTAACTGACACTGTGATCAGAATAAAATGCATTTCTAAGCTTACAAACATGCATTGCAAAAGAAATTATCTTCCCTAATATGACTGCAGTTTAGTAGTTAAGTAAAAATGCAGAATATCTTAGATCAGTTTTACAGTGCTAAATAAAAAAGACTTTTAGTTTACTATTGAAGTTTATGGGCTACAGTTTTATAATCATGTGGGTATTTTTCTTTAATCAACCCATAAAATATTAATTATGTCTACGTTTTAAACTATTAAAAATAAACCCTCCTCACTGACATTTTAAAATACTTTTGTGAGGGGGGGGAGCTGTTTGGTTCCATATGTTCCAGTGTTTTACCGTGGGATGTGGTTCTGCGTACTGTTAGTCCTGCTCTTAATCATTAGCCAGGAGATCTGCTAAAAATACAGTGAGGATCATTTACACCCGTGGAGGTAACACACCTTAATCTGACTTGAAAAGCCCTTTGCGATATGAAATACATATTGCAGGTGTGGGATCCCACTCCTCTAACCTGTGCTAAAAGGTGTTGTGCCAGCTTCAGTCAGGAGCCCAGAGCTCACTGCCTTGTGAGTCACCTGCCACTTTAAAAAGTGAGAGGTAAGAGTGCTAACTGTCAGACCTTGCGGAATGTGAATCTCAGTCTGGTCTTGCTTCTGCAATAGCTATGATTGAGTAACACAGAGACATATAAATAGTGACAGTGATTGCAGTCTTTCAAAACAAGGCTGAAGTAAATGACTAAATATGTAAGGGACTATGTATAGGTCACTTCTATTCTTGACTGAATGTGATGACACTAATATCACAGCTGGGATTGCAGTGAAAGTAAACACTTAAAATGCTGCTCTGAAGTGATCTGGGAGGAAGACTGAAAAGCTCTAAAAGCATGAGGTAACATTAGGAAAGGCTGTTGTTTCATTGTTTACTGGATGTACAGATCATTTTGCTGGTGGCAAGTTACTCAGTTGTGGTGACTGAGTTAAAACACATATTTCCTTTCTATTTTCCCCATAATCACGAGCAAAGGGAGGAAAGCCTCTTCAAATAGCTGAATGTCTATTCAGTCCATGTGTAGTATGTCCATAGGGACATATTGATGGTGTGAAGCATCTGCCTGAGAGGGAAAATACAGCCTGAACAGCTGCAAATGACAGGATTAAAAAAAAAGATTTTTCAAAGTATCAAAATACTCTTTTGTGAGAACTAAAATGTCATCTGGTACAAATCTCTTTAGGATGAAGTCACCCTGGATATTAAGCTTGCAAATGTGTTAACTTGACTGAAGCATGACAGCATTAACTTGAACAAAAACAAAGGTCGTATCTTCTTCCTCCTCCCCTTGATACCTGCTGAGGGTTAGAAGGAAACTCCCTGGTTTTCTTCAAGAACTGTCATTTATACCCACCTCAAATGCTGGAGCCTTAACAGTTTGCTTGGAAATAGCTGCATTGTACAGTAGCTTTATTGCTTGTAACTGACAGTGATTGCAATAAGCTTCTTATGTAGGTGATTTTTTTGTTGTTGTTCTTGTACATTTTGACAAAACATTTCTTGTAGATAACAAGAAAGAGGAAAAACTAATTTTTGGAAGATGTGTGCAAGCATGCTGCCTTCTTACTCTTCTCTTATTATCATGCTTGCAAAAAAACACAGTTAGGGTAGCTATTCTAGTAAAGAGCCATGTCTGTGTTGGTGCTAAGGGTGGAATATTTAATTGAATATTGTATATTGAATTATTCCTATATTGTTGCTTTAGGGCTGAGAAGGATTTGTTTGTGCTACTGTTTCTTCAAGCTACTGGAGAAACAAAAAATCCATTGAACCCAGCAATGTGAGCTGCAGCTCTCTAGAAGATTATTAACAGATCTCAGAGATATTTTCACATTTATGGCCACTCTTCCTTCCATTTTCTGCATTGCTTGGGGATGGGCACGGGAAGCAAATAATGGCTCTTGATTAACAGAGATGTACACCATCTTGTACTCTGTGTTTATGGGTTTTAAATTATATACTGAAATTCAAGGGTGTTACATTAGCAGAAGTCATGAATGTTTGCCTCCTGTGTCATGCAATATGCCTGGGACTGCATCCATTGTAGCAGAGTGTTAATTAGGGAAGGCAGGGCAGCAAGGGCTTAGAACTAGCTCAGTTCTCACAGTAAAGCTGTATCTGTTATTTTAGAAAGATCTGAAATCGTAAAAGCTTTTTGCAAAAGGTTGTCCAGTGTCTAATAACCCTGCAACACTGATGTCAGTGACTACGCAAGCAGGCTTTCTAGTTTACTTTGCACTTCCCCATATACAATGCAAACAGATAGCTAATGACTGGGTAAATACAATGGGAATGTACTTTGTGCACTGTGTGTTCTGAGCTTGAGTGTTTTGGTCTTTATTTTGTTTGCCTATTTTTATATTCTTTCACAAGCACTTTTTGTAATGATGGAATATTACAGAGTTCCTAGTACAGTACAGAGGAATAACACAAGGAATGTATTGTGCTCACTCTTTTTAAATCTGAAATCTGTGCTGATGCCAATTATTTTTGGCTTTTATTCTTTTTAACTAATATAGTATGAACAGGGGTTATGTGTTATGATTCTTTAGCACAAGAGTGTTCATTCAAAGGGAAAAATAAATAAAAGAGAAATAAATGTATCTGTCAGACTTCAGCATATCCCTGTCTTTTCCTAAGCTTTTACTTATTTTTTAAATGAAAACCCATGAAAAGTTTAAATGTGTGAAAGAAATGATAGTGAGAGCTGAAGAAAAAGTCAATAGATGAAAAGCACTACCATTTGTATTGTTAACCCACAAAGATTACAGTTGAGTCATGTAAGGAGTAAGATTTACAAACCTGTGAAAGATAGACCTTGAAATTAAAGTCCTTAAAACTAGGCTTATCTTGGACTTGCTAACACAGCCCAGTGTGCCGTTCTCTGCCTTTGCTGGAAGCACCTGCTGTTGCCTGCAGTGTAGCCCATTGCCCAGCAGGATTCCTCGCTTCTTTTCTGCAGAACTGGTTTCCAGGTGGCTGCACCCAGCTTGCACTGGTGCACAAGGGGCTTGGAGCCTGGGAGCAGCACTTGTTGTGCTTCATGAGGGCCTTGTCAGTCCATTTCTCTTGCTGCTGAGGTGCCACACTCCCATGTTCTAGCTTATCAATCCTTTCCCTCTAGTTTGGTATCACGTGCAATCTTGCTGAGAGTGTGCTCCATCCTGTCATCAGTACTGTTAATAAATACACTGAATGTTGATCCCTGAGGAATACTTCTAGTAATAACCTGCCAAATGGATTTTGTTCTGCTGATCACCACCACTTGTGCCTGACTGATTCAGCCAGTTTTCCACCCGTGCTCATTTTTTCAACCTATACTTCACCAGATTGGCTAAAGGGACACTATGGGATGCTGTTGATAGCCTTGCTAAAGTCCTGGCAAAATGTATCTGCTGTTCTCCCCTTGACAATTAAGTGTGACATCTCTTCTTAGAAGGCAGTCACGTTGATCAGGCCAGCATGTTAAATTCATGTTGGCCATTCCTAAACACCTTGTAGTGCTTGGTATTCTTGGACATGGCTTCAAGAATGGCTTGCTCCATCTTTCTAGAAAGCTGATGTTAGGCTGACTGGCTTACAGTTGCAGATGTCTGTAGATCCCTCTTCCTGCCCTTCCTAAAAATGTTAATTAATTATGTTGCTGTGAAGATTATATCCCTGCTGTGTCTGTTCCTGCAGCCATTCTGGATTTGAAGAAGAAATCGGCTTTTATAAATCTTTCTCTGGAGAATCCCTCTAAACAAACAAAAAAACCAACCCAGTATCAGCCACCCCATTTAGTTTAAAGGTCATGCTGGGTTTTGTTTATGCAGTACCCAGTGGCCTGAGTGGAATGGATTGGCAGAAGTGCATTGGCTAATCTGTTCTTACGTAACTAATTTTCCTAATTATTTAGAATATTATGGTGGAAAGAAAGGAAAACTAATGATAACATTTCTGAAAAAAAACACCCTAGTGCCTAGCAGTTATTGTGTCAATATGAAAAGCTGCAGTGACCATGTGAGAATGGAATGCTTTTGCTACATACTGTGTTAACATCTCTCACTACCCAAATTAAGTCTCATCTGGGCTGTCAAGCCCAGTCATCATCAAACAGGTCAATCTGGGTTGTGTTCACATACTCTCCTGACATATTTGTCTTTAAGGTTCAAGCAGTGACACTTTGAGATGTTTGCAAAATATAAGCTAAATGAATACTTGATTGTTTTCAAGAAAACAAAGGTATTTATTTTGGAAGTCCGGTAGGCTTTGTATCCTGAAGCAATGCATGGTCTTCAGCATCAGATTTCTCTGAAGGTTTTTTGCATTGCTTTCATTTTCAACATCTGGAATTGGCTTAAATGGACAAATGGAACGATTCTCTGAAGAAAATTTGGAAAGTTCTCTCCTAGATCCTTGTTTTGTATATTGCTGGCTGATTTAGATAAAACTGAACTTTAGTTTGGAAAGTTTGGAAGCCCGTGATACATTTATGTGGGAATAATTAGCATCAGAAGTGAAGTGTTGCAGCCTGGGTGTTTATCTATTATCTGGGTTTAATTGTACATATTTCTGCTGATCAGTTCCTTGATGCTGGATGAGCCTTAGCTGCTGTTGCACTTTGTTTCCACTTAGCTGCTTTCACTTTGTCTCTTGCATTTTGATGTCAAATAGTTTCTGTGGCATTTTAGTGTTTAAATTCATTTTATATTTGGGATTACTAGAAGCTGTCTGGGTGAAACATAATTGGTTGTTCTTTATGGGACAACGGACTGGATGTTTTAAAGAAGGCTTCAGATCTCCACGTTATCAAGTTATATGACTTATGTTACATAATGTAACATATGCATTTATTTTGTTTTCTTACCTTTTTTTAATGTACATTTCTTTTTTTCTTTTATGCATTTTGTTAATTTCAGTACTATTCACTTTTTAGCAGCTCTTTAATATTTTCTTGGAAGAGAAGCAATCATATGGTCTGATTTACAGAAAATATTTTAGAATTGTCTAGGGAAAACTTACAATGGTAAACTGATTTGGTTTTAACTCAGGCCATGAAAAAATAATTAGAGAACTGTTTTGAAGTTGCAAGCAAACCTGTTGTTGTCTTAAGATGAATTGTGGAGTAAGTAAGTGCATTCCATAAGGGATTTTGCAGAATATAATGCAAAATGTTTTTGGAAGTCATAGAGGTGCTATGATTTAGAATGCTCCCACCTACAGCAGCCACCTCAGCAAGATCAATTAGCTTTTGCCAGTACTGCCGAGGTTTAGGGGACATGGTGATAGTGAATGATTTGTAGTTGGCACTTGAAGACTCCTAGGTTTGTCAATTTAGAGTCAAACAATTAATCTACAATAAAGAAGGACTATTGCACTATTTCAAAGGACAGTTGGATACTCAGGATATTCTCAGTATCTGAGATTAACATGCTTATCTCTGAAGGCCAGCTGTAGAGGAGATTAGCTTTAAAATGTAGAGGCAATTAGGAATTTTGCATTGAGGGCAATATCTGGTAGTAGCATGACATGAACTATCACATGAGGAACCTATTAATAAAAAGCAAATGAGGCAGAAGCAGCAACTACCCTTTAAATATATATACCTTTGAATGTATATACACCTTTGAATATATCTGTGTACCTCTACATTCCTATGAAGTAAGGACTCATGCTTATAAATCTCAGTGAGGGAAAATGTTCTCACTATGATTATTGTGTGAATAGGTATTTAGAGGACCAAAACCCAATCATATATACTATTTAATTTACCATATGGTCTTCAACAAAGTTACATCCTGCATGTTCTGCCAAGATGCAGTTTCCGAAGTATCTAGAAGCCTTAGTTTTATATGCTTGCAGCTCACTGGCTTGTAGGAACACCTTGCAATGGTGTCTGTGAAAATGAGGAATTAAAATCTAAAGCTAAACAACTTTCCTGAAGATGACTGTCAAAACAGCCCCTTACCTTATAATACCAAATATTCAGTGTGAAGTTAGTAAGCAAAATCAAACTTAAATTTTCAAATCCCAACCGTAAATTATTCTTACAGAAGGGATTGCAAATATTTCAAACATTACTTGGTGAATGACAGTTTTTAAATCATTCTGAAAAATTAAGCAGTAGTAATTGACACAATGCAGCTGAGAAATGTGGGGATTAAAAATTTTTGAAAATGAATTAAATAATATTTCTCTCAGAACCTGTAATACAAGTTGGAATAGATCTGTCAAAAGTCTGACTGTTTTAGTGTAATACTATAGATAAAATGACACTTTACCAAATGAAACTAAACAGCCACTGCTTGAAATTTTTAAATATTAGTATGAAATACATGAACAATATGAGCTTGACCAGCCCAGTACATTTGCCGGATGACTGAGTTTTCACATATCCCGAAACAATGATTTAGAAATCTGAATTTCTGTGCAATGCAATTACTCTAATTATCTCACTAATATTACTGTAAAGGAATACTTTTGAGAATGGAGTCCAAAAGCAGAATTGGGTTCAGAGGAACTTGGGAGTGTTTGTAAAAATCAGAATATACAAGGAGAAAAGGAGATGATAGTCTTGAGAAGGACAGATGACATTAATTCTGGAGGACAAGTGTATGAGCACAACAAAATAAATGTGTAATTGAAACTATGATATAAAACTGGCTCTGCCCTTGACTTACTAGCTCTGGTAATTGTGTAGACTGAGGGGATTATGTACGTAAGTAATTTACAGATTGTATTTAAAAATGGTAAAGAACTATATCAGGAAAATCTGTTGCCAAGAAGTATTTTTTTCCATTTCAGTCACGCTATTACACAAATATTTTGATATGGAGAGCTGTTCCATATGCTGATAATTGTTTAATTATTTTGAAACTTTTCTGGACTTTCAGATTTATTTATTTTTCTTATTTGAGAAACACTGTTCTTGGAGAAATTTAAGAGTAAACCATATTTGATTAAAACTGTAAAGTCTATTCCTCATTTTTTTGCTCAGGTGCATAAGATTCAGATATGATTTTACAAGAGAGCAGTATTCAACAGATTATGAGTGAATTTTTTAATCTGATTTTTAAAAATAAAAATATATGCAATAATTTGCTCTGTAGATGCCCTTGATGCTTTGATTTGATCATGTGCTGTAGCCTCTAACCATTCTGTTTACTGGAAAAGCTGATGGAGACTTAGCAGAGCAAAAATTTTGAGCCAGTTGGAACCGCTGATGGTTTCAATGGGAAATGGTGAGAGACCCATTACTTATGTTTCTTCTGCAAGTCTTCACCCTTGGATATTAGGGAGAGGAAATTTCTTCTCAGCTCAGCAGTGCTAAATATAGTAAGAGAGTTTAAAACCTAGGATGTTCAGCTGCAAAACATGGGTCTTTTTATGTTTTAAACTGAGTGAGGCTAGAGCTGTTAATCCAAGATAGGCTCATGTATTTCATCTAGACACTGAGTGATGCCATAATGTGGTGAAGTGCTGGAGCCAGCATCTGACACTGAAGAAGCAGAAAAAGATTTGATCTTCAGTATAAACAAAATGGGTTCACAATGCTGCTGTGCAGATAAGCATGCTGATAGTCATGTGTCTTAGAGTGCTATAAACTCTTGAACAGCTCAATACCACAAAGTATTTTTATATTTTCTCTTTACCCTGTAGTGCTTCTTGGCATGTGGGAGTTTTTAGTACTGGTTCTTTGCAGTTCTTTGGCTGGACATTTTTTAGCTGTTCCTCAGTGGCTGTCTTGATTTAAGACATATTCTACAGTGACATCTACCAGCACATATTTGTTCAATACACTGTATGAATAACAAAGGTATCGCTTCACTATGTAAGCAACCATTGTAATGACCAGGGTCATGGTAGTTGTTTACTCTGCATATGTAGTTCTGTTTGCTCTTTAGGGCTTGAATAACATAAATTTGCTATTGATGTTTTTTAATTTAAAAAAAAAAAGAAAAAAGAAAAAAGACTTTATTTTGTTTTAACTGTTGCTTGACTGAACAACTGCCTGGACCGGATTAACTGTAGAAGCTGGGAAGTTTTGTTGCCATAAACTCGCTATGCATTTGCAAAGCAAAGTCTAGGTCATCTGTTGCTCCCAGGTTTGCCTTGCCTCTGAAGGGGGGGAGTCTGGCTTTTCCTTCAAGCTTTCAGACTAGCTTAAACCAGATGTTGGCTCTAAAATAGCCAACTGAGGTTAGAAACCGCCTGCTCTAATGGATGAATTTCAGACATTTTGTTGACAAAACAGTTCTAAATTAAATATTTTGCTGTCCAAAATGCATTTTGAAATTCTTTCAGGTAATATTCAGCTGCGGTTGCTGCCACTTCCCCCTGGGTAATACACTAACACAAAATTATTCAGTGGCTTCTGAGTAACAAAAACTGCTTTTAGGTGTCTTAAACAAGCCAGACTGTGGGTGCAGTGCTTGCTTTCCAACTTCAAGCACCAAATTGTGACACTGAAGGTTGGAGGGTGGTCGCTGCGGTTGGTGGAGAGGAGGAGTTTGTCCCCTAGAGATATGGAAGATACCCCCTCAGCTGGGGGCTCCAGCCTGGAGAGCTTTGCCAGTCACCACAGTGGTTCCCTGTGTTCCTGAAATGTGTCCTGATCAAGGTGGGAGGTCTGGGTTGGGAAGTCACTTTCCTAGAGAATTCACAGGAAGTGTGTGCCACTTGAATTAAGAAATGAATGAGGAAGAGGGTGCATAAACTTGATTTCATCAAAGCAATCTTGTGATGAATGGAACGTGCTGCCATTGCTTTTCTCAGGAGCTTGCTTCCAGACCAGCAGTCAAAACATACTGGTCACTATATTCATATCAATGACTTACAATAAATATTGGCCTTCTTGACCACAAAGACATATTGCTGGCTCATGGTCATCCTGCTGTCTACCAGGATCCCCAGGTCCCTTTCCCTGTGCTACACTCTAACAGGCCAGTCGCCAAGGTGTACTGTTACCTGGGGTTATTCTTCCCCACAGGCAAGACTCTACACTTGCCCTTGTTATACTTCATTAGATTTCTCCCCGCCCAGCTCTCCAGCCTGTCCAGGTCTCACTGAATGATAGCACAGCCTTCTGGTGTGCCAGCCACTCCTCCCAGCTTTGTGTCATCAGCAAACCCTTATGGTGAAATGCTAAGGGAGCTGGGTCTCTTTAGCTCAGAGAAGAGGAGACTGAGGGGTGACCTCATTAATGTTTATAAATATGTAAAGGGTGAGTGTCAGGAGGAAGGAGCCAGGCTCTTCTCAGCTATGTCCAGTGATAGGACAAGGGGCAAAGGGCGCAAACTGGAACATAGGAGATTCTAAACATATTTAAAGAAAAACTTTTTCACGGTGAGGGTGACAGAGCAGTGGAACAGGCTGCTCAGAGGGGTTGTGGAGTCTCCTTCTCTGGAGACATTCAAAACCCGCCTAGATGCATTCTTGTGTGGCCTGCAGTAGGTGATCCTTCTCTGTCAGCGGGGTTGGACTGGATGATCTTTCGAGGTCCCTTCCAGCCCTTGACATTCTGTGATAAAGCAAAATCAGTTGTATTAGCTTTGACAGAGTGGGTGTCTGTATTCCTATATGTCCAGAATACCCATGGAGCTGTACTGGACTCCTGCCCAAGGACACAAAATCCAAACCAGAGAATTGTTTTAAAAATGAAACAAATTTCTTGCTTTAAATCCACAGATTAGTGGGCTATAGCATGTTCAGTCAGTAAAATACTTGAAATTAAGATGGCTTAGTGCATTAACATGTTTTGTACTGTTTATTTCGCAAAAAAACCCAAACAACACAACAACAAACAAAAAAAAACCCCAACACACCTAAATGTTTGTGTAGTTAATTGCTCTCATCTCACTCTGAGAAGTGAGAGTTTTAAGTAAACATAGAAAATATGTCACAGCTCACAGGGCTGGAGTAGTTAATTTCTATGCAATGCTAACCTTTTTTTGACAATTGTTAGCCAACTCTTTTGTTTACATAGTAGAAAGAATTCAGAATCAGAATTAGTTAAACTAAGAATTAAATAATTTAGTGTGTCTTTCTACATAAATATTAGTAATAATTATGACGTATATTCCAGAGAAAATGTATGGTTTTGTTACTGCCTCAGACAGCATATTTCTTTGTGTAGCTTGACACTAAAAGCAATGTATTACCTCTAATTCTCTATGTATACAACAAGCATATTTGCAAAATATCACCATTTCAAATAGGTATTTTTTAAGCTTTATTTTGTATAAAAACAGCATAAGATGATTGCAATTTGTGTTAATTGCTTCCATGTGCTCTGGTTTGTAGTAGTATTACAGCTTTCACATAAAGCTGCCTTTTCATAGTATGAGATTTTACAGTAGATTCTGAAACATAAATATGGAACTTAAATACAGGACTGTAATTTAGAATATATTCTTTCTACACTAAATTGTTCTGTTTATCATTTATCACTTTTTAACAGATTATTTAATTCAAAACATCAGTAAATGAACATAGTTTTAAGCTGTTTAGATAAACCCATATTTTTTGATTTAAAACACCCACTGAGCAGTAAAGTGTAAACTTGAAACCTAAATTTACCATATGTAAAAATTATTACATTAGTTATGGTATTGTATCTTGAACTTTGTATATTTGTGTATTTGTATTTTTATGATTTTTTTTTTTTTACAGCTAAAGTAAAAATATCCCCTTCTGCAACTCTTCATAGGTTTTACAGTCAAGGACAGTTTTGAATAATAGAATAAAAACTTCATGGGGCTAGAGTTGTACTTACGCCAAATACTGTAATTAATGCAGTGTAAAAGACACATTAGGGTGTAATAATATAATTATAAAAATACACAAACTGTAAAATGGAGTGCAATCATCTTATTTAGAAATGATTTACTGAATGTGAATCATCTGTTAGATGAAGCTGAAGCACAAGTCTAGTTCCATGTGCTTTATAATCTGATCTCAGTGTATAAAATATTTGGAGCAATATAAACATATGTGTAAATGAATTGTTTTAACATTCAATTTTTATAATATAATTTCCTTGAATCATGAAACCTCAGACCTAAGATATTCCGTCAGGGAGGCAGAAATGCTGGTAATAGTGAAATCCAAAAAGCATACAAGAAACAGCTTTTGGGTTTATGAGTCCAAAGACAACTCACGTGATGTTCCTGAAAAAAGAGTAAAAAAAAACCCCAAGCAAAACACCAAAATGGCAAAAAAACCCACTTCTTAAATCCTGCATTATAATGTGAAAGCTCCATGCTTTTGTTGGACAGCTGATACAGATGAATCCTAAAGTATTCTAAGATTGGCTGCTGCTCTGAATACAGTCAAACTTATAGTGTTCAGCATTGTCACAGAAAATAAGTTCTCTGCAAGCCCAAGTTTTGGTAATTAAATCCTGGAAGGCCCCTTGGGTGGCTAGCATTGACTGGTGTTATTCAGGAGAAACAAGCATCCCATTTCTTTTGTGAAATACTTGAGTAAAAATATAAAGTAGCTGTCTCTTTGCCTAGATTAAACATAGTTTAAATATTTTTCTTTAAGATGAACTGTAAAAGATGTGCTGACTCTTATATTTGAATGTGTCTGTAAGTCGTGGCTAGTTCCAAGGTATTAATGGTAGGGAAAAAAGATGACAGACAAAAATTGCTGAGGACCTGGACGAGGAATGACCATCTAGTTCCACTGTTGTGATCCTGCTAGTATTTAGTCCCTAAAACCTATTATCCCTAAAACCTATTATTTCAATCAGGCGGGAAGCTAATTACATGCAAGGCTTTCATCTTTAGCAAAAAATGATAAGAGTTCCTCTATTTTAGGACTGGCTATGTATTTTTTGGCAAAATACTGTTCTGTCAGAAAGTAACAGTGTCAAATCTTTTTCCAGTTCTACCAGGCCATTTGTCAGGGAGTAGTTCTGTCTTTCTGGGTGGAATTTCTGACTAACTTGATTTTCTTGATTGAAAGTTTGAGTTTCTTCCCTGGGGTGTTTTTCTAGTTTGTCATCCCTGAGGTGAGCACCCTGGCCATGGGGCAGATGTGTCATACTTGTGCTCCCTTCTTTACTCTTCAATAGCACTGTGGCTTTTGTGGTGCCACAAGGAGAATATGCCTTTTTCAGATTTTTACCCTCTCTGTGGCTAGTTATTCGGGCGGTTCTGTATTCATGTAAGTACTTAAAAAATTAGTCTTTCTGTAGTGAACAGAATTATTTATTTGTTGTAGACTTGCTGCAGTTACACTACTTGGGAATTAGGTTACAAATGCCTGATTCTTGCTGACAAAGCCACCACCAGTGCCCAACTGTGAACAAAGGTGTCTATGAGCTACTCTCTGGTGTTAATGCAGCACCATTCACTGGCTTTACCCAGAGTACAACTCCCTACCAGATGTGGGCTGCAGAGCATTTAGGTTGTAGGTTCTTGAGCAGGATTGGCTGTGCCACAGGGAGAGCAGTGATAAAATGGGAAAGGTTCTTGGAGTGCTTTCAGTTGCTGCACAACCTGTAATGCAGGCAACACGCAGGCATCTCAGACACGGTGGGTGCTCTAGAGATGGAGAATCTGTGTAATATTTTCCTAAGTGCCTCAAGACCTTTTTGAATCTGGGTTTTCAGACTTCAGGACATTTGGTTTTAGTATTGGTCTGGTTTGTTTTTCTGTTTGTACCTGGGGCTTGTGTTTCTGGATCATAAATAGGTTGTCACCTTACAAATTGAAGACAGCATTTTTGGAACACTCTCAGTAAAACTGAGAGTAGCTTAAAAGTGTGTTTAGCTTTATATTATCTACTATAATAATGCTGGTCTTGAACTCACTGTGGAAGTATAAGAATGAGGTTAACTTTCAGGAGATCCCTCACTCACACTGTTTCTCTGACTCATTGTGCTTCCACTGCAGGGAAGAAAGGAAAAATCCATAAGGGGTGCAGGATAAATAACTACCCATAGCAGATCTGCTTTTCCCCTACTCAAATAGCTCACACATTGCTTAAATATTCTCCGACAGTGCTGCACTCACTCTATGTATAAAACTTAGTGGTACTATATTTAAAACTTTATGTAGACTAAGAAAACCATGAGTTGTGTTTCTTTTTTTTTTTTTTTCATAACGAGAGAAGTATCCCTTACACAGCAAAACATAATTTTTTGTACAAAACTGCATTAGTCATGGATTTTGCCCCTGCAGCAAACAGACAAATAAAACATTCAGTAGTGTACGTCACCAAGTCTACATGTTACTACCAACGGGAAATTTAAAATACACCAAAATCTTTGCAAAAGGATGCCCTTTCTAATGCACCCCAGGACATCATTGGCCTTCTTGGCCACAAGGACACATTGCTGGCTCATGATCCACCAGGACCCCCAGGTCCCTTTCCCCTATGCTGTTTTCCAACAGGTCAGTCCCCAACCTACCTATACTGGTACCTGGGGTTATTCTTCCTCACAGGCAAGACTGTGCACTTGCCCTTGCTATATTTCATTAAATTTCTCCCCACCCAACTCTCCAGCCTGTCCAGGTCTTGCTGAATGGCAGCACAGCCTTCTGATGTGTCAGCCACTCCTCCCAGCTTTGCGTTGACAGCAAACTTGCTGACAGTGCACTCTGTTCACTCACCCAGTCACCCAGGTCACTGATGAATATATTGAATAGTACTGGTCCCAGTACTGACCCTTGATAGACTCCACTAGATACAGGCCTCCAAAAGAAGGCAGAAGAAGCAATCCAGTGTTACTCAAAACTGAAATTATGTCATGAATGTTGCATTTTCAGGGCAGTTATAATATTATATCTTCCTTTCAGAGCAATCCTGCTTGGTTAAACCAAAAATCGAGAAATCTAATTTCCTTTGAGGCAAAATCCTCTAATCTTTGTGTATTTAATCACTGTCTATATTCAAAATGATAAGAAAACAATTTCTCATATAAATAAGCATAACAGGGTTAAATGACTAAATGTGGATATTACCATCTTTGCAAAAGTTATAAAGAATATTTTGCTATTCATTAATGATAGAAATTCTCTGATTTAGCTTTGAGTAGGAAGATCTGAACTTCTCCCATTTTTGTATGGAGTTTTGAGCTACTGGTTGGAAACATCTGTTTCTCAATGCTACGTGTAACATTATATTCATGTTTAGAAGTGTAGTGTTATGAGTGTGAATCAGTGTATCATTTTATATATTTGTGTACATATATTACTCGTAGAAGATTAAAAAATGTTGGAATCTGTCCTTAGGAAATAGTAATTTCCATTGCTATACTCATTCAAGAAGCCAATGGGTAAACTTAAAATATGCTGAAATAAATTTATAGGAGCAACTTTAAATCACCTGAGGAATGGCATTTTGTTTTCTTTTATAACATGTTTGATTACCTGCAGTCCTCACTCACCTTTAAAGCTAGAATTCTTAACACCAACTTTGAATTCCAGCAGGTAGTCGAGAATCTTGGAAGATCTGAAGGCCTTCCATGATCTGTGTAGTGACAATTTATGCTGTCCTGTAGTTTATGTTCATAAAGATTTTACCACCTTTGGCAGTTATGGACTGAGAGGGAAATGTGGATGGGTTTTTAAAGTAGCATTCACTTTTTAAGTGTTATCCATGACAGTCTCACTAGGTACTACAGATTTTGTATTGGTCCAGTTTGGTATTAAATAGTTCCGCAATAACTCCATACCTGTGAGCATTTGTCTCCTCGCTACAGTTATCTGTGTAAAGACAGCCACTGCGACAAGGTGGCATGGATTAAAATTCTTCCTCATAATTACTCAGGTGGGATCAGTCTAAACATTACATCTCTAATCCATTCACTCCAAACCTCCTTCCTAGTCAGTAAGAGTAAACATCTTCAAAGGGTGGCACATTTCATTTTAGAACAGATCTTCCCATGGAAAGATTTGAAACTTTTTAGCAGGAATTTAAAGATCTTGCCAAATGTCTCCTAAAATGAGTCTCTCTCTTACAAGAGCATAAATAGAATTGGACAGGTGACCTCTAGTCTGTCAATGCAGTTCTATAGCAATTGAGATGACTCTCCTTAAAGCTGCTCAGCTGTTTTCTAGTGTTAGCAGTCTATCTGCAAGGTGGATTGCAATTGTCTTGCAAGCTGTATTGTAGACCACCATAGCTTTTATGTATTTCCTTAAGAATAGTATTAAAGTTTTTATATGCTTTTGTTTCTAGAATCAAAATTTTTAAACTTTTTTTTTTTCATGAAGTCAATTCACTCCTAAAAGTGTTTCCTTTTTAAATTTTAAACAGCATATAGTGGTATTCTCCTGTTTTTCAGAATTATTAGTCGTCCATTAACATGGTAATATTCTGCAGTTTACTTAAAACCACTCATACCCTCTGAAATTACCCATACCAAAGGAAAATCCCAGAGTAAAGGGAAAAAAGCTTGGCTTTAATACTTTTGTTTCTGTTCTCACAGAAGCTGACAAACTCAACATGACTTGCAACAGCACAGAGAATAGCATTTAAACACTGGATAGGGCTGAGAATTTTCAGAAACAAATTTCATATTCCCATTTTGGAGGGGTTGGATCAGAAAGATTTGAAGTCTTGAAAACACCTGTTTTAAGATGGAAACCGTACTCATTTAGAAAAGTTATAACAACTAAATAAAAAAACTACCAGTGGATGTTTGGCAATTGGAAATTGTTGTACAGAATAAGAAAACTGCAAAGCAGCAACTTGAATTCCATTGTGCTTTGGTCACCATACTACAGCAAACCTCAGACATTGCTTTGTTTGCTCAGAGGGTCTTCTAGGCTAAAGCCATTTATTAATCACTAAAAGCTAAGCTTTTCTTTCTCTATAATTTGTGGTGACCACTAAAATAAGTAGAAATATCTTAAAGAATTATACTCTGTTAAGAAAAAGCTGCTTAAACCTTGATTTTTGTGGAGCGTTCAGAATAAAATTGATTTCATGATGGATAGGAAACTATGCAGCCAGTAAACCCATAATTTCTGGAGTATCCCTGAATTCATAGCTGATACAAGCCATGAAAATGTTTTACATGTGATCTTTATTTTTGTGTCTTTTTTTTTTTAAACCGACCACAAACGAAGACATTTCAAAACATCTTTCTCATCTTGATCAAGACAAAGTACAATGTAGAACACTTGAAGCTGGATCTTCAGTGATATAAACCCACGTGCAGTATCTGTAGGATTCTTTCTTACAGTTGTTAGCAGAATTAGTTAACTGTATTTCTAGTGGTTGACATGTGAAAAATCCCAATTTACTGCAGTGAAAAAAGCCCCATAACAACTTCAGTACCAGCTAGACTTTTCTCAACACTGGTTTTCCATGTTCATAGCTCTGAATTCCCTCCTAAAAGCATAAAGTACTCATTTTCTTTGATTATTTTGTTCTGGTAAAATTTTTTCTCAAGGTGATGTTTTCTGAAACTTAATTTGTTACTGAATTTGCTGGGCTTTTTACAGCAAGGCTATATTGTGCCAGATTAATCTAACAGATTAGTAGCTCACTACAGGAAGGTTGGATTAGATGACCTTTAAAGGTCCCTTCCAACCCAAAACATTCTAGGATTCTATGATTATAAAATCTTGACAGTACAAGAACTGCAAGGTATATGATGGGTAGACATAAGTAAGTTGGGCTCTCAAAAATGATGCCAAGTTGTAAGAGACTACCAGTATAATTTCTTAGGGCCTGGTTAGTTCTTAACACTCTCTTTATTTTCTTAGTTACCTAAAATAGAATTTGTAAGTCAAAGTCGATCTGTTGTTAATATAGTAAAAATTGTAATCCTATAATGAACCTGGATGACATTGAGGATCTCAGAAGCAGAAAGAATACAGTCTAATTGTGTAAAGTACAAGGTTACGTGGCTAGGGACTAATATATTTATATTTACATAAGCTTATAGCTTATAAATTGGGCAAAAGAGGAAGAGCTAGTGTATGAGTTATCTTCTGCTCAGTTGTGTACCACCAACATCATGCAGTTGGATAAAAAGACATGCATTCGGAGAGGTGATTACAGTAGAAATATTAAGCACGTTTCTTCCCACTATCAAGTGAAGGCTACAGGAATGGAAGCCGTGCTTATAAATGTACTGGGGAAATGAGCACAGGTAACAAGCAGAGAAGGAGTTATTCTACTAAAGTAATGCTGGGGAAAAAATAAATATATGGATGAATTTGAAAAGAATGGCTTGAAATCAGAAAAAGGGTTTCAAGATCACCAGTCATACAGAAGGAGTGGGGATTAAAAAAACCCCAGTAACTGCAGTATCATCAGCACAGTACAGGACAATGCAGTCAAATATAATCAATTTATGGTAGAAACTGTGGCCTTCTGTGATGGCAGATACTGAACTTCAGTTCTGAGACCTCATTAAGTCTTGAGTCCTTAACACTTTCTCAGAAGTTTGGGAAAGAAAAACTTCAGCTGGGCATGGCATGGTGGTCTCATTTATAGAGAAGAAATCAGACACATGGGCTGCTGGGCTCAGGAATTTCCCTGACTGGATAACTGTTGTTTAAACATGTGTTTTGGTTCTGTGGTTGCACAGCTGGAGGAGCACATCAGTGTTAGTTCACCTAATCCCTGATTTATGCCGTCAGTAGTGACTTTATGTGATGGGAAATCTGTTTTGTACCACAGTGGGTTTAGCCACCAGCAAAGGAAAAGGACCTAAAGAAAACTTCCGCAGTATTCTGCTTTTTTGTCTCTCTCTTTATGCTTCCTCTTGTATAATATGTATCACAGTCTCTGCGATTGCAATTGGCTAGTGTTTATGCTACTGTATAATTATAGTACTGGATACAGGGCAAACCAAGAAGCCTGATGTGCTTCTAAAAATATGTTAAATATTGGAAAAAATCATCTGATAAAGATCTTTAATTGTTAAATGATCCTGCTTTAATATAATAGCTATGGATTTTTAATTTTTTTCCCAGGAGAAGGAGATTTGGGTTGATGTTTACTGATTAGCTCCACAGAATCAGACCTTGTAAGCACTAAAATGATCTCTATTTCTACTGTAGGTCTATTTTATATTTGTGATATCTAATGCTATTTGTTAGTGATCTCTGCTCCTGTAGAATGCAGCTCGTGTTGATAGATTAATCTCAGAAAAAATTACTTTTTGAATGAACTGAGAAGGAACTTTCTATGAGGAAAACATTTTGATTTTTACTGTTTAGCAGTATATACAGGAAAAAGAAAAATAGTCATTTTGAACTGGAATTCAATTTCCTTTTTGCAATATTAGCAATAGCTTTTAAAAAAATTATTCAGGGCTACTGTATTTTGACTGCTAACTGTGTGTAACTCAAAAGAAGAAAATTATGCAGCAGCTTCACTGTCACAAAGCAGCTGTGTTGGTACTTTACTTTTTACTGTTTCTTCCTTTAAAAATTGCTATACAATTAATAATGTTGATGGAAGAGATAGATCAGGTTACACAAAAGTTTTATAGTTTTGGCTATAAAGCAGAAAGTTCATTAAGGGAGTAAAAATCTAAATTTCCTAGTTGATTTAGTTTAAAAGTAAAGTTCACATAATTGTATTAAGCATGAAATTTATTTAAACAGTCAGTTCTAAAACATAGACCAAGATAAATACTTGGGATTAATCCAGTGAAAACTTCAGTGAGACTCCTAGGACATACAGTTAACCTCTACCATTATGTTTCTCTATTGCAGAAAAATAAAAAAATTCTGTTATCTGTATTTCTGTTCTTAAACATTGCAGGATGTTTCAAGGGTCCCATGTGCTTGTTTTTATATATGCAGTTCCCTGACACTTCAAATTCAGGTCAATAATTTTGAATTGTCAATTCTGGGATAAAGTTAAACTAGAATTTCATAGGCTCTGAAATATATTATTTCTGGTCCTGATTTTTAGACCAGTTTTTAAATTAAGAAATTTAATGCTAACTGTTTAGATAGTTTTATTAAACATTTTAAAATGAAAGTGTTTCATTTGCAGCACATTTGTTGTTCTTCTGTAACAGAGTTGCATGAATATTTCTTACCTGGAAAAAAATAATAAAGTATGAATTCAGTAAAGAATTTAGTGTTTTCTTAGAGAGTTTTGGTTATCTTTTATTTTGTTATGGAGGGGGGGCAATTCTTCTGTAAAGTGGAATGGCTATGGAGCCTGTTGGTGTGAAGAGTAATTTAGGAAATGTAGTGGAAAACTATCAAATCCGTGTTAAGAAAGTATATCTAGCAAAGAAGAGAAGCTAGTCATTCCAAGAAAGTTGGCCATAATTTGGTATAAAAAAATAAGTTGTGTATAATAAAATAATTCTTTCCTGCTTTTTAAGTCAGCCTGTACCCCAAACCTCAGTCTCCAGTATAGTTCATTCAGTGTATTTTTTTAACAAACCTTTATACTTTCTGTAAAACCTCACTGAATTTCTCTCCATTCAATTTTTTATACCTTTTCTGTAGAACAAATATTACCTCTCCTTATTTGCCAGTCAGCTCTCCTAACAGTTAATTTTGCCATTACATGAGAGGATAGTTAACATATGAGCTGAAGCTTTGCACTAGAATTCTTCTACCTGTGGGTTTGAATCATCAAGCAGCTTCCTATGAATTAAATATGTAAGTAAAATGACAGCTTGGTTTAAAGCATGCACTATAAAATTCCTTACATGTCTGTTTCAAGTAATGTCATATTTCCTCCCTGCTCTGAGTCCATTTTACAAAGATGATAAGTTTAAAAAAAGTTGTGGAAAAAATACTAGGTAAGCCCCATCCTTTTAATGGGTGGATGAGATATTTTCTTTGTACTTGCCTCTGCCTGGCTGCCTGGCCAAGCTGTGAGTTTGCACTGGGGAAGGGTTTGGTGACAGTCAGTCAGAGAGACAGCATTGTTCTCACTGTGCTGTCCCAAAATGCAAATGCTTTGGTATAAAATGGGAAATACGCTGTTTAAAATTATTTAATAACAGCAGTTGAAATTGTATTTCCTTTGTCATTAGTGTGTGTTGAGTGGAGTGCTTCCATGAGGATTTTACTGTACCAGATACATAGATTGACAAAGCTGTCTTTGCAAGAATCTCTCGGCAGCCTAAACAGCTGTAAAAATAAAAATGGCACTTATTGGCTATTAAAACTCTTAGCAGCAAATCCTTTCAGTCACTTCAGGCATGCTTAGCTTAACCAGGAGGTGTTTTTGTAAAGTATTTAAATAGTTAGAATGATAGGTGATAAATGATCTAAAAGTATAAAATCTGGTTATATTGGTAGGATATTTCTAGCTTTGTGATTCAGAGGTGTAGGATGTAATTAGAAGGAGGATGTCCTCATTTTAAAAGCTTAACAAATGTTTGTTATATTGCTCATTCATGTGAAAAAATGACTTGTGATCTGCAAACTTTTCCACATAAGAATAATTTTACACAGGCACTTTAGCTCCAGTGATTTCACTTGGATTCTTTACCTGAGTTAGTGTACGTGTAACACTTTGTAGGATCATTGACTGCACAGATGAGTTAGTGATGCTAAATCACTAACTAAAGCAAGTATCTCATGGGCCTGGGAAGTCATTCTAGCCATCTGTTGGGCCTGGGTATGCTTTTAGAAAAGATGTGTCCAAGGAGACCAACAGCATCCTGGCTCTACTCAGCACTGGTGAAACTGCAGCTTGAATGCTGTATTCAGTTTTGGGTCTCCTCTTGCCAAGTGTGTCCAAAGAAGGGTAACAAAGCTGGTGAAGAGTCCAGAGCACAGGTCTTATGAGGAGTGGCTGAGGGAACAGGAGTTGTTTAGACTGTAGAAAAGGAGTCTGAGGGGAGACCTTATTGCTCTCTACAACTACCTGAAAGGAGGTTTTTAGTGAGGTGGAGGTTGGTCTGTTCTCCTATGTAACAAGCAATAGAACAAAAGGGAATGTCCTCAAGCTGCACAAGGGGAGGTTTAGTTTGGACATCAGGAAAAATTCTTCACCAAAACTGTTGTTAATCATTGTAGCAGGCTGCCCAGGGAAGTGGTGGAGTCCCCATCCCTAGAGGACTTTAAAAGACCTGTAGATGTGTCACTGAGAGACATGGTTTAGTGGTGACCTGGCAGTGCTGTTGGACTTGATATATTTGAAGATTTCTTCCAACCAGAATGATTCTGTGTTTCAAGTTAATGCTCTTACCATGAATGTTTTTGTAGTGGTTATTGTGTAAACTTGATAATTTAACAAATAACATCAGTCTTGCATTGTATTTGTAAATTTTGTTCTGTTTGTTTGTGAAGCTAGCTGAAAATCTTCAAACCTGTGTATGAGAACTTCACTGTATCAGACAGCCATTGCAAAGATAGCAGGTGTTTTCTTAATGCAACTGGTGAAGCTCTTAGGAGATGTAAAATAAGTAAGAAATAAAGTATTCTTGAATCAATATCTTCAGTATATAAGGGGCTTATGTTACGTAAATGAATAGTGATCAAGCCCTATATAAAACAGATAAATGTGACACTTGGTTGATGCTGTCAGCCACAAAATAGTGAAGCTGGAGAAGTAACTTTCAGTTTTCCCTCTTGGAAACTCCAGAACCTTTTAAATTCACTGTGAACCTTTTAAATTTCATAAGCAGTAATGTTACTCTGCCTGTAGGCAGCTCATTGCAGTGTAAGGGAAGTGCAAAAGATACGCCTTCCCCAAAATAATGCATGTGAATTTTAAAAATTATATCCAATTTGTAACGACGACCCTGTCCTGAATTTCTGGTCAAATTCTCTTTCAGAGTGTTTACAACTCCCAGAGGTACAAGTGACAACGAAGACAATATTATCCTCATTTATTTTACTTGTCTAATTAGCACGTTCCTTTCTGTGGAATGAAAGTAATGAGCTTAACAGAGTAAATTGGTTATTTTTTAATATAAAGAAATTCCAAGTGGTCTGGAAAAATATGCGACATAAACATTTTTCAGTGACTTGAATTAAAACATCCTTTCCATGTCATTACTTTCATCAGCTAATGATGTGCTGGGAGCAAAACATGCAAATACATATCTGGAGTGAAAGTCAACAGAGTATCCAGGATTAGAGAGCAATAACCTGTGGGATGCTCTAGATACTGATTTTTCAGAAAACTTTCATTTAATATTTCAATGAATTTGTGGATTCTTTGCTTCCACATAACAGACAAAGAGCCCATATTAAAAGAAGTTGTTTGCAAGGTGGCTGCTGGTGCATAGACACTCCATAGTCACTGTAGTGACCTTATATCATCTTACATGATTGTAGTTATTATGGCCAGAGCACCAAAAAAATCTGTCTTGCCTAAAAAGAGTAGTTTTGAAAATATTTTATTTAGTACATAGGAATATTTGTATTCTTACAAGTCTGGGTTGCTTCCACTTATAGTATTTTCATTTTACATTGCTTTTAATTTAAACTTTTTTTTTTATTCTTTGGGAAAATTTTAAGTGTATTGTATATAGTAAAAATATGTTTTCTAAAAGTGTGTGTGTGTCGTATAGAAGGATTTTTATATTAACTGTCACCATTCTTCCCACCCAATCCTATGTGTTTCTTTTGATGAAGAAAACATTTGAATCATACATGCAGTCCCTTTCTTTCCTAGGAATGATATTAGTACAGAGAATTCATGTATCAAACTTTTTTTTTACTTGAAATGAGTATCATAATGCAACATCACATAGATAATTTCAAAAAGGTTTAATGTATCAAAATATTTAAATATTAAAACAGGATTAAGTACTACTCTTAAAATGTTACATTATGTTGTATATGTCTGGATTCTAAAAGTGCTGTGGTCAGAAATATATCATTGCTAAAAGATTCAGTGCTGGTGATTAAAACCAGCTGAAGTAAATTCTTATTTTAGTGTGATGGATTTGAGGGATGTGAATTATTTGGAAATATTTTTTTCATTTTATGTTACAATACTTTTATATAGTAAATTTGACTTAATCCGTAAATACTGTTTTATGCGATTCAGTTCTATAAAAACAATATTTACCATTAGTTACCTTTTAATGGTAACCAGCCAATGAATTACATAGAACAGACACTTCCCCCCACTAAGTACTTGTTTGTTATTTAATTGCTGATGCATTTGTAAGTAAAAATATTAACTCTTTGGCAATCATAAGATAAATATTTTTACCAGTTAATTACTTCTCTGTATTTTACAAGATATTCATTATGTAAATTCAAAGAATTGATAACATAAAATGAATCATTACAAGCTGTTCTAAGTTGCAAAAAGGTTGTTTTAAAGTGATCTCAAAAGGGAGAAAAGTTAAGCTTTTGCAAAAGCTTAACTTCTATTTAAAGCTTAACTTCTATCAAAGAGTTTTCTCCTCAGAGAACTCTGCAGAGTTCTCCAAGGAAAAAATGTATCACTATTGTTACTATCAGGAAGAGATTTATGAAAGTATTTTAAGATAAAAATGGCTAAGCCATTGGAAAAAAAAAGTTCCCTCTAAAAAAAGGTTATATATCTCAACCCAAAAATATCTCAGGGGTGTATAGTACTTCAGTTGTTCATAGAAATGACTATTCATAAGAATGTAACATATATATGTTGTCAGATCAGATGGTGTTTAAAACTTGCAGCATTTGGTGCTTGCATCTCTCAAGGAAAGTACTGTACTGTACTGCAGTTGAGAGACGTGAAAACTGCAGATATTTGACTTTTCTGTTATTGACAGTAAACTATTCAAAGAAACCAAAGAAAAAGGCCTTTAATCTGTATTTAGTGTCAGCTTTATGGCATGAAATCTATCTTTCATTAAATGAGGCTTGATTGACTACCTCTTCAGAAAGCTTTTTTTTTTTCATTTTGATCTAAACTTTGACTTAAAAAAATAGCTTTTCTTGTAAATGAGATCATCGTGGTCATTATTAGCCTATTGTAAAATTATTCTAATACTTACAATAGTAGCATAATTTACAGTTAAGAATCTATATGGGGAAGTAATAGACAATACAATTTTAACAGTTATCTACAAAGTGATATGGAATAAGTTTTCTTAACTGTTTGAACCCCCACACTTTAATTTATGACAACAGCATAAATAAATCAGAACAAAAATACTAGAAAAGAAAGTGAAACTCAAATGTGGTAAGAGTATCTGAAGAGTATCTGAAAAGTTCTTCTAATATATATATGTGGTTTATTTACATTTAATAATCTGCAGAAGTGATGGCAAAATTCAGAATTCTAATTGACAGAAATCACAATTTAATTAAACCTTTGCAAGTAGTCACTGGGTTTCTAGGCCGAAATGTTGTGGTTATTGTCAGCAGAAAAATAAGCAGTCTTGCATGAAAAATATTTCTACAGTTTGCCTTGTGTAACAGACCCTAACCTCATGCTTAGTCTTCTATTTATTGTAATATCTGTAATAGCAAATGAAATATTAGAATTTTTATCAAACAGCATATTTATAGCAGTCTTTAAAATTCACTTTTTTTTGTCATCCCGTAGAAAGTAAATGCCTGTACTGAAAAAAAAATCGTTGAGTTGTGAAATCAGTGTTCTCATATAGCAACTCAGTAGTCATATGATATTCTTACAGCTCTCAATTTATCTTTTTTTCAGTATCCTTAGCATTGCTAAATAAGACTGGTATGGGGAGAGATCCCTGGATATAAAATGTTACTTTCTGCAATTCATTTTCTGCAATTAATTTTTAAAGGAAAATTTTCTCACCGTAGAGAGTATTCTACAAAGCAGTAGAAATTAAAAATAAAAGAAGTATTTCTTTTTACTGATTTTATTCCTTGTCAGTCAGAGGGGAAAAAAGAAATAGATTCAAAAGATGTGGAAGTAAAGATACTAATATGAAAATAGGATAATTAAGGGGAAAAAATATCAGTTTGAAATTGTTTGCCTTGCTAACTATATGTTAAGTAGTCAAATTTACAGGTACTTACCAAAGTTTTGTATACGGAGGTTTGTTTACCATAAATATAGAATGACAGAGATTCCTGTCAGAGGAAGGAAACTCTGGAGCGATAAACTCTTAACAATATTCTTACTGGTCAGTGCCTAAAAGCACTTCCCCTAAACTGTGGACAAGATTGCTTTATTTTTCTCTCTGTTGCTGAAGGATGAGTAATCTTTTCTTTCAGCTATGTCTATTAATGGATTTGTTTTCTAATTTTATCATTTTGTGTAGTTGTATATCTCTATAAATGCCTGAAATTCTCAGTGGTGTGTCTTTTTAAGAGTTTCACATTTGGAACTCTTAATTCAGTGATGAGTACCTGAATCTGGGATAAGAATAAAATGTACACTGAAATAAACTGGGATAAGGTTTTCCATATTGGCATGCTAGCTTATGGGGAAATGGAGGGAGTGTTCCCAGTACTATAGGATGAATTTAGAACATGATCATGTAACATCTAAAAAGTCCTTGATTTTAGCATCTTTTCTAAAAATCAAAGCATAAGATTGTTTTGAAGTGGTGTGTGTGATACATTTGACTGCTTTGTTTAATTTCAAAACCACATTTTTAATGGAACCTGTGTGCTTAAGTTGTTTTGAAAAGTCTTCCTAAATGTGCATCAAGAATCAAACGTTGTAATGATGTGACCAATTGAAATGCCTTTATAGAATATAGAAATGTATTTTCCAGGAGGCTTTGAGGGAAATTCAGGCAAATGAAGGTAATTAGCAAAGGTCATACTGAATAACTTGAGACGAGAATTTGCCCCCTGCAGTTAGGAAGCAGGAAGAACAATGATTTAATGTTTTGTCTGAATTTTTTAAGATTTAGGTATTTCTTTTTCTAACAACACAATAGTTTTTACTTAAGTTCAATTTTGGAAGTTACTGCATAAGTAAGTATGGCTTTTTCATACTGATTTTCAAAACTGAATTTAAAGCATTTTACACTGAATCAGGAATCCCATGCCTATTACTTTACTTCCAAAACCATTTAATTTTTATATTTTTTTTTTCCTAAGGGCTTTCCTTGAACGATATCAGATTGTTTAAACAAGTCTTTCTGAAATATTCAGGGACTTAGTGAAGGCTGTAAACTTGCATCCTCCTGTTACGCAAGAGCATTTTGGGCCAGCAGCAGCCCTTTCATGACCAAGCAGTATGGAGTAATTCCACTTAATTTAAAATTTCGATCTTCTATCACTCTTCTAAATACTGTGTTAGACATGTTCTGATAGACTTGTATGGTGGATGTCTGCTAACCAGTGTTGAAAAGAGATGGATGTTGTGTATTTAATATTCTCAGTAGTGATTCTCTACATTGTAGTTGCACAGGTGCAAAAGGTCTGGCACAGCAATGTGTGCAGCAGATATGTCAGTATGATATTCAGGATGAGGTGGGCTCTTGTTTCTTCTACAGTCTAACTTTTAGCAGCAGGTGTGAACTATAATCCATGTACGACAGGCAGCTTGATGGGCTGATCACTTGGGTAAAGTGCTCTTCTTGCTCAAAAGGAAAGTGATTTAGAAATATGTCTGTAGACTATATATATATTTATATTAGGATATAAATCTTGCTAACACTGTGATTTTTCAAAGTGTAATGCCATCTAATGAAGAATGTAATCTCATTTTGTCAGATTACAGTTGTTAAATTGATGCTGTCAAGCAGACAGTTTCATATTCTGTAGCTTTGTAAAACAGTTTGGTTTGATTTCGATGTGAAGGACACAATTGAACATGTAGTCACATAAATTAGAACAGAGATAAATCAAAACCTCACAAACTAATAAATTTCGTTAGTTGTCTTTTAAACAAAACTGGCTCCAAACTTAATTATAGATCATTATAAGCAAAGACCTCAGTCTTCCAAAAGACTTGCTGCGTACCTAGGTGTATCCAAAGCACAGCTAGTAAAGTAGTGGTATCTCCTATCAAACCACCTTACAGGTTTGTGAAGAAAAAAAAAAAAAAAGGCATTGTTTCCCTCTAAATCATCTTAAGATACTTCTGTAAGCTTGTTTTCTGTGACTGCTTATGTGTAAAACGTGTGCATTTTTGACATTATTTTTTTTTAAATACTTTGAAATACTTAGCATATGGCAGGAGTATCCATGTGATTCCATGAGTATATCTAGGTATCCTACTGTGAGCATGCTGAAAGTCATAAAACCAGCTTTTATCTTTTGAACGAGAACTGTGATGCTAAGGTTAAGTGTTTGCCAAACTCTTAGCAAGATGAGCACTCACGTCTCTTCATAATACTTTTATATTGTACAGTACAAGTGAATTTTCTTGATTGTTTTCCAATACCTTATTCTGATGATAGATTTATACTCTACCTTCTGGATTGTGATTTTATTTCCACTCTATTAAAAATAAATCAATCTTAAAAGCTTTTATTCTTTGCAATTTGCTTTTATCAGTATCTGTAAATTAAATACTGTCAACTGAATCATCTTTGTTTTGCTAGGCCTGCAGCATTTCTGTTGTTACTGTGGTCATTGACATAGAGAGACTTCAGTAAGTTCCAGAACCAACACATCACATGACCCAAATCTGCATCTGTAACAATGAGTGCATCAATAATCTTAAGAATCCTCTGCGTAAGAGCATATATGCTTGTGTAGGATTTACCTGTGACTTTAGGTATGGCTGATAATGTAAAAAAAAATACATTGTTAGATGATCTTACAATAGGAAGGTGGACTTTGTGATCTTTGGCGGTACCAACCCAAATCATTCTATGATTCTATCATGGTACTGTGAAAAGTGTAAGCTGTTTATTCCCTCTATTGTTAGACAAATTTATCAGTTTGCTAGGAAAATTACTTTTTCCATGATACTATTACAGTGTGAAATTCCATGCATGACACTCTTAGAGTCAGATCCACTTGGGTGTGAATCTGTGTGTGTGTGTGTAATGACTTCTGTCAGACAATGTGTAAGTAGAGTTTCCCTCTGGTTTTGACTGGCAGCTTGGATCTGTTTTAAATGCCTCTGAAGTAGTTAAAAATCTGCCAGCACGCACCCTTACCTCCAGAAAAATAACAGCAAGAGAGTTATGTTTGTACATATACACACAGAGAGGAGCTCAGACTTAAGAGTTCTTGCACCTTTATTGGGCTGTCACTTCTTGGATGGTATCTGGCAATACAACGCTGCTCACCCCAGCTTCACTCTCTGACTTTCCCACAGAGGCAAAGGAATCCACATGACTCTGGAAGCTGGACAGTTTTCAAAGCAATAGGAGTGTGCTCAAGCTGAAAGCAATTGCTGAGTTTTAAAACCACAGAAAAGGTGCTTGTAACAGCTGGTTTAGGTTCTTGCTGAGGAAAAAGAATAATTAAAGTGGAGTTTTGGGAAGTCTCAGGAATTAATATTTATTTTGAATTAAGTACGACAGCAATGGCGTTAATAATTGTGCATGCTTGCAACTATTAAGCTTGGGTTTATCAGATGAGGTTTATATTTACAGCCAATCCTGGGGGCTCATTCAGGAGAGTATAGCAAGCCATCTGTCAGTCACAGCTAACATTTCTCTGTCTGCTGCTTGGGATCCATGGCTTTCTCCATGGATGCCCAATGTATGGGGAATATTGCAGTAAATAGTTTTAGTGAAACCAATGAACTTTCTCTCCAAGCTTTCTTTGGAATGAGCTGTTATCACAGAGGTGGTTGTGGTGTAAACCAAAGGTCTCTCCTAGGTAATGGTCAGGTGTTCTGAAACAGAAATGCAGGACTGGAATGCTGTGGGTCTAGAATATCTTTGTATATTTTGTTGTAATGTGATTTCACAGGTGGTCTGGCAGTCAGTTTTGGGATGGTCTGAAAGCTACTGCTTTGTCTTCCTGGGCAGGCACAACATAGACTGATTAGTATCAAAAATATACTTGCCAGCAGTTGGGATAGGACATCATGATCTACCTCATAGATAGGTAAAGGATTTAATACTCTACTTCCCAGCATTTTGTACTAATGTGACTCTTTCCTTTTTCAAAGAAAAGCAAAGGAATGCCTGAAAATGGAGCTCTAAAAGTCTTTATATTGTTTGCATATATTTTTACTTCAGCCTATTAAGACTCTGAAGTTTTCTAGGTGAATTAGTTCACTATTAAATGTAACAACACAGCATTGAATCACACAACCTCTTGGACCCTTTGCTTACATATATCTTTCAGAAATATGCCATTTCACAATGCACCGAGTGGTAGCATGAGCAAAAGTTGTAATCTCAGTGGGTTATGAGTACCTTCTATACTGCCAAATTCCATGATGTATAGAAAGCATGGCAAGTTAGAGTTAGGCTGTCACAGACTGCAAGGCAACATGCATTTGGAACAGTTCATCAGTCTGAGAAAATGCTTACCCTTTTGCAGCAGAAAAGAATAGTTCTTTCTCTGTCTTTCTTGTGGGGCTGGTGGAAAAGGACTGGTAGATAATCATTCACCTTCCAGTTAGCTGAGCCAAGTATAAAGGGAATTAGCCAGTATATCTCAGTTGCTGCAGTTCATAAAGGAGAGGCCAGGAGGAGACATATTTTGTCTCTTCATTTGTCTGCACTGGAAAGCAAATACATATGCTAAAGATATGGGGAGAAAGGGAGCTGATAATTGGAGTCAAAATCAGCTTGCTCTGGCAAAGTGATTTCTGTGACTACTACTCACAGATTTTCACGGTCCTTGCCATCGCTCTGGTATTTGAGAGTAGGAAGATTGAAACCCCACTGTTTATTTGGTTATTAAAGCTGGTAATGTTACACATATTTCCACAGCTTGCTTTCAGATTAGTATGGTGTATTTGTAGTATTTTGTGCCCTACTAGGTTGAGTGGTGAAACTCTCAGTCATTGCCAAATCTGATCTCCACACAGAACAAAAGCTACAGAGTTCTGTGTAGAGCATGTATTTGACTCAAGGGTTGGAGATAGGCGAATCTGCATGAGTTCAAATTAACAATTTCCATAACTGATTAATGCTTATCACACAGAGTCTAAGGCTTCAATGAAGTTTGTATATGATGTTCATGTACACAACAAATATTGCACAATTTTAGGTGATGTAATTTTTCTACACGTTTAAAAGTGGCACAGGAAAGAAACTCTTACTCCTTTGTTCCTAAAATATTTTTTTCTTGGCAGCATTGTATGGATGTATAGCAGATATACTGAATAAAATCTGCCTATGTTTTAATGCAGCACACATGTAGAAAATGAAAATAACATTAATACAAGTTGTTATTTTAATATGGACCTTTGGGCAACAGGAAGCACTTTTCTGGTCTGGACTACTTATGCTGTGATATAAATAGAAGGTTTGAGTTTCCAGGACTGTCAATCTGGCAAAGCTCATTCTACCTCAATTTGTGATGCAAGACTCCTGAAAATAGAGGCCTCACTAACATTTATTCTGTATTTCTGTTAACAGGAGGAATGCTTTTTGAATTTAGAAGCTCCTATTTCAAGAGTATGTGGCTATGACACTCCTTTCCCTCACATCTTTGAGCCTTTCTACATCCCAGACAAATGGAAATGCTATGATGCTCTTCGGAAAATGATTAACTACTGAGATGTGGTACAGGTAAAAAATAATGTCTTACACCGACAGTTTCCCTGTAAGGATTCTGGCAGAGTGATTGCAAGTGTTTGGGCTTAAGTACCAAACTTTTATTTAGTTATTTATTTATAACAAGAATTCCTTCTTATGGCTTTGGGCCTTTAGTCTTAAAGACCTGTAAATATTTTTAAATAGTACCATTGAAGTCAGTGTTTAAAATTAATTACCTTGCTTAATCAATCTGAAAATTAAATGTCTTGTACCATGAGAGATGAAAAGGATGTAAAGTGAAAGATGAAAGGAATAGTAATGCACAGGATATATTTTCAGCTATATTAGAAGACTGACAGTTGTTTCATGGGCAAACCATAGTGTTAAATTCTTAAATTTTTCACTCTTCAGGGTGGCCTGTAATCCTGTGAGGTACTAATAAGGCTCCATTTACACTAAATATAGACACTGAATTGCAGACATACACAGAGCATTGAAAATACATGAAGTATCTGTACTATCTTACAGTTCTGTTCAAATACAAGTATAAGGCTTATATTTAATATTTATTCTAAAAATATTTTTTCTTTACAATCTTTTATGTAATTTGGTCATGCTTGAAGATTTCTGTTTGCAGAGCTCTTCAGGCAGCAAGTCTGTGAAGTAATATCTATTTCTATTACATGGCTATTAATCAGAGGCTGTAATATCTTTTGTCTTTGTTTCATTGTAATATAATGCTAAGTAGCATTAGACTGTGCAGTGGCCAACTGGGACTTAGTATTGTGTGTTGCTGTGAGAGAAACTTCTGGTGTTTAATAACCAAAATTTAGTAGTTAGGAAATGTGTCAATTCATTGTATTCTCTACTTCCTTTAATTAAGTGAATCAAGTAGCCCAGTTTTTGAGATTGACTCTTGATGAGACTGAAATAAAAAGAGGAAAACCACAGGCCTGTTTCCTTTGGAATAAGGAGATCCTGTAATAGGCTGTCAGGGGGTTTTAGCTGTTGACAGGGAAGGTGGGAGGGCCAAGGTGGGCCCTCTATTAGGGGCGCCCCTCGTGTGTCCATTTTACCTACAAGTTAAACTGTGAGTTAAGGTTAGGGACAGGGGTAGAAGGTTTTCCATACTTTAGTGTTAGTCTCGTTTGTATGCTTGCTTACTTTCAGGATGACTTTTTGCATTTCACTTTCTTTGTTTCCCTCGATAGCTGGTAGCAGAGTGCCTGTATGTGAAATGGGAATGATACCAGTGAGGCACAGTCTCCAAAAAACAATGTAGTTGTACTTAAAATATTTCTCCAAAATCATCTACTATTGACTTACCAGAGCATTTATTTAGGATTAAAGCTGAAGAATATTGTGATGATTTTTTTTTATTTTTTTTTTCAGATTATGTGGTAAACGCTCTCTTTTTCATTAAAGTTGTCCTTGCCTTTTTTCTTACTTGAAGTAAACTTCTTAAAGACTGTCTTTCTTTGTTTGACACCTTTGTACTGAAGTCAGTGAAGATGTCCTAAAGAGAATGGATTGTATCTGCTCTTTCAGGAGAGTTACCTGGCCATACTAAGTAGCCTTTCCAAAAGAAACCAAAGGACCAAATATTTGTACCTCTGTGTAAGGAAAGGGAGACAAACTGAGGACATTTAGTGTTTCAGAGACATAGTTTATCCCCTGTTCCTCCATAGGATGGTAAAGTGCGGGAGGTATGAGGAGAAAAAAGTGGGTTTTGAGATTGCATTGAATTTGCACACAATCCAATTTCCACACTCAGAGTCCACACTTAACCTTTTTCTGAAGCGAGTATGGACTAAAATAAGGAAAAGTCAACTGCATTCATTTTTAAGGTTTTGTTTTTTTTTCTGTGGGCCACACCACACACAGATATCAGAGGAGGTTACTGTCCAGCTAAAAACATGTTTTTAAGCATATCAAGGAGCAGGTTTATTGTGGGCTGTCTGGAAAACAGTGTAAAGGCACAGAAAACTCTTCTTTCCAGTTTGCCTAACACCCAGATGGTGGTTGGTGAGACTAGTTGGTACTGTTCTAGACTGAGATACTGAAAGGTTTTTCTAAGAGAGAACCTTAATTTGCCTTGTTCTATGGCACATTTCAAGGGAGTATTCCATTATATTAATCTGTGTTATAGTAGGTCATTGCTCTTGCGTACTTGACACAGCAATTGTAGTAGATCTCCATCCTGCGATCTACTCCATAAAGTTTGCATATATGGTAGTGTGCTTATGTTTCTGAGAAACAAAAGGTTTGCTTTTTATTTGCTTCCTTTTGTACTCCATGTTAGATTTATTAGTGATGTGTCTTGCCGTTGGTCTGGACTGATTAGGTTAATGTGTTCCAAACCACCTTGCATGTAGGGAGACAAATAATTTCTGTTAGATACAGCCTGGTGGCATGGCTGGCTACCTTCTCTTTTCTACCCCTCTTAATCAACAACTTAACTGAAAATTGCTTCATCTGTTGCTTTCAGGCAAGCTGAGGAGAAAAAAAATACAAGTGGTAATTGTCAAATATATAAATCATATATATCAGATTGTCCTTTCTAACATGGCCTGAAATCTCTGTAGTTTGAGTGAGAAGTTACCTTCATGTTCATTTCATGAAGTCTGCAGCTATATGATTTCTTCCCCTTGTTACTGGGTAACACCAAGTTGTATAATGTTTTGTGGTCTATCACTGTCTGAAAGTCCTCTTCAAAACTGGAAACAGGTTCTATATTAAAACATGGGGATGCTATCTTCAATTCTTACCAGTTACAGTACGCTTTTCTTTAAGTTATTGGTGTGTCAAAACCTTTCTGTCCTTATTCATACAAGTATTTCCCACTTAACAGAGAATAACTCTTCATGTTTCTTTTAAAACAACCAACCAAAACTCTCCCTGAAATATATTTGGCTGTGCGTACAAATGTACCTCACTCAGAAAGGTTCCTCTCAGGCACTTGAATTAGCTTACTACTTTGTGTCTGAGGCTAATGCGGGGTCACAAGCTGACAGTAAGTCATTTCTAAACTTAGCCTTTTTATCTTAATGTACATTTGGTTTTATTCAGCCCGTGTTGACAATGTCTCAAAAGTGTGCATAGTTGCTTATCTTGAGATTGACAGTACGAATGGTTTTCCTGCTCAAAGACAGGGTTTGACAATGCATACTGTATGCCTCACTGCTGAGAACAGGCAAGAGAAAAATATGTGTCTTTTAGCAGCTTCTTAGTTATTCAATTTATAACTGTGTTAGCTATAAGAGAAATAGCTTCCAGGTAGGCAGCTGTGTTCCAGATAACTCTGTAATTGGAAAAAAGATAAAGTGAAAAGAAGTGGTGAGATTAGGATGGATATACATGTCCTGGATAGATGGAATGGTGTCTGACTGTTATTTGGGGGAAAAAAAAAAAAAAATAAGAAAAGATATAAGTTGAAGCAGAAGATAACAGCCTGAAATTTTATAAAATACACTTATATGATACAGAAACATACTGAGGGGTGGCTATAGCATAGAAATAGCCAAGTGCTTTTCTGTTACCTTTTGCAGCTTTTTCTATCACATTTACATGTTCTGATTTCTCTTAAAATTCTGAATTTTAAAGCTGTCCCTGACAGGTGACAGTTTGCCTTGTGAGAGAGTGTGTGTGTGAGTAGATACAGTAAAAAACTCATTGTGGAACTATTTTATGGGTAATTTAATCCTGGTGCTTGAATGTTAAGTGATGTCAGGGGATGGATGGGTGGCTGATGGAAGGGGTAATGAATGTTGGAAGTCTATACTTGCATGCAAACTTTTCTGAGAATTCATGCAAGATCAGGAATAATGAAATTGTCTTTTAAAAAACCCTATAAATAGGAAAGATTGACTATTGGGTTTTAGTTTTTTTTATAGGACCCATCTTCACTGTAACAGTAGAATGACCTAGAAGAGCTTTAAAGAAACAATGCATAATAACACTTTGCTTAATATGCTAGAGTGGGATGGAAGACACTTCATCATAAAGATTTTTCTTGATGGTGGTTAGTGTTGTCTAGATACTAGATATCAGTTGCAATATGTTGTAATTTCTGCGTATCTACATTGGCAGCTTAAAAAATGAATATATTTTTAATACATAAGAAGTAAGTATATTGTTATAGTTAACACACCTTGAAGTTGAGAAGTCATTATAAATTTTAAAAGTAAGATTACCATGGAGGGTGCTGTGTATTTAAGTTGTATATATTACTTTCAGCCTTAAGACTTGTAATTTATTTTGTCATCTTCTTCTACAGAGATGAGAAGAACAAGGAAATACAGAAGCTGCCTTCAAAACTCTTGACACTTTACTCAGATCTTTTGTGTTTAGAATTCACATAGCAGACTGTTTTCTCTGAACTCAGCTATCCTTAATATTCATCTTGGCTATTCTTCAGAAAGTTCAAATCTTCCTTAATTATGAAATCAGTGATGGGCAGTTGATGGCTATAATAAGTAGTTTCAGATGTATTTAAAGATATTCCAGATGTCGTATGAATGTAACCCATTGCCATACTTCACTGTTACATCTCTAAACTTCACTGTGTAAATATTAGAAGCAGGATTTTATTCAATAAAACATATTATGCACATGTTGTCTCTTAGTTTTGTTATTGTTTTGTGGAAACCCAAAGAAGTTCTTTGAATGTGACTGTATTTTCAACAAAATAAACCCAATACAGCAAGACCAGCTTTTCCATCTGGTCTGGTGGAGACCTTCTTTAACCAGTCTCATTATCCGTCTTTCAGTTGAGTGGTTTATTGTAAAATAGTCCCAAACACTGATTTTTCTTTCTGGAATGGAAATGTAAACTCAGTTTTTCTTGAGAAGGGAGAGGAGATTTTTTTTTTTCCTTGATGCTATAGATGAGAGGCTCCACTGGTACATCTTTGCTGCAGTATCTCTGTTTAATTATTTTTCCTCTAGATATGGAGTGTGTCTACTGCTAAGCAGTTGTGCAAAATGTGCCAGTCTGGTGAGAGGAGGTAACAATACCTTCACATCTTCATGCCAGTGGTGGGAGAAGAGGCAGCGCACATACTGTTCTGTTGGTGAGGACACGGACATACAAAATTAGCAAAAAGACTTTACTTTAAAATTAAACCTGAATGTTTATTTTTCCTGTGCTACTGTAAAGGGCACTGAAGTCCTTAAATGCAAAAAAAGGAGTCCAGCCTTTCAGACTGAGAGCTGCTGAACTCATTGGACATTTGCTTAATTTTTAGTAATGCCCTTCTTTTCCATAAGACAAGCCAAGGACACAGCAAAGATGTGTAAATTATCCTCTCTTGTCCTGCACTCCAGGACTGCTCAAAGAGCAGTAGATCTTCCAGCACAGTAGTTTCAAAGCCTATTACTGAATTCCTTTGGTACCAGCTCTGCTCATTTTTCCACCACCTAAACTGAGTGTGAATTCAGCAGTTCTTAGCCTTTTTGATTCCTTTGCTTTCTGTACAAATCAATCTCATCCTGCATTGCTGCTTATGATATGTGGGAAAGAGGGGAGGGTTGGGGAGATTGTGTGCCAGCAGCCAGATAACCATATTTCCATTATTATTCAGGGAGATCTTTCAGGGGTAAATAAGAATACCTTTGGATACAAACCTGCTCAAGGCAGTCTGCAAGGTGGTTACTGAAACACAGCAGCTAGAAAGCCTGGGAGGATAACTTTGCTCTGTATGTCAGTGCATATTCCCCCCCATGCCACTCCATCTCCCATTCTGATGATCTGTGAGGTTGTTAATTGAGCAGATCCACTGAAATCCAAGGGAAATGTGGCCTTTGGGACAACATCCTTGATTATGGGTACCACAGAGAATGCACCCACATTTCTCAGTGGTATGCTTCTCAGGGCTGCTAGGCAATTCACATCTTACTCTCACAAAACTTAGGAGCAATCTTTGCAGTGTGATTTGTTGTAATATGGGGTGATGTTTCACCTCCAGTAGAATTCAATTCAAAAAGCCATGTTCAAAGGACTTATATGGATGGGAGGTGCCAAATGATAACCTTTTCAGGTCCTACTACTGTTTTGTGTAAGATTCTGCATTCACAGTTCATCCATTCCCTCCAGAATCCCACAACTGATGATGAAGCTATTTGTTATTGTTTTAAATCAAAATTACATTATTAATCAAGTCTTCTGTCTGTAAGTCTCCTGTAAATTCCATGTATATAATTTTTTAATTGTTTTAAATAAGACAGATGCATTATGTATTTTAATTTTTTTTGTGCCAGATGGAAGCTATGTTGGTTTTATGAAGAAAAAATGTTTTAAAAGTTATTTCTCTCTTTGTAGAAAATCAATAGATATTTTAGTAACTGTCTTCTAAAAATGTACCGTTACTAATATTTCAAAGCATATGAAATAGATTCAGTCATAGCACTGACATAGTAGAATGTACTTTGGTAATTAATAGCCTTAATACTATATTTTTTGTATTTGCAGTTTTCATAGATGAAAGAAGTTTATAATTTATGTGTGTATGGAAATACAGAATGATATATTTCTTAATAAACAGATTTGCTCTTAATGTGAACTACTACAATCCAGTTGAGGGGCAGGTTTTGTATTTTCAATGAGTGGTGATGTGTCATTTTTTAATAATATAAAAAAATGTTCCATTTTCCTCTGTTTTGGATAATAGTTTTCCCTGGCAGAGATAATTGATGTTCTAAAATAGGTGCCGCTCTCAAAAGCTTGCCTAGATGGCAGTATCCACTCACGTAACCTGTGCTCAAGGATGGTAGCTGTTTAAAGTAGGTATTGTGGAAAAATGAGATTCAGTTCTAAATTGGACGGGAAGGTATATGCTCTTACATACAAATAACTGTTTCCCATTAAATTATGTAATAATAAAATCCAAAGACAAGTCATATTTTCTGGTTTTTAACTACTTAGGTCTCTTAATTAGATTAATTAGATTATGCAAAAAAGTATGTGAGGAATAATCTCAGGTTTAACCCAGTCAGTGATTGTTTCGCTCAGTGATTGTTACCCAAGTAACTCCTTCAAAAGCAAAAAATCGTGTCAGTGCTTCTTGCTGATAGTCCAGAAGATTTGTACTTATTCTAGTCATGCTCATTTAACACTAATTGCTGGAAATACTTATGGTACATAGTTTTATGCTGGATTCTGAGATAGGAATTCAAGACAGACATACACAGCCTTCACTGGATCACAGATTTATTGACTGCAGATGAAAGACTTGTATACTTTTCTTCTGCCACCTAGCTAAGTTAAGACTCTAGTGCCATAACAACCTCATCGTAATAAACAGTGCACCAATTAATAAAAACAGGATTAAAATCACTAGAGGCGTTCTCCCTCATGGAAGGGCATGTGTTTATAAGAGGATTAGCCAGTAGTACGTTCTCACTGCAGTAGCCAGGAGCCTTGACACAATGACCTTCCACTCCTACAGTCTGATAATCAATTCTGAGTTCATGAATCTTTTCAGACAGCTCTCTTGCTCCATAGCTAAAAAATGGTGTTCCCAGTGCACTGGTATATTGCAGAAGCTCTGGTCTAGCCACATAACTTCAGAGGCAGCAACTGAAAGGAATCCATTCAGCAAGCTGGCAGAGATTGTTATCACAGCAGCTCACGAAGTTCAGTGAGCATTGTACGTTTGTAACAAAATAAGCTGACACAGTCTGTAAGCTTTGCCAGATTTCAGGAGACCTGAAATAAGGATGCAGTTCTTTTGTAGCTGTTTTGCTGCTTAGCCTATCTGCAAGGTATGTGTTTGTTAGATATGGGAGACATATATTTGACCAGTATAAACAAGATTTTTAGAACTCAATTTGGTTGCTTATGCTCTGGCATCAAGTACAATCTGAGATACCCTGGGGTATCCTGCGTGGTCTCCATGTCTCCAGCTGCTGCTTCCATAGGTCCTATGTGATATCTGCCAACCCCATGTGTATCTTGGGTGCCTTAGGGCATCTCAAATGGCACAAGTTGCCTGCATTCAGGCATCTAAATGGAGCCCTTTGTTTTCTGGGGCTTGAGTAGCTGATGTCTGATTTATTTTACTATAAGCTTGCATAAAATGCTAGCACTGAGATTGGCGCATGCCTCAATTTTCAAAATTAATTGCTCAAATACCCAGTAAGTACATAAGGTGGGATACACGACATGTTCTGTATGTGAAAGAAAGGATTGTCTCCGGGGTGATGGTCTGATGCTGAACTGAGCAGTTAGTTCCTTGAGGCAAATAATTTAAAGCAAAACCCCAGCCTCATAAATGTCCCCTGGCTGGAGTTGGTTGACATAACTCACAAGGTTTCTGATGAATATCTGAGGAAAACCTGAGAAGATCCTGGTTCAAATTCATCATAGCCATGAGCAACAGTGGTGAGTTACTGAGAGGTGAGGGAGCTGCAGTGCCCTTGGTTCCTGCAGAACCAGTGTGTGGAATTTAGCTCAGGATTAAGCCACCCTAATTTGTGTCAAGATACAGGTGTGGATGTCTGAGAAGAGCAGCTGAGCTAGCTACTAAGTGCCTTTAGGGTAATCAGACTTATTCTGTAGTCTGAACTGACTCTACCAACTGGCTCCGTTAAACTGGCTATGCACAGTGCCATATGAGATGCTGTAAGGTATCCTGCCTGGTCTTCAGCTTCTGGTCTAGAGGGGTTCAGATCTCCTGACAGTCCTCAGTCATACCTGCTAGCTCGGATATATCTTTCATGCCCGAAGTCATCTTCGGCATCATTGCTGTATGCTTGTGTGGGCAACAGGATCTAATTCTCTGGTGGCTGTGGCTGTCACAGCCCAAATGTGAACATTAAATGCTTAACTTCTGACAAAAATGCCCATTTCATGCTTTTGGAAGAAGGGAAGGAGTGGAGAAGCAGCATACAAAGTGTTAGGTGGATGTTGAGGATACATAGCAGTTGGTGCGAGAAGATGGTCTCTCCCTCAGTCCAACTGCTACAAGCAGCAATGGCCTAACCCATCATGTCTGTTGTCTGCAGCCCTCTAACAGAATTAAATAAGCCTCCTAATTAAAAACACTGCTTAATTTGATCATTAGCCTATTTAATTTTACTAGTGATGAATCTACTGATCAGTTCCAACTTTGTGTTTATGTTACTTGCTTTGAAGTTCTTTTATGACCTTTGGTTACATTTTTTTAATCCTGTTTTTGTCTGTCTTGAAGCAAAAAAAATAAACCAGTATTTTACTACAAGCGTAGGAAAGAGTACAAACTAAAAGTACAAAATAGTGTCTGTTCTTGCTTGTGCAGGTCTGTGGATAACTGTTCTACAACTGACAGTAGTGTGCCACCAGTGCTTGAGAAGGTCTCCCTGTTGATTCCTGTGTCTAATTAATTACTTTTAGATGATAATTAAACCATTCCTGTTTACTTGCACTCCATTTGCTTGCAGATGAGTACTTGCTGAAAACAGAAATTGTCTGAATTTATGACCCCTGTGGTTGTGCTCTTCTTGCAGTGTTTGTGAGCTCTGCTGTGCCTGAGCCACTGCTAGTTCCATCTCTGTGTGGTCTCAGGCAGTTTGGAGGTAAGTGACCTGAGCTGCAGGCAGATGGTTTCTTTCCAGTCCTTCCACCACAGCCCTTGCTGGCAACCCCCTTAGCCTGGGTGATGAAGCAGCACAGACAAGCGCAGTTGTTCCCCCTTGGGACAAAGGCTCTCTGCTTACCTTCCACTACAAATTTGGGATGATCATCCCTGACCTGGACTTGTCCTTCCTTTCCCAGGGGGAATCCTTGAGGATGAGGGAGATGGTGGAGGTGCAGGGCTTCTTTAGTGTCTGACAGGGAACTGAGAGGGAGAGCAGTCCCCGCTGCCATCTGCACCCATGCACCTGTGGGTCTGTGAGAGCCTCCTGCATATAAACATGAATTACTTGGCTTTCTGGGGCTCTGGCGTAAGCCTCATGGGTAGTGAAACTGATACTTCTCCTTCCCCTCAGCTGCCAGTTTGGCTGTGCTGAGGAACTCAAGACAGCTCCTGCCAAGGAAGGTCTGACTAGTGGAGGACACCATGGGTGTGTCAAGCAACTCCAGGATCCTGAGTACCTTTGGTTTGGCCAGGTGTGAGCAGAAGCTCTTGCATGAACCCTGCCTCTGCCCAGGCTGCAGCAGCTGGATTCTGTGGGTGCTGTGGGGACTGTGACCTTCAATGACTTGCAGAAGCAACCTGTGTGAGGGCTGGAAATGGCAAGCAAAGGCAATGGCAGGGCAGGCAATGATGGGGCTGGCAATGGCAGCACAGGCAATGGCAGGGCAAAGGCAATGGCGGCGCTGACAGCAGCTGGTATGCAGACCCAGCAGTGCCTCTCTGTAGCAGTTGAGTCAGAGCAGTTTGGTACCTGACAGGTAGGAAATCATCCATGACCAGAGACAAATGAAGGAGGCAGCTCACCCCCGTGAGCTGGAGGACAGGGTCTGTCTGGCCTAGAATAGCACATCGAGGTGGTAGATCTTAGTGATGCTTGCTCAGATGAGACATTAAGAGACAGATTTAGTGGCAACTTCAAACCTGACAGACACTGCATGACTCTAAGCCTGATTGTATTTGTACTGCAGCACTTCAGCTTTCCACATGCTCAGATAGCTCAGCTGTCTGATACTCTTTATTTCCTCATCCAGTGTTTTACAGGAAGGTGCCAACATAGATTATGTTTAAAATTTTGGGCTGCTGTGTACAAAAGACCCTTGGAAGGTGCCTCCAGCAGGACCCATGGCTGTAACGGAGTGCTGCAGGCTTTCCTCCACCATCCAGCCCGGTGCAGGGCAGTGCTTCGAGTCAAAACAGAAGACACTTGAGAGGTATGTGTCACATATAAGAGTGATTTGGCATAATTATTTATCCCATTTTAAAAAGGAAGATCATGTCTGCTGTGATGATAAAACTCTAATGCCTGCTCTCTTGACCTCGGGGATTTTCAAAGATGCCTCTCAAGAGACCAGTGAGGCAGTGAAGGAACAAAGTGCAGCCTTGTTCAAGCTCCAATGGCTTCATGACATCTTGTAGTGTGACCCACTGGTCCTGTGTTTTATTCACAAAGCAGAATTTAACTTGGGAAGGAAAGTGTGTCCATGTTGTCATTCAAATGTCAGTACAGGGAAACCAGAAAGGACTAAGGAGAACTAGATTATAGTAACCATAGCTGTTACTCCTTTCCAACAATTTCTTCTTGTCACCAACCCACCCTTCAGTAAATTTTTTCCCTTCCCTTTTTGTTACACTTGAGCTAGAGGTGGCTGAAGCAAAGGCAAGTTGTTGCTGAACTGCTTTGCAGTCCACAGGTGATCTGAAGCCCTTGCTTTGCTGCCTTGGTCCTTTACTTCCTGGCTTTGCCCACACCGCAACCAACTCAAAGCTTCCTGGGGTGTGGAGAGACTTTGCTGCTCCCAGAGAGGGCCCGGGGTTGAGCTGGGGGATGTGATGGAGTGGGTACCACAGTGACAACTGCTGACAGGTGATGAGAGCGAGAGGGTGAAGAGGTATGAGGTGGGCACTAGCATTTGGTAGCAGGCTCATAGCCCTGGCCACCCTCAATCAGTGTTCTCAGCTTCTCCAGGCTTCTCCTCCACTGCCAGTCCCAGCCCGAGCTTCTTGGGAGAGGGAGCCAGCCTGGCCATCATGGACTGTGCATCTGTTACCTACCTGCAGTGCCCTACGTGATGTCACCCCATCCCACCCCTTGTCATTTGGTCTTGTTCCTCCTCCCTCAGATGGAGGCAGTTATGGTGACCTACAACTATTGACTGCTGAAGGCAATCAGGAGGCTGAAACACCCACTCAGGCTGCATGTGACAGGAGGGTTGTCATATGCACAGCATGAGCCTTTGGGAGATTGCACATTATCTAATAAGTTTTCAGTGGAGAACCTGTGATTCATCTTGTGTTACGAGCAGTGAAATCAGCAAGAAGGTTTTGCTGTCGGCTTCACTAACTAAGCTCTTAGTGCTGAAGGTTAAGTGAAGCCTGGTGCAAATTTGTCTGGGTTTCTGCTGTTGCCACATCAGCACAGCCTCCTCAGGGTAATGCTCCCTCTTCTCTTACAAAGACATTTTGTGGCAGTGCAGGAACTGGCTTCATTCACCCTGCAGTTTTGGGGAGGAGGATGTCCAAATTATTGATTTGCTTAAAATTATCTCAATGGAGCATAGCTGCAAAAGCAAACTGATATTTGTGTGTCTCTGTATCTGTGTATGCTCACTGAAATGTGTGGGGCTGCTCTTGTATGAATCTGGCTTCCTGAGGGTGAAGTTTAAAGTATTCTTCCCAATTAGTTTGATTAATTTTATTTTTAAGGACAAACAATCCTTGGATTTCAGCCATATCTTTCTGTTGCGTTGGGTAACATCTGTCCCCATCCATAGATGAAACCTTCACTTAGGTATGAAATGTGGGGTAATTTTCTAAGTGGGTTCTTTGGTTTTATTTGCTTACTTTTCAACCAGAGGGAATGATTAAATTCAAGTGGGCTTTGTTCTTTTATTACTTATTTATGAAGCTCTTTAATCCTTTCATTAACTCTGATGCTATGCTGAGCACTCCTCTATGCAAGCCTTGCCACAATCCCTTGCAGTGAGGTGAGTTATGGTTGCAAACACTCCCTGTGCACTGCCAGGGAGCTTGGAGACCTAATGCTCTATCTGAGAAATAAAGCCAGGACTATATTGTCCTCTGTCCTGTACACTTGGAAAACATCAGTGCTTGCTGTCCCATCATCAGGCCCCGGCTGTGCCAGTGGAGATGACAACAGGGCTTGTGCAGGACTGGCCACCCCTCAGCGTGTCCTTCTGGCTCGAGGAGGGTGCTGAGAGCTGTGCAGTGGCAGGAGCACTGGATCATCAATATTCCCATGTGTGCTGGCATGTGAATAAGTGGTTCAGGTCTGGACCACCATGACCAGCTAAATGTTGTGTTTACCGAGGCTGAACAAAATTTCAGTTGCTCTGCTGACAAACTGCATTCTTACTGGCACACAGCTGTAGGCTCACTCCCTGTACGGTTCCTGCACACCGAGACTGTTGAGCAGGAAGATCTGAAGCTCTTATTTGCACATAAACCCTCTTTTCTTTCCAGAGTTGTGAACTGTGTGGGTGGCAACCCTTTTGGCTTCACCAGCCTGTTGTTTTCTCTGCCCACAGTGGAAACAATTAGGTGTCCCTCTGCCCTGAGATGGAGGCTCCATGCTTTATAATTTGCCAGCCCCACCACGATGGGAGAGGGCCAAGCCCGACCACTCAGCACAGGGCTCCCGAGGAAGCATCCCAAAATGGTGCTCAACCCCAGAGGCTGTGGAGCCAAAGGGTGAGCTCAGCTGGGCCAGTCTGGAGCTATATTTACACTCCTCATTGCTTTGATAAAAAAAATAGCAGCAATTGAGTTTGGTGAGGTTGACCCCATCCAGCTTGTGTAGAAGTGCATGAATTTTAGGCTGGTGGAGCAATGACTACTGGCTGCATGTGCATGTGTTATATGTACACTTTGGTGAAGAGCATACTCAAGATACTTGAGTATCTTGGAGAAAAAAACAACTAAAACAACAAAAAAGAGCTCATACATTTTTAAGAGGCACTATATAGTACAGCACTCTAGCCGTGTCTCATTATCTGAAATGAGATGTTCACAAACATCTCAGTCAAGAAACAAGAAAGTGACAAAATGTGGTGAAGACCATAAATCATAAACTACAAAGCAAGCCCACATCTTGCAACAAAAGCTGCTTTATTCAGGCAAGGAAGTGCAGTTAGACGTAACTTTAAATAGCATGCATCAGAAAAACTCTCAAATTCTATATAATTTGACATAATTAACTGTAGGTACTTCATCCTACTACAATTTACTGCCTTGCCCCTTGTGCCTACAATGTTGATATTCATCATAGATTCAAGCAGTTTATTTCAGTGAAAGCTAACCCACACTTGAAGAGCCCATATTATAATTATCCTACTCCAAAGTGCCAGTCACGGTTCCCTACGTTGCCTGTCTGAGTGCTGTCAGAGCCAACCCCAGCCAGAGAGGCATTCACAGCACAGCAGATGCAAGCACATGTGGGCAGATCCCTGAGCAAGCTGCTGCCTGCCTGCTGCCCCTGTCTTCCTTCTGGACTCATGTTTTCAAGTCTTCTCTGCTGCTTTCCACTTTGTTTTGCTCCTCTTGTCTGTAGCGCACCTGCAGCTTTGCCTTTTGACTGTTGAGGTCTGGGGGTGTCATGCTTCTATGGGAAAAAATTTGTGTCAGGCTGTTTAAGCAGGAGGAGAAAGTTCTGGAAACTTTTTTTTTGTCCTGGCTGTTATCTTCAAACCAGGGAGAGCCCAGTGATGGCAGATGAACCACGGGGCTGTGTGTCTGGCATCTCTTGGACTGGAGAACTGTCAGGGTTTGGTGCAGAACCTCACAGGACTGGGATGTTAAACATGGCAATAAAGCAGCCATGGGCATGCCACAGTCGCACAGGGACCCCAGTTCCAGCATGCACCTGGGAAGATCTTTAGGCCCATGACAGTGCAAACCTCCTTGGAGGAGGTGGTGGGGTGCTCAAAGGTACAGAGGGCTGTGACTGCAGCACCATAAGGTCACCTAGAGCACTGCTGTTACAGGAGAAGCATATTTTTGCAGTGGTGATATGGACATGCCAGTGTCTACAGCAGCTTTTATTTGAATGACTGATGGGCAGGGGCTGCAGGCAGGCAATGCTGTGCTGCATTGCCAAGAGCAGGCAGCAGCCCTGCTCTGCAACAGTGCTGGCAACATAAGCCCATTGTCCAGCCCAAACTGTGGTTCCTGGCTTACTTGCTTCTAATGGTGCAATGCCACTAGAAGTGTTGTGGTACATGCAATGAGCAGGATGAGATCCTAACCCCACAGCCAGTGGTCCTTTGCAGGGGGAGGCACAGGTTCACTGGGAAACAGCTGAGAAGCTTCTCCCTCGGTGTTGTCAGCATGGTCACCTTAGAAACTACCTGAATGACTTGCATTTCTAGCTCTAGCTTACTGTGGTATTTTCAGTAAATGCTGTATACTGATATATGTCTGTATACATACTCAGCCTGCTATATGCTGTCAGAGTGAGAATATTTTTTGCTGTGATGGAGTCTGCACATATTACCAATAGTCAGCTTAATTCCTTTGCTTCCTCTTTATTATGTCATTGAAGGGAAAAAATGACCAAGAGTCTTCTCCAGTGATTTATGTGGAGAACATCAGAGAATCTGACCAACAGTGGACTAAGTTAATTCTTTGATGTGAACTTCACATGCAGATATGTGTTTAAAAGAATGAAGTTGATTTAAGTTCTGCTATATCAGCCTAAATGCCCTCAAACATTATTTTCACCATCATGATTTATTTTTTTCTTTTGTAAATAGTTTTTCGTTCTCTTCTTTTACTTGTGTAAGAAATGCAACTGAAAGAAAAATGCCAAGTTTCTGCCACTGTGCCAAATGCCAGAGATTCACCCATGTAAATGCACTGCAAGACAGGGATTACCCTTTGGTTTGTTTGCTAGGATCTGGTTGTAGGTCCAGAGACATAAAGCAGGGCTTGTAGCAATGGTAACTAAACATACTTTCATGCAGAAGTCAGATTGCCAGATTGACACAATTTCTTTAACAGAAAAAACCATTTAAACAAAGCCCTTGATTTATTTTTTTTCTCACCACTGTCTCTCAGACTTGACTGCCCTGAGCTTGAAGCATGGGTACAGCTAAAGGTGATATAAAACGTGCAAGAAAGTATGCTGGGTGTTAGCTTGTGTCTTTAGCTATTCTCTAAGAAAGCCTGGCCAGACATTCAGGGAGGGATTTCCTATCCGTACATTTTTATTTTTATATCCTACAGGAAATACTATTACTATTGAGTGGGGCTTGCTCAGAATGAGACTTCAGGATTCACCTGTTACACACCAGGTGAAACCAGTGCCCCAAGCCAGGCCAAAGGGGTTTGCAGCATGTCAGCTCTGGAAGCAGTGGTGGGGATAGGACAGAATCCAATGGGGATGCTCAACCCTCATTTGTCCTTGAGGGAACCTCAGCCTTCTCCTGCCCCAGATGTAGCTCTCAGCACAGGAAGGGTCCCAGTGTGAAAATCAGAGCCAGTTCCTCAAGGGGAAGCTGTGGGCTGGCACCTGAACCTGCCTCTACTGGAATCTTCAGAGCTTTTCAGAGAGAAATAACTTACATCAAGCCCTTTGTAAGTTTTCTGGTTTGTAACTAGTACATAGGCCAGTGATTTCCCTGCACAATTCAGCTACCACGATTAAAGTCTCGAGAGCACTATGAGCTTCCAAAATAATACTCATAATTTAAATTTTTTTTTTTTTTCTATTGCATGAACATGCCAAAAGATACAAGAAATCCATGGAAAGATAAATGGATTTTTCGTTTTGTCAGATCCCATGAGATTAATACATTTGCTGAAAAGCCCTTTTGCAAGCCGTATTTATGCCAAGCATTCCCTTCTAAAGCTCACAAAATATCTGAAAGTATTAAAGAAATCCAAGTTTAGTACCTGTATGGCTTCCAGTTATAATAAAGTCAGTCATGTGGCAGATATGATTGGACTGATCTCTTGTAGAATTTTAGGGTTGTTTACATATCTGAAGCTTTCTAATTCAGATCCCTGTGCCAGAAACATGTAGCAACCTTTTCACACTGCAATTTTTTCAAAGTATTATTTTTCACTGTGTTCTTCCACAATCCCACTTTGTCTTTTGATACAAACTGAGAAAGGCAATAAATGAAAGGTAAAACTGGTGCTCTGGAGGTGTTCCTCACCGCAGAAACTTTCTGAAGTAAGATGTCCTGTACAAAACATACTAGGTTCTGCTCTTGAGACCTGCTTTGGGTAAAGTCATGTTCATAGAAATGTGGTGCAAGTTAACAAGAAAGCAACAGTCAGTCCCACAGGCGTGTCTTCTGCAGTGGGGAGCACTGTGGCTCGGCCAGGCCTGAGGCACGTATGCTAACTACAATAATAATAACTGGGAATGCCTTGGTTACAGGCTTAATTCCAGTGACATCTCCAACCAGCAAGACAAGCTTGGCTCTATAGGAAGGGACAGTAGCTGCTGATCAGGGTAGATGAGAAGGCTTCAGTGATGAGAGTTAGTGTAATGGAGCAAACACAGATGCTGGCAGAGACTCCCAAAAATGTGCTGGAGGACCAGGGCCAACCACAAGCCATACCACCCTGGCAATGGTCTCCTCATAGTTGTGTGATTCAGAGAGCGCCCAGGGAAGGTTTAGGGAGATGTCAGAAGAAATAGAAATACAAAACTGCAACCGTATGCTAATGGTGAACATGGTGTAAAACCCCATCCCAAAACCAGGAGATTGGTTTAAAGCAATAACAGAAACTGGATGCCCTGGATATGTGGGTGAGAAGCTGCCTTGCAACACTTACCCTGACACACAGGCAAAGATGCCAAGCAGCATCCAACACAGGAACAAGGCCTGGATAACTCTTGTTTGCTTTTCACTGGAGGAGAACAGAGATGCAGCTAAACAGGAGGCAACAAAGGTCAGTAGTGCTGGAATTTAGTTTCCCTGGTGAGCCTGTACTGCTGCAGCAACAGCAGAAAGGTGCAAAGAAAGGTTGAGAAGCTGGTGAAAACCCTTCAACAGGTAAAATATTGAAGCAGATAAGAACCAACACTGTTCTTTCTGCTGGAAATAAATGTGGATGGTAAGAGTTAAAACTGTTCACTTTGTCTCATAATGTTGAGAGAGAGTAAGAGTTGAGAGAACACCCTGGGTGACGGGTCTGGAAATGTTTGGGAGAGCTGGAGCACAGCCAGTAAGCTATGGTAGAAAAGGTGGTTTGGTCAGGCACATATTGAAGTGGAAGGCTGGAAGGTCCTGTGGCCAATATGGAGACAGAAAATGTTTGGGAAGAGAGGCCATGGATGACCAAAAGCATTGTGTTAACAAAACATTAACAAAGAACTAAATGAGCCACAGAAGTTGTGAAGAAGTAGATGAAAGGACCAATGACTGTGGTTTTGGACAAGTCATCTGCTGGATTTATGAGTCACAGAGATCAAAACCAGATAGGAACAAGAACTGGGCAGTCAGAGTTCTGGCCTGCTGGGTCTGGGGATGAACGACTAATTTATTTTATGTGTACTGTGTTGCTGATTCCCTCCATATTTAATTACAAAATAGGGATTTTTACACCCAAAGAAATGAGTAATGCTTGTGAGCTTAATTCGTACCATTTGTATCACTGCTTCTGTGAATCTGGTGTATGTGGGAATCTCAGGCTGTTCCTTTGCTTTTATTTCCTCTAGTTACTCTGCTTATGGTGAGACACTGGAAGCAGTGATGAGCATTGCAAAACGAGGTTGCTTTTGCTAGATCTCACTGCATTGTGACTTCAGTTACCTTCCTTTCTCATGAAACCCCTGCATACTGAGGTACAGAGCGTTCTGTCCCAGGGCAATAGCTGGAGAGGCAACATCTGTCATGTGCACATAGCCAGACATGTGTGCATGGCCACATCTGTATCTTCAACAGAATGGGATGCAGCAAGTTATGTACTGTGTTTTTTTGATGTGCTGGGCTTGCTTGGAGCCTGGCTGAGGATAAGGCATTTCTGTCACGTTCCAGAGAGTTTGGGGAAAGATTTCTGAGGGCCTTTTCTGAGATGTTGCTGAAGGCCACATGACACAGTAATTTAAGTATGTGACACTGACTGTTTCTCAGCCACTAATAGCCTCAGGGTGTGTGATGGATGAGGACACCATGACTGATGGATCTGGTGTTTTGCATCACTCCTGATGCTCACTGACTTAAAGGGGAATGTCCCTCAAGTCCTAGTGTTTTCCTCTTGTTTGTGTAGGTAGTGGCATATATCTAATACTTGTCATTTCAAATAACAGCAAAAACCATGGTATGCCTAAGGGACATCCAGGAAGACCAGTGAATGAAGACTAGTAACAGTGATCTACCTGGTCTTAGCTTTTACATCTCTAGTTGAACAATTCAGGTTTTCCCTAGCAGACAGAAGAGAACAGAAAGTCTTGTTAGAACATGTTTTACCTACAGAAGAGGTTAGATCTATTTTAAGCCTGAACGAAACTTTGGCACAGTCATGAGATGTTTCTGGTTACTGCAGTCCCAGAAATATAAGTCACATAGTTCCTTTACAGGTCATTTAAAATATTTCAGCTGAACAGAAGTTTGGCTTTTCCCTAGAAAAGGCAGTTTCATTTTCAATTGTCATTCCAAAGCAATGCTAAGAATGTGGTCGAGAAATGCTAACATGAAACTTGGACAGACTTCAGAATAAATTCTAAATGTGTCTTCTGCATAATCATCTCTGCTTAGACCTAGACCTTCTTTTCCCAAAACGCTGATGGCAGTTTGGAGACCACAATACATCTCTTCACAAGTACAATAAGCTCCCAGCCCACAACTTCCCAGAGTCTGTCCAGTCCCTTCCTTGGGCAAATCCCAGCAAAGATGCCTGTAGCTCACCGAAGAGCTCCAGTTTGGTTACATTTTCATAATTATGCAAGAGACATGGGATACGTCTCTCTCCAAGCACACTTATTTTTCTCCATATGAGAGACACTTGTTCCCTTGTTCAGATCAAAGACACTTCTCAGTGTTAGAAGTTTCTTACATTAAGAACTAAGCCAAATAATTACAGTGCACTTGCTTCTTACCTCTATCAGACCTTACCTCAGTACATTTGTTATTTTTTACTTTGTGCTCTCTCTGCTGTGTTTAATTTTTGTTTGTTTTCTTTTAACTTCAGAAGCAAGGGAAGACTGGCACCAGGCATCACAGCAACTTTGGTATTCCTGTTGTAATACACCCCTTTTCTTGTTTTTAAGTTCCGTAAAATGCTAGGATACATATTCCAGAAGGTTATGACAGGTATTTAAAACTGGATTATGGACTCCTCTAGAGAAATATATTAATGAAAAAAGAGAATAAGTGCCCAGCCAGGTGGGTGCACCAGTGGGGAGCTCCAGGGAGCTGTTTCTCATCTCATTTGGGCATATTCCTTGTCTCTGTGCCCTAGAAAGTGCTCAGAGTGTCAGACCATATGCACGTCAAAAGCACAAGACTGTCCCTTGCTATTTGCTAGTTAGTCAGAAAGTTCTGCTAACACTGTTTACACGAAAAAAAAAAACCAAACCAACAAACAAATGGGGCTGGCTGTCTAGTCTGTATTGTCTCCCCCAGTGGAACCTGATCAAATATGTAGATGCTGGGTTCAGTTGGCACAGTGAATCAGCAAGGCCAAGCATATATTCCCTTCTAGCATTTTCCTTATCAAATGAGGACAGGTTAGAGGGGATGGGGTCCCACTGAGCAACAAAGTAGGCCTCATGTCTTCAGAAAATCTTTTATGCCTTTCAGAAAGGAAGGATACCCATGAGCACAAGCCTCAGACTTGATGGAGTCAGGTGTGAACCTTTTGACTATTTTGGGCTCCTGGTGATAGTTATGATTGCCAAAAGACAGGGGGTGGCTTTCCCTCTCTTTCCTTCCTGTGGTGCCCACAGGTGCCCACAAAAGATCTCTGTGGATAAAGCCCCAAAAGTTAAGGTAGATTCTGATCACAGGACTTCTAAATGTACAGCAAGAAGCAAGGCATGAGCCAGGCCTGACCCTTTGTGCCTCCTGAGCAGTCACAGCACCTGAGCCAAAGTGCAGGAGAGCTACCAACTGCAGACAAAATGTGGGCTAAAAAGATCTAGTCAATTTTTAGTATGGGACAGACAACATCTTCCCAGTAGAGATGGGAAGCATTAGCACCGCTGTGCAAAGCTTTATGTTTGATTTTGTTTAGAAAATTGTTTTCAGCTATGATCAGCTGTGATTTCATAAAAGATAAACTGGAACAGATGTGGTGAAAGGCTCTAAGGGTGATCAAGGCAGTGGGAACATCTTCCACATGGAGTCTCGGAGTTACTTGTTTGTCTTAACGAAATGAAGAAAGCAGGACCTTCGTGAAAAAAATTATGGTGTGAAATCGTAGGGAGAAAAAAGGCTATTATTGCCATTTAGGTTAAATGGCAATGCTGACAGTAGAAATAAAATGGTGATGAAGAAAGTGAGGTCAAAATGAAGAAATTGTCCTGTCACCCAAGGAATGATATCTAGAAGGAGCTTTCTAACAAAATAAAGCATTGAGAAGTTGAGACAGCATCAGAAGCACCTCACTATGTGTACAGAAAGGTTTATGTGACACTGGGGATAAACCTTCACATCCCTCAGATGTCCTTGGACCCACCTGGTGTGATGATGTGCCTCCTGCTGTCCCATGTCCTCCAGTCCCTGTGGGGAATTGGAAGGACAGTAGCTTGTCCCTGTACACCCCCGAGTCTCCTTGTATACTATAAAAGCACCTGGCCTCAGGCAGTATGTGCTGCCAGATCCATCTTAAATTTCATAGCACTGGGAAACACAATTTCTGTAGTCTTTTTGTGGCTCTAGCCTTCGTCTCTGTACTGCTGTTCATCACTTGTTATAATCCAGAGATGTTACAGCTGGGCTGCTTAGTAGAGGTGCTGGGAAGATTAATGTGTGTAAGATGGTGAGCTGCTCAGATGCTACAGTCAAACAGGTCATGTGAGTATGGGAGGCAAGAAGTCTGGGATTTCAAAAGTTTGGAGGAAACTGCTGAAAGCCAGTTACACCTTTATACCTTTATTTATGTATCCCCAGGGAACTTTTGAAAATTCTTAGCTCTAGCTGCAAAGGAAAATTTTTTTTTTTGCAAATGCTCCTCTGAAAATTTAGTGGGAAGATGAGAGTAGGGGATACACTATCTGGCCTGTAGTTAGGGTGCAGTGAACAGTTGTTCCACATTTCTATATTCCTCTGCTGCACACTCAGACACTTGTCCTGCCCTTCAGCATCCAAACACTTCTACGCATATTTTAATTCATCCATGGTCTTGCAGAGCTGATTGCAGTGCACACCACTTAGAAAACTGCTACCTTCAAAACAAAGCTGGTTTCTGTTCTCTGCTTCTTGGAAGACTGCATTAAAGCCCCTTTCCATTCCCAGAGAAGGTAGCTGAGTCTAAAATTATTATCCTCCAGTTGTTCCCTCCCTCAGGCTGGAGGTCAGTCCCACAGTAATCAGCTGGTCTAAGTTTGTCTGTAAGAATGTATTTTTTTATGTAAACAGTACAGAAGATTGACACAGCCTTTCTGTAGTTTGGATATTGTATGCAGAACTCCTGAGGACTACTAAAGAACTACATAGGGGCAGGAGTAGGATGGCAATTACTTCGATCTGGTGAGAGTCTTCAGGATGTCACCTACACATTCTGTCAAACACCTATGTGGAGGTTATGATGATCACAATTAACATTCTGTGTTGGTTAGGAGATATCAGGAAAGGAAAGCAAAGTATCAAACTAAATAATCCCTGAATGAAAACCAGAGCAAACTAGCTGGGATAGGTCTTCAGCCAGCTGAAACAGGCAGAGCTACACTGCCATTCTCCTATCTCTGGGGTGTGAGATGAATGACCCTAGAAAGAGTATATCTTCCCCTACCTGCCCCCTTGGGCTTTCTGCTTAAGTTTTACTCTGAGAAGCAGTTAATGATTTTCACCTCACTTTTGATAGAAACAACATAGCCCACTTGTGTGGCTCTGATTCCTGTGTCATTTAACTCTGCATATGTTGAATTTGTGGCTTTACTAAGGATATTTTTCAAAGAATAGGTCCTGTGATGCTCTGTTACCCAAGCACAGCTCTAAAGAGACTATTTAGACTAAGTCTAAATAGACTTAACGGATCTGGTAAATATAACAATAAAAAACACATCAATTTCCTCCCAGTCAGCAGCCTAATCAGTTTTATTACAACTCATGAATTATCAGCACTTCTTCTTTGATCAAGACACATTTGGGCTTAGGTGACTGTCATTGCCATTTGTCTAATTCAATTACTTCTTTGATCACTTCTGAGAGGAGTAAATTAAATTCCCGTTCACTTTGTCTTGATCCATTTATTTGCTGGGAAATATGAGAGCCCCGTGCACTCCCTTGCAATGACACATGCCTCTACCAAAGCCTTAACTCAGACCCTGTATGTCTACTGCACTATTTTGTTGCAGTGGCAGTGGATGAAACAAAGACACGCAGTCTGGTGTGACAGAGACCAGTGGTACAATGTCATTCCTCACAAAGCCTCAGAATCAGCAAAGCAATGGGTTACCTGAAGGATCTGCAGGCTCATTTATCAATAAAACTCCGTAAAGCAAGAAGTTTATGAATAGCCAGAAAGTAAGTCACATGGAGCTGTAATGAATATCCTAGAGAAGATACAAGCTGCTCTCAGACAGCTCCAGCTTGTCTCCCAGACCATTCAGCAGCAGAAGACCTTTTTTCTTCCTTTGGAAGATACTTTGGACTAATATTAAGAGGAGACAGCTAGCAGGTTGTCCTTTATTCCCTTTGTTAGCTTCTGGGACCCTCTGAAATAGGTGGCAAGAATAACAAAGACCATTTTTTCTTTTTTTCAGTCAGAATGTTTGTAGTGCCTGATTATTTTTAATTAGTTTAAAGTCCCAAGTCTAACTATAACTTAATCTTATTGTCTTGGTTATTGCATCGTCATATTGGTGGATATGATTTTTATAACTGGTAAAGACATTTCTATAACACATTGATCAGTGTGGTGAAGAAATGCTTGAAGAATGTGTTAAAATACAACAAGATATAAAAATATGTACAAAGAACTAGTTGGTCAGGAAGATTTTTGGTTTAAATAGTAGCATATATATGTATTGTTTAACATTATAATTATTTAGTATTAACTGTCATTCAAGGAGTGGAATAAAAGAGTATTTCTGGATTAGTATGGACTTCCATGGTGGCTTATGAGATCATAGAATCATACAAGATTATATCTCAAGTTGGAAGGAACCCATAGGTTCAAACTAAATTGTATGACTGTAGTACATATCATATGACATAGTACATAAAATAATGTAGTAGTGAAATACACAGAAAAAACTGTATAGAATCATTTGAGTGGAAAAACATTTTTGTTGGTCATTTTGTTTATAACAGTATTGTTGTGTGACTCTGATACACAGTGTTGATGAAGAAAACATGCATTGCTGATGTTAAGTTTTCTGGTCCCAGTTGAAGATATGAAAGCCCAGAATTGAGTTACACAGAATGACTTTGCATATGCCAACTGGTTGGACTGATTATGTGTGTGTGTCTACATGTATGTAATTAATTTCTAATTGTCCCCAGTCTCATTTCTGGACATCATGCTATCTGGCTTTTGCTCAGGTGTGTGAAATAAACAAGGTAAACAGTGGCACTGATTTTATCCGAAAGAAACATTAATCTCACCTCTTGATGTATGTTTGAATGCAACTGGGGCTTTGTAGGGCAGTATTCTTCTGTTCTGCAACACACAATGTTTAATTGTGTCATTTAATCTCAGTCTGACATGAGAGTGAGCAGTGTCCTCACCATGAAACCAGATCAGACAATGACTTCTGGAGTGCATCCCCACCCTGCCCAGCTCTTGGTTTTCCAATATGTTCCAGTCCTCATGGGCTTCTCCTTCTTATCCAGTGTCACTGCCTCTGCCTTCTCATCTCTCTCCCTGAAACTTCTGGTGCCTATCTAAACCATTCCCATAATTTTATTTGTAAGGGGTCTTCCTCTGGCCACTTCTGAGGCCCGGAACTAACATCTGAGAAGCTGGTCTCTGTGGAAACGTTAAAAAGGGCCCATGTGGCAGGCTTTTTTTTCTACAGGGTGTTGTATTCTTCAGTGGTGGTTTGCAACCCTCATTTTAGTCTGAACTCAGGTAAACTCCAGAGCTGTAGGCAGGATTTGGCATGATTAAAAATAATACTTTTCTTCTACTTTCAGCTTGCAGCCCTCACTGTTTCTACGGTAAGTTGCTTTTCTGTCTATTTTAGTTCATGTTTAATATAGAATATACTTAAGAAATGTGGAAGAGCATCAAGCTGTAAAACAGTCCTGAAGTGAGCCACAAGGCCCAAATAGCTCTGCTGAAAATGGTTCCCAGGCTTTAACCGCTCCATGGCCACCCACGTGTCTTACGCACTGCCAGTCCCTACCTATCCTCCCTGGAAGTGAAGCTGCTGAAAAGTCCTATTCTGTGCAACATGCTGAGGTCATAAGCACGACCAAAGCACTTTTGATATGACCCTTCCAAACATATGAGCCTTGTGATTTAAGGGGTGTTACACATGTGCTAAATTCTTATGTATGTGGAAAGATTTTACCATCTGCTTCTGTTCTCTAATGAAGTGGAGTCAGGATGCATCACACTGCATGTAGCCGTATGGCTCATGCAACTTATGCTGTGTCTCATAGTCAGTTTTTCTTTTGCAAAATAATGTGTGACATAGCATGATTTCCTTCATGAAATTTGAATAATGCATTAATTAGCTTTTCGTAATTGTTTTCTCAACAGAAAAAAACCCACACTAAATCACTTTATTCATAATGTAAATACAGTTTCTCCTGTTGAAACCCTCCCAAAAGCATAAAATAAAATAAAAATGTCCTATATTTTAGTTCTTGAACGTTTAACTAACAAAAGGGCATATATTTTTAAAAATTATTAAGATCTACATTTTATAATTAACTCCATAGGAACAGCAGTGTATTACTATACTGTCTAAAATGTAGATGAGACATGATTTTAATTTTAAAAAAAGGAAGATTTTGTATAGCTAAATGAAGAGTTGCAAACCAGTATTTATTCTGGAAGCACTTCTTTTTTTTTTTCCTGAGATTTCTACATGTTCATGCAATTCTTTGCCTACAAAAATAATTTGTGATTACTTACTGAGCTGAGGCATTTTAGAAGATTGTACTCACACTGTAATAAAGTGTACTTTATCTTTCATTTACAGATATCAGAAAATAATACTGAGATGAGGACTCTCATGACACATTTATGATTTTCAGCCCAGGTTCAAGTTATTGAAGAAATATCAAGTATATGTTAATGTTAAACATGTCATGATCAGTATCTTTATTACCTTTTATTTTCCAAAGTCGCCCACTATCTATCCATAAGACTTCATGACAATGTTACATAAATTATTCTAAAGGTTGCAGTGGCATTGCAGGCATTGTAACGTGAATGATTTCACAAAAGGGTTACAACTTTTTCTTTTCTGTATGTTTAAAAGAGCAAGTTGCAGTTAACTGTAGGCAGAGAGATCTGTAACTTCTGCACTAACAGGAAACTCAACAGCAACAGAGGTTGGGTGCTTGATGGTTTCAGGAGGTTTACTGTGGTTTTAATATGTGCTGAACAATCAGAGTCAGATGAGGTCCAGCAATGTTCTTGTGCTGTCATTGCCATTAGAGAAATTTGTCGTCTTATTAACTTACTGTTTTTTCTAGTCTTACCCTTAGTGAATATAATCAATAAAAGGCAGCTTTACTGTGAGAGATGTCCCCGTGGGTTCAAATGGTGCTGGGATGATGGAAGTGGATCATGATTTGTCCCCTGTTCCAATTCTCTGTCCCTTATTCTCCGTTCCCTCTAAGTCTGAAAGGAGGAGCCAGGATGTGGAGCCTGCCTGCCAGTGGGAAGGATGCTGCAAGTATCACCTCCAGAGATGCCTTTTTGGGAGGCATTTATCACTGCCAAGTTCATTGCACATTTACACACCTGGTCTTCCTGAGTTAGAACTTACTACCCTGAAATTGAAGGATAATTTATTGTATTTAATTTTGATAAGGGATTGTGTAGGTAATTAGTCCATTAACTTTTGTTTCATTCCTGTTTTTAAGTGAGAGGAGCTTGCTGACATAAGTAGATACTTAGTGAAGTTGGTGCTGTTTGGGGCACTGAGGATTAAATCAAAACTTCTTTCTGGACTGGTGTTCTGAGGAGCTGCTGCAAGTCAGTATTTTTCAGGATGAAAAGATGCAATAGAGGAGATGGCAAAGTATTGTATGTGTGTGTCACTGTGATTACTGTAGTAGAATTGTCATCCTGGTCTGAACACCTGGCCCCAGGGAATACAGTCAGTGAATTTCCTAGATTGGAAAACACCTTTAAGATCACCTAGTCCAATCATTAATCTAACACTGAGAGGACCATATCCCTCGGCACTATGTCTATGTGAAAAATACCTCCAGGGATGGGGACTGAACCACTTGCCTGGGCAAGCTGTTCCAGAGTCTTACAAAGATGGGCACCGATGGAGAGGACCCCACAGCAGTGAGCCTTCCCCATCACCTCCTTTATGTGCTGAGTACAATGGCTTCTCTTTGCTGCTTGACCTCACATCCCTCACAGCAGGACAAAACCCAGACAAAAATAGCACCTTGTTCGTACATAATAAAAAAGTCATTTTCACCCTAAACCAGGACTAGTCTTGCCCTAAAGCTGGCACACTCTCAATGGAAAATGGGCCTGATACTGCTTTAACAAACTCTGAAGTGAACACATTTGTTTATACTGAGCTAGGAAAATCCCTTTACTTTGCTGTAGCTACAAATGTTTTTCACACTACTGTTCAGGACTTCTGTTTTTAATGTCTGGCCTAAAAGACAACCCTCTTCAGCCATCAAGTACTTGTTAACCCCATTTATGGGAAATGCTTGTGCACTGAGTCAGAGGGAAGAATGACACTTATTGGATCACCAGCACCAGCATCCCATGGGTTTTCCTTGGAGGTCTCTCAGCTAAATATTAGCTAGGAAAACACAGGACCATAGGAACTGCCACACACATGACAGCCAGCAGCTCACCTATTGTCATTCTGTCCACACAGATGTGCCTATAACTGACAGAGCCCAGTCTCTCCCTTGGCATGAGGTCAGGCACTGCAGGTTTGCATCCAGAGCTCACATCCTACTGCACATTAATTCTTTCCAAGAGGTGAATGATCTTTTCTCAGCAGAAGCCAGCCTGTTGCTCTCTGACAGCAAATTAAAATGCTTCCAGACAGCGTTCACCTCCTCTCTCCCAGCCCCAGCTCTGGCTCTGGCAGGGGCAGAGGGTGAGTGCACAGCAAACAGAGCTTCCCGGCCCCTCACAGCCCTGGCTTTTCTCTTTGAGAGTGGTGCTCCTGAAAGCTGTTCTTCCAGCACAGGCTTTGGTTGTGGCACTCCACTTCTCCCCTCCCTCTCCATCCTTGCTCTCCTCTTCTGAGAAGGGAAATTATGGAATACCAGAGCCAGAAAATACCTCGAGGACAGCAAAGTGTTGATAGCAAAGATGAACCTTGGGGCATCTGAGACCTCAGAGGGCATGACTGGTTGTGATGGAGGAGTCATTTGTATACTGAACTTGGTTTCATGACTGACTGGTTTGAGCAAATTGTGACAGAGAGAAGGATGATCATGGTGTGTCTCTGAGTCATTTGCATCCTCACTTCTTTCTGGGCTGTTGGGAATTGGGGTGCTCATACAGTCAACCTCTGAATCAGGTCTGGAGTAAGCAAGATTTATTTCTATGTGAAAACAAGCCTTTTCCACCATCAGAATGCATGAGGCTGTCCAGGTAGGCTGGGTAGCTGCAGAAGAGGATGCCAAAATGGGTTTTTATCAATAATTGCACAGAACCTTTTTCTTAATCTGGGATGACAAAGCAGTATTATCTTGATGCTGTAAAGAAAAGCTTCATCATGTATTTTGTAAATGAAAAGGCTGTTCTTTAAGAAAAAAATCCTCTTTGCTACTGACTTTCATATGTCTAGGAGTTTATTTTCTGCTATGCAATAAAATGAGCTGCATTTGTTACTCTGTTGCACAGACACCTTTTTAAAATTTCTAAGAATGATGAAAAGGCTTGATGGCAGAAGATACTTTATGCAGGCTGGATGCATCCATTACACAGGAGGTATATTCTATATCTCTTATGTAGGCTTAGCATTCTTTGTTTCACCTGAATATGTTTTAAAGCACAGATAACAGTATAAAAGATATTCATGTAAAACAAAGATCTCTTTCTCTGCCTGTGTGTGCGTGAAAGCAAAAAAGAAATGAAGAAAAGACATTATTCACCACACTTGGCAGGTGTGAAAATGTCTCAGGTCTTTGCCCAGATCCCACCTGTCTTCCAGATCATGCCAAAATGCCACCAATCACACAAGTCAGGAGTGCTGGAGGAGGTTGTGGGGCTGAAGGGTCTCATTCTCCTGTCAGCTGACAATGAATCAATTCAGCAGCCTCTGTAGATCTCAGCAGGAGAGTTTGATGTATGGTCAATAAAAGCTTGATCCATGCCAAGGTCCCTAACAGAGCTGATATGCCCCTAATCTCCTGAAAGAGTCTCTGAACCTGGCTCCAGTTATGTCACCAAATTTCTGTCAAGGTCAGATGTTCACGGCTGCCCTCTGTCAAATGGATGTTGTCCCAATAGAGCAATTTCATGTGCAGAAATGACAGCCTTTCTTCCTTTGTTTTATAAGCCATTACATAGTACTGGCAATTCAGAATGACTTTTCCAGTGCAGCTTAAACCTGGACACACTTCAGTGGTGTGTGAGGCTCTTTAGCATTCTCTCTAATGAGGTCCTGCTCTTAGGCACCAAAAGTTTTGTAAAATGTTTACCATTTGGTCTGACATTTTCCATCCTGGGTATTGGACTCAAAATGCTTTTTTTGTTATTGTTTTTTTTTTGTTTGTTTGTTTTGGTTTGGTTTTTTTTTTTTTTTTTTGTCTCATTTGATAGGAAGGTGAAGGAAGAACTGGGAATTTCAACAATTTGACATGATTCCTGAGTAATCAGTGCCAGGAAGGAGGATACTGGAAAATATACTGATTTACCAGAGGCATGTGGGGAGAAATCTTGTGCCCTTTCCCCTGAACAATGGCCATACTTCTGGGATGGTAGCAGTGGTACAGGCTGGGTGAGAGACAGTACAGGAGGGGCATAAGAGAGACAGGGGCTGGGAGGAGGAGGACTAAGGTCCTGCTCTGGGCCAGCATATGGAACAAGGTCTAAGCACCTTGGTGAACCCCAGTCTCATAGAATCTGTGAGGCTGGGAAACACATATTTGGGGTTTTTTTTCTAGGAGGACGAGGTCCAGTTAAACTGCAGAGCTGCTTGCTGTCTGTATTTTACAGCCTTTTTCCCCAGCCCCAGCTTTAAATAATATATTCATAGACACTAATCCCTCTCAAGCCAACAGCAGTGTTTTCATCGATGTAATGTGGCCAAGGTTTCAAGCCAGGTCCCAAAAAATAAATGAGATTATTTTTTCATGGTTCAAAGGGGGCTAAACCATAGCATCTGGAATATTCCTCTTCCATTCTCTCTCAGGAGTGTAGGACTGAGCATATGTTGTGAAAATTTTAATTCAGATGAATATTATTTAAAAATCTGTTGTGTTGGCTGTTACTGGAGAATAAGATTAAGTCTTAGGTATGTAATCCAGGGTAAGAGAGAGCTTGCTCTTGATTTCAGAAATCTGTTTGCAATGTTTATTGAAGGTGGTCAAGCAATACGTGTTTCACAAGGCAAACCTGAATAACATTGAGGAGCAAAATGGCAGTTTTGGGTCTTATTAAGCAGTTCTCCAGGAAGCCCTGGTCCTGTTGACACATTCTCCTTTGGTTGACTTCTTTGTTTTTCTATTTTATGTTTCTCCATAGTACCAAGGTCTGGCTGCTGGTTAGGATTCATGAACCCTCTGAGAATGTGCCTGACTGATCTGCATTTCCTCATCACTCACCTTTGTCAGGCTGTCTTACCTCTTTGTCCTCTCTTCAGTATATTGACAGGGAGCTTTTCTACCTCTTTAACAGATGAAGTTATAACACAGCTTGTGTTACAATCTTTTTTTTTTTTTCTGTGATCAGGTTTTTTTTCCTTTGTAGAGGGCTTGTGTATCAGTTGCTCCAAACTCTTTCTCACTTTCTGCTTACTTTTAATTTCTGGATTTAATAAAGATATATGTGTGATTTCTGATGACCTGAGTATATGGGAGATCATACTAAAGTCACTTTTGAAAATATTTTCAATGAAAGTGTCCACATAAAAGGAGTCAGGCCAGTAGGGAAAGACTGTGTATGAGGTTAAGAAGAGCCATATTGGGTTTGACTCCTTTTCCAGTCTGGAGACTCTGCTGGAGACAGGGTACTGCACCATGTGGACCCTTGGCCTGGCCCAGTATGCCTGAGTTTACATGTGTTTTAGCACACTCAATATATGGCAGAAGAGACTCCTGCAGTTGAATGAGTTGTTGTGCAAAGAAACATTTTATTTCATTCAGTTTCAGCCTTCCCCTTTCTCCTCTCAGCTGATGCTCCTCAGTTCATGTATTGGAAGAGATGGTGAAAAATTTATCCAGTGTGGAAAGATAATCAGCAACTATTGAAAAGGTTTAAATGTAAAAGAGTTGTTAACATTCTGTTCCACAAAATTTTTGATAACAGTATCATCTTCAGCAACATTCCCAGAAACTTGAATGTATCTTAAGAATGTTCAGATTTCAGGAAGTCATTGAGATGACTTCCACCACAGACACACATCTTGATCATTTTGTTTACAGTCAGTGCCTGTTGAACCTCCATGTGTCTACAGTCTGGGTGTCTGCAGGAAGCAAACTTGGCTATTGTTTGATTCTTTCCCCCTGCTTCATAGCATCTCCCACTGAAATGCAGAGTGTACAAACAGGATATAAGACACAGCAATTTAGATTGTATTTTGGACTGAAATTTATTTGTTATATGAAATGACCATAACATCATATGGACTACACTGATTTTGTTCAGTTTAAACTGGTATTCTGTATTACTTACATGTAATGGAAAACTGCACTGTTCTACAAGTCTGCTTCCCTTCTCTCTCCTTTCTCTCTCCATACAGACTAGCCATTCTGGGGAGTTGGTCTGAGAAATATAAGCAAAGGTTAAGTAGCTTATTTCTGCATTATAACTACTCCAGATTAGTGCTTCTCTATTTATTTAGAGGTAAGGTAGCATTACTTTCCTGTCACTCATAAATATTGATAGGTACCATTTGGCTAAATAAATAATTAGGACAATCAATTTCACTTTGGAAACCATCTGAAGCTGCACTTGCTGATCTCTCATCATCTAATAAATACTGGCCAGCTTTGTTTGTCTGTGTCTTAAGAAATACAAGCATGGGGGCATTTCAGATGTAATACAGTGCACTTCTATTATTCTGGTTTAATTTTAACTTCCTATGCAGATGTTTCATCAGTTGGTAAGAGGAATGTTCATTCTTTAGCACTGGTATTTGGAGCACTACCTGTCATCCAGGGGAGCTGGTTTAAGGAGTGTAAGTTCCTGGATCAGGGAAAATAAATGGGTTTCTACTTGTTGCAACAGTGAAGGAAGATGGAGAGAAAGAATTTTTTCTCTTGTCAGTTATCACTCTTCTGAGGGCTTTCCCTGAACTGCAGCAATCCATGCAGTTCAACAAGCAGCAGGTGTACATGAGTTTGGAGACACAGGTGCATTACACTGGGATATGACAATATGGGATTCCAGTGCAAGTTATCTGCTCTATCACACCTGTTCATATTATGCTCTACCTATAATATAAAATAACTGATCCATCTTCCCCTGGAAAAATAAATGGGGACAGGTTATGCGAAGTTATCTTGGTGTAGATTCCCTTTCAACCTCTATTAAATAATATGCCAACTGTCCTGGATGAGTTTAAATTCCCATTAGAAAAACTAAAGCATTTTTAAAAATAATATTTTGAAATAAAATGAATCCTATTTCCAGGTACCTTTTCTCAAAAAGTATTTCTGAAAAAAAAAAATCCTTCCAATGCATTTACTCTAATTCCTATCACAACCTTTCTTGAAATAGAACTGTGCAGAATTCTGGTGTTCAGCTCCAGCTCAGCTCTTACAAAACACCATTTCTTAGTTTGGCTGTCATCTTCAAGAAATAAAAAAAATTCTCTTGCTATTTCATGAAGTAAAGCAAATATGTAACTGTACTGTTTGCATGGTGCAAACATTCAAAAAAAAAAACCAAAAAAACCCCCACAACTCTAACTTCCCATTAGAAAAAGAGTATTTAAATGAAAAAGAAAATAATTTATGCACAGTCTTTTTTTTTTTAACATCAAACTCTGAAGGATTCAGAACAATGTAACATTTTAACAAATCTTTTCTGCTGTGGACAAAACCTCCCCAGGAGCCATGTTTTGAGGAGTGTTAAATTATATCCTACTTCAGGAATGTATTTCTTAAATAAGGAGAGTTTTACTCTGAGTCTTTAGCCAAATAAAATTTGTATTAGAAGAATGTGTTTTGGAGGTAATAATCTATTGCAGTTTGGGGTGAGGTTATTTGAACATTCAAACTTACTAGAATACTTGCTGGAAAGCTGAGGCTTTGGTAGGATGGAATAGGGTTCAGGTTATTCAGTTGTTTCAATGTTGAATGGCATGATAAGGGCAAAAATAACTGTCTAGAGAGAAAACAGGAGGGAGCAACTCTCTCTGGTCATTCCTTGTGTCTGTCCCCACAGTGGGACTTTTTTTGGGATAGTTTTTCTGACAAAAAATAAAAAGTATTAACATTTGTCTTATTTTTTCTTCAGAACCGTTGTCAGATTTGGACAGGTTTTTTTGGGCATATAATTCCTGCTTGGTGTTAGTGCAGTCTTCTTGCCCAATTTCAAGCCATTGATATGAGGATATGAGGCAAAGCTAGAACTTTTCAGAAAGGAGTAAACTATCGCAGAATAATTCAGGTATAGATACCATTTTGAAGACATCTATTATGAGTGACCTCTAGTGTTTTCCATATCTTTGTTGTTGGAGTCAACCATAACTTTTTTTTTTTCTTCTCATTAAAATATTTAGTGCGTAATTGTATACATCTACATCGGAATCCATATAGTTATATCTGTTCCAATGTTATTTTTCAGTGTTGGAGGAATCTAAACTCGATTACAAGTGGTTTATTTCTTTCCCTGTAAATTTTAAAAGGCAGTTCGTGTGGTTCTGCACGCACAGAGGTGACAGACATACACTGTTACAGACATAAGCACTTTTTAGATGAGTATGTAGGAAAGTATTGTCTTCATTGTCAGTATAGTATTGAGACTGATTGTATTTTAATTTGATGTTTGCCACCTGCATGTCTCATAAAAAGCACTAAACACCAAACCAAGAGAGAAAGAAAAACAAATCCCTGACTTCTTGCCTTGACATAATAAAGCTGGAGTTATTTCAGGAACAAGCTGGATTGGTTTTCCTTGGGACTTAAAAATATACAAGAGACAGTGGTTTCCAGAAAAGAATCAAATGGAACTAAAAGCCAGAAACAGAAGAAAGAGACCTTTCCCAGATGCTGGGTTGTTTTTTACTGGGTTATGCTGGTTTGGATATTGGGAACATGGTATTCCACCAACTACGATAGCTCCTCCTGTGCCTAGTCACAAATCTAACCTTTCCAGGGAGAAGAAAGCCATGTGAACTAAGGAAAATTAACTTCTAGTGCAGTATGTTTGTTAGGGAAGTACAATATAATAAAGCAGAAACTTTCAATTGTTAGCCATCGCTAACAGTGGGAAGGACTGATAATGTCTCAGCAGCACCAGGTCTAGCGTTCTCTTTTACCTCCAGTGAGTGTGAAGGTCAAACTCGGGATGACTAACAGCACTGTAGGGTAGGGTCTCCTAGTCCTAATAGGGTTACTAATAAGCTTTTTCTCATTAACAAAAACAATAGAAGCAAATGCCTTGAGCCTCCTCATCATTGCTTGGATGCTAAATCCTCAAGTTATCCTCAATTTTTGCTATTTATAAAGGCAAAACCTGGGCTCATGCTCTTCTTCCTTCTCCTGAAGTGGGTAAAATGCTGCTGACAGGGAAAATGGTGGTGCTCTATCTGGAGGTTTTGGGGGCCACTTCTCTTGCAGACATGAGGATGTAGGTCTTGTTCCACTAACTCTGCCATTATCTTATCCCAGCTGACCTCCATCTGAGACACACTGACTACCTTCTTTCATCATGGGTGTGGTGATACTAACAAAGACGGGAGATCTGTGCATGGCAGAATCTGCTAATACAGACAGCCCTGTCATGGATGATGACATTGTATCGCACATTTGAGATAACGAATTTGGTTTTCTGAATGCATTAAAAGCAGTACAGCAAATCACACATGCTTTTTGTTCCATGTGAACATAAGCCCACTTCTTTTATAAGCTTGGTTGGGTTATTTCTCAAGATAGATAGAAAAGTTGAATTCAGATTATAATCCTTTTGAACCTGGGAAGCCACATGCTGCCTTGTCTTCATGGATCTGGATCCCATTTTAATAGGCAGTTTACAATTATAGAAGAAAGACCTTCTAAGTATGAGGCAATATATGGATACAGATTGAGCAGGAATGAGCTGATATGCTTTAGCTTTATAAGCAGTCATAACAGTGCTGCCACTTCTTTGGCAAAAGATGTCTTAAGGAAGGATTTGGAAGATGATAATGAAGTAACTATCAATCTGCACTCTAATTACAAGCATGCAACATGAAACCAAAGTACTGCTTCATTCTAGTGGTTTGGGTTGTCCAGTGCTTGGAAGAGAAATGTCTTTGTTTTGTCTGGAGCTTTCCTAAAATCAGAAACTGTGTTCCAGTGGTTAGCAATCAGTGTCTCAACAGAGGGCTTCCTCATGTGAGAGAGCTGGTTTGTGATAAAAACTGGTCTGTCTTTTGCTTACACAGTGGCTGATGACTGATTGTGGCTGATGACCGATTATGTAGTAATCAGGGTTTTGACCAGACTCAAAGCCTGTTGACTGCAACAGACTTGGGTTAGAACCTGAGCTCTGCTCTCTTTCCCAAGTCTGTTCTCAGGAATTACATGCTGTGAAAAGAGTGAGAGTTAATGGGAAGATAAGGCAGGCCATTTCTCAGGATACTTTTCCAATGAATAAACACCAAGTATTTAATTCAAAGGAAAAGAAGTACACATCTTTCTTTGGTGGGGAAATCAAAAGTCTTGGGAAATGAAAGGGATTTGCATGGAACAGACAAGACCTTAAAGCAGGAAAATTGTCAGCAATATTTGTCCCTGTTTAAGCCTGGTGCTTTATTTATGTTAAAATTTTGGTGGGTTTTTCTTTTTTTTTTAATCAGCTGGAGTGCATATGGATCGGTTTCACTGGAAATAAAATTCCAGAAAAATAAAACAAAACAAAACAAAACATTACTCATTTACAGAAGGCAGTCAAAAATGTCTAAACACCAAATATGCCAATAATAGCAGTACAGTATGAAATGTCCAACAGAAAACTCCAAATCCTGACTAAATTTCCTACATCACCAAATTTACCAAACTGTCACAAAACTAATTGTGTCTTGGTAATTTAGTGGAAACAATCAGAGTGCACTGCAGCAAACGTTGTGTAGCAGGCACAGTGTTGCAGATAATGAGGCTGCCTAGTCAATGTGTGGTGCATTTGTGCACTTGTTGAATACAACTATTCCATGAGTTCATTTTTAAGAAGGAAAACTTATTTGTAATTGTTGCAAATGTTAGGGTGATATTGTTTGTTAAGGAATGACATTTTGTGAGACTGTGGAGATTGCCTTGGTCTGGATGCAACATGAGTTTTTATTCTGTACTGAAACCACTTCAGAGCACTCAGTACAGCTGTATAATATAAGCAAATGGGAGGAACAGATCTCCTTTTGATCACAATAAATTTTATAATCTGGATTACCAGTCCTGCCCTTTTATGCTCAGGGTTGGTTTGCATCCTGACTGGTGGACATTGGTAGTCTGTGTGTCTGCCTGAGCCTGCCCTGTTGGAACAACATCTGGGTAGAGGGAGATTGTATTTTATCTTCATGTTCCTTGTTACTGACAGCCAGGAGTTTTGCTGCTGTTGTACTGTTGGTTGTTGGTATGGACCAGCTAACACCTTTTATATGATATGCCATCCAAGTGTGTTAGGGTGACATGCTTCATCATGAATGGCCACAGAGTAGAAATGAAAAGATGTTTTCTGCAAGTAAAGCAGTGAGACTCAAAGAAGAGAGATACAAGTAAACAGAACCAGGCTGACAGCTGTTTTAAAGCAGAATACAAGACCTTTTTTTTTTTTTTTTTAAATTTAGTTTTCAAATTTAGGGGTTTTCACTTTCTTTATCCTGTAAAGAAGGAAACACATGCTGGCTTTTTGATATTACTTTATAGAACTGAGTGACTGGCCTGGGTTTTCTTATATTTCAAAATCACTTCTGTGAGAAACTATGAAACAGGAAGTAATGCTTTGAAAAGCTGGAGACATAATCTTGGCCTCCCACTCTTCTTTTTTTTTCTGATATGTTTGATTTTGTTTTGTTTTTCTCTTCAGTCTCATTTATGTAATTTTCTTTTTCCATTTCCATCCTTTTAAAATTTTGTTGCTTTTGTTTTTGAAGTGTGTAAAAAGAGATGGAAGGGGTGGGTTCCACTTGTCAGTTTCATTTATCAAAATGTACAATGATAGATGAGAAACCCAAAGAATATAATTGAAATCAAACCTCTGAAGTGGTTTTAAGGCATTTCTAGCTAACCAGTTGCAATCTGTGTGTCTGTTGGTAGATTTGTCTTGTGGTGTCAAGTCATTGACATGGTGCCCTGCAGAAAAGACAACAAATTAGTAAATAGATTTCCATTAAAAAAAAATAATCTCCAAACCCACCTTTTTAAACTAACAATATTTCATAAAATACTGTTTAAATGTCTTTATACAAATTAAATAAATTTCAAATGGATGAGGATGACCACTCCCCCCACTTCCCCAACCTGGAATGTACATTGCCTTGGTCTAGGAAGTTTCCTGTCTTAGAAATTTATATAATTAGATAGTGATGAGATAGTGATTCACATAAAAAATCTATGATGAAACAAACACTCATTCACACAGTCACACATTAGTGACATATATTAAATAGGAAAAATATATCCCTTCCACTCCCTTAGTTTGAAGCAGATCTTGTGGGTGAAATACAGGTTTTGTGAGAAGCCCTCTAGTTTCAACTGAAGAATAAGATATGTTGTTAGGATCTTCAGAGTCTGGCAGAAAAAATATCACCTTTCATTTTCAGCAGAGTATTCTTACTTAATATTCCTAATAATGCATCTAGGCAATAGCCTTATGCACCATTGCCTCCTTTAATTCATATGTATTCACATTCCATGGCTCTTACTCCTGGCTGATGCTGTAAGACCTGAGTATTCTCCTGTCTGAGTATGGTTGGTGCCACTGCAAAGGTAGTAACATTAAAATTGCTGTAGATAAAAATGATGAAGAACTATATTTCTGTGCTATATGTCCATAAACCCAATAAGAAATCAAGTTACAGATGTTCCTGTATACACTAAGGAATTTTTTCTTACATCACATTGTATTTCTTTACCATTTTTTTTCTTGGCTTCATTTGTTCCAGGTTCTCTGCACATCACACCAGCTTCATCCTCTGGTGCAATTTCATAAGACCTTAGGCTTCCATAAGCCTAAGGTATGATGATCAGTCATGAGGTATGTGATTAATATCCTGCTCAGAGGTTGGAAGAGATGGAGGTCAAGAAGAGAGACAGAAGAGGGACTGAGAAGTTTATTTCATGCTATTGATAGGTAGGTCCAACTGCCTCATCTCAAGTTCTTTATCTATTTGAAGTATTCAAAATACATTCTAAATTCAACAAAGGTTTATGATAGCACTTAATGGGCCAAGAAAAATTATGCCAGTTAAAAGATAACATGACCAAACTATTGGAATACTGCAGAAGTGGTGAAAACCACAGTAAGACCACTGTGGATTTTTATACAAAACATGTGATTTTCTCCAAAGTGAAGTGACCAAGTTGTATCAACATTGGAATTAGTAGGAGAAATGCTTTGACATCTAATGAGAAACAGTTCTTCCAAATGAACAATGTCATCATCCATCAAGCTTTTCCCCTCTCCCCTCACCTCCCCTCCCCTCCCCTTTCACCCCTTTTCCCCTTCCCTTCCCTTCCCTTCCCTTCCTTTCCCTTCACTTCTTCTCTTATTTGATGACTGTGAAGTATGGCATTCTTCCTGTGCGTATCATCTCACATGTGTCTGGGTTAAAATGTATTTTGATCCAAATTGCTCTAACTGTTGTATGCCCCAAATTATTTGTCATTTTCTAGATAGCAAGATTATAAATTTAAACAGTAATATTTTTCTATTCTCTCTCAGTTCATGTTTAAAGTAATCAAGAATAAAGGTGCTGAGACTAGAGCAAAGAGATTTGCTCATTATCTGGAGTAACTTTCTGTGATCTCTGAGAAGCTATCCTTTAATTCTTTATAATGGGAAAAATATATATTTTTTTTTGTACATTCAGTTACCAAGGTGATGACTGATAAAAGGGTATGAATAGAATAGCCTAATATGAAATATGCCATGTGAACAATGTTTTTAATGGTCAAACTTTGGAAGTCTAAGACATGTTGTTTTATGTAGGAATCATTTCCAGATATTGAAGAAAAGTGTTAGTTTTCTCAGAAATGTTCAAGTAAAGTTGACTTTTATGTAACTGTGAAAAAATGTGCTGCTATGTACAGAAACCTTGAAGAAAAGTGCCAATTTCTATGTCTTTTCCCCTAATAATCCTACTTTGGTATTTATTTTCTTAAAGTAAAGAGCCAATATGTATGCCTTGCCCAGAAATGTTTGTTTGAAAGCACATTTTGAAAATGAAACATGATGATTGAATCAACACGTTGAATTAATTGAAGAAATAACAAGTTCAAAGGCTAATAATAATAATGATGATGATAGCAACGGAAGTCCAAACACTGTAGATGTCATTAAAGTGTAGACCTTTGGGAAAAGTTAGTTTGTCAAATGAGAAAAGATTGTTCTGTGCAAACTGAGAAAAACAATGCCCTGGGATTAATTTATGTACTATGCTCCTCATCATTATTTGGATGTCCACATGGAATAGGTGAATATAGTCACAATTCATGAAAAAGGAAAGAATTTTGGGAAATAATTTTTTAAACTGAAGATTCATAATGGAAGTAAACTTTTGTTTCTCATCAGTATTCAGATTTAAGCATTTGTCACTGATTGAGGGGATAGAAACAATGCCATATGGTTTGAATGGCTAATCGCACAGTATGAAAAATGAGAAGTGGTCAGAGTGAACATCTGGTGAACATTCTGAATCTGAAGATTATCCTGATTATTCTATGAATATTTATGAGTAAAAAACAATTTAATAATGAGCTCGTCCATTAGTCCAGAAGCTGTTCACAGTGTAAAGACATAATTACATATGAAATCAATATTATTTCAAATTAATAATTGAATCAGTTCAAATTTAACATACTTCTGGTTATACTAAGTCTTTCACTCTGCTGGAATCTCCATTTGTCTGAACGTGGAATCTGAAGGCAGTCTCTGCCAAGAGATTTTAAACTTGTGTTTAGATTTTGTTATAGATCGTACTCACAAACAGTGCATCTCAAAAAAAAAAAAAGAATTGTGTTGGTCTGTTTCAAATATATCTCACAGACTTCAGAATGCAACAAACAGTTTAGGATAACAGAACAGAATTGTACATATGTTCGAGTGTGCAATCAATTAAGAGAAAGCTGAATCCACAGGGACTCAATATTTAGGAAAGCCCACCTTGCAATAGATTGGGTTGCTTGATTCCCCATCACCTATCCTTGGTGCTGCTTGTTTATTTCCAACATGAATGTTTAGGAGCAGTGTGTGTCTCCCTTGCACATTACTTAACACCCCGAGGCTTGAAAATCACTGAAGTATATGCCATTGCTATATGAATAGTAATGATTAGAATGCTATTTGTAGAATTCCAAGCTGGCTTGTATCATGAATTCATCAAGTTTTTTATGGTAACAAGGCATATATTTTTAAAGGTTGTTAATTTTTAGCACTGGCTTCAGCTAATATTGTCTATACAAAAATGTATGTATTCTGAATTTCTACAAAAATAGTTTGTTTTCTTTAAAAATAATGAGTTTATACTAGTAATTTTTGGTGATATTTCAGACTGAAATAACACTATAAGTAGCTGCAGAAAGTCTTGTGGCTCACACCACAGCAAGTTTCAAATCTTATGCAGTCAGTGGTGCAGTTTTTGCTTGGAAAAATAGATGAAAATAAAGAGCTTCCTAGATTTGTTTTCCCAAACCAGCCTAGGGGTGTGGCCAGCCTAAAGTAGTTTCTTCAGTCAAACATTTCTTTTGTTAGTATAATAATGTTAAGATCTATTGAAACTACAACTTTTTTCTTCAAAAAGGTGCTCTTATTTTGTTCTGTCCACAGTGTGGTAAGGAGCAACAACAGCTCCAATTGAAAATTAGATCTTTATAAAAATCAATTGGGGGAAAAAACTTTGGTAATTAATTCTTATTCTATAAATTAAATGCTGTCATTAAATTTCAAACTGGCAAAATGTTTGAGAAATAAAATGTTTCTGATGCTAGCATTTCCAGAGTAGTGGCTGCCTCAGCCTTTATTCCATACCTTTTGCTTATTGCCATTCTGGAAAGCTCAAAAACCCAACCAACCAACAAATAAAGAAAAGAGTTAATGTGATCAAGTTGCCATTTAATTCAATGATAAAATACTTTTTCTGAGATGGTGACAAAAGGTCTGCTTTCTTTTATTTAGTTTTGCTTAAAAATCTAGATTTTTTGATGATAATTCCAATAAAATGCTATACTAGATTTTGTAATTCTTTAGAGATGCTTGATTTTCTGTTCTATTGTCACCCCAACAAGCAAATCACATTTGAATAACACTGCAGGCAGTAATCTGCCTTTTCTTATGCACATTTTTAAGCACCTTTCTCCCTCCTGTGCATTGTCAAATAAGCAATAGAACATTACAATAATTTTGATGGGAACAGAACATAGTTGCTACAGGAGCACAATACTGAACTTTTTTCTTTTTTACATTAAGGACCATTCAGAGCAGTTATTTTTCAGAGCAGTGTTCAGGTGGGGCTCAGGAGAAAAGAGAACATTCAAGAAAATTCGAGTTCAATCTGAATATCTTGCAGAAGATAGACTATAAACTTTGATTTCAGCATATCAGGAAAGAGAAGTTCTTCTTAGTTCTAGTAAAAGTCTCACATAAGATAATGGAAAATGTAAAAGCCTGCCTTTTTAGTTATGAGGAGCTCAGGCAGCAGGTCAATGGAAGAAAGATGTATAAGTCAAGATAATCTGAACCAAAGAAGCCAGAAATGGAGAACATAAAAAAAAAAAGATGGTTACATTTCATATCAACCAAGAAAAAGATTGCCTGAATCTGTCAAGTGTTGTTCAAGCTCTTTTGTAGTGCTTAGTATTATGCTACAGCCTAAGCAACAATAGGGCTTCTGTTTTTAGCCCAGTTCCTTAGCTAGTTTCAGAAAACGTAATAGAAACTCTAAAAGATTCCTATGACCTTCCAAAAGTTAAGTAACCAGGTGGAGGAGAGAGCAAAATTCCTTGACATTCCTGCCAGCCTGTGCTTATTAGACACCAGAGGCACACACAAGAAAACAGCATTATGGTTCTCACAAATTGGAGAGTATTTTAATGAGGCATTTACAATTTGTGGGACACCAGAGGATTCAGTCCTGAGACAGGAAAACATGGGGTTTGTTAGCACCCGTGTCTGGGAAATTACTTGGTTTTGTACACTGTCCTTTCAGGGCAAATCTTTTACATTTTAATTTTTGTCTCTGGGTTTTTTAATGTATTTTTCCCTTGAGAACTTCATTTTCAGGAAAGTCCCACTCTTCAACCAGTCAGAGCAATGGTGGTAACTAGAGCAAAATGCTGTGTTGATCTCTACACAGACCAAAAGGATTTCTGGTGATGGACAAGTCACTTTAAGATGTAGGGAAGTTCCTAAACGTCCCCACCCCCCCTCAAGAATCTGATGATTGATAACCAGTCCTTGTGTCCCCACTCACAAAACCTGTCATTTCAAGTGAAGCAGTTACAGCTTTTCTGGCCAAGGATGTTGACAGTGATGAAGGTGGTGGCAGGCCAGAAGCTTACATACAAACAGTGTTGTTCAGTGCTCCCAGATAACTTTAAACATGAGAATAAATAAAAGGAAGTAGGAGCATTGTAGCCCATGTCTGAATGCCTCCAAATACCAGAGGTCTTGCTTGGCAAGGAAAGCACAGGTTAAATCCTCTCTTGGAGAAGAGTCTGATCCAGGAATGTCTTTTCCCATTATGTCCACCAAAAATGAGATGTCATGTGGACAGAAACCATTAATGATGCTGGGCTGAACATGACAGAACAAGGCAGAACAATAATTAATAAAATATCTAAGGGCAGAGACATTAATATGCTTAAAAGAAAAGGAAAAACTTTATTTCTGTTAATTACATAAATAATGTTTCATTTATTTTTGTAATATCAGTTTATGTTTTGATTTGGTTTGAATGCAATTTCTTTTTCAGCACCAGACTATAAACTTTATTATTTGCCAAACATTATGGAATATAGTTTATAAAGAGAATCTATCTAAGTGAGTTACAGGCCTGTTGTTGCAGAAAAAAAAAGAATGTTTAAAGCCTTTGCAATATTTCACTTGGATAATGTCAAAACTGCAATACAAAAAATGAAATATATATAGGAATCTGATACTAAAATTATGATCTAGAAGTTAAAATGGAATTATTGGAAAGGCAAATTGAACAGCAATATTTTGCCATAACAAAATAAATTTTGTTGTCACCTGAAGAGTTGGTACTATTAATTTTTATTACTTCCCATTGAAAGCTGCCAAAGTTAACTACCAAATATTTCATACTTGATAAAAATATAGGTTTTGCTGTAACAGTGGAACTATTTTGAATACCACTGGAAGTTTGTACCTGCAACAGTATAATGTTGTTCCACTTTGATCTGTGACGATCACAGCAGCAGTAGAAAAATATATGAAGGTGGGACTCACTTTTTTTTTTTCTGTGCATCTTATAAAGGAAGGGAAAATGAATACATACTAACATTTTTCTATGACAGAGACCATTGATGAAAGTAAGGGGAAGCTGGCAATAGAAACAGATTCTAAAGCAGGTTGTCTGGAGCTAGGATATCTGACTGCCCCAGTACAGGAAGAAGTGTGATTGCCTGCAGCCTTTCTCTCCCTGGGGACACGAACCACATCTTTCCACTCACCTCCTGGAAGAACAGAGTAACTGTACTTTAATGTGCTTTATCCACCACCATCCTTCAGTGCAGGACAAAGAGGGTAGGAGAAATTGAGGTGTAGGAGGGAGGAAGTGGCCTTGAGGACCATGTCCTATAGTAAGAGAAGATGTGAGTAATTCTGTAATTTGTGGTCCAGGGACCTGGGGTTAGTTGATGTGGAAACACTTGAGAGAGTGATGGGAGCTCCAGTCTTCTGACAAATTTAAATGAGATCATCCAGCATCTTCAGATCTTCAGGACTGGGGGAAAAATGGGCTGATGGCTCCCTGAACAGGCAGACAAACATATGTGCACAGAGGAAATGCAAGCTGAATGTAAAATAAACACAGAGATGAACAACTCGTGATTACTTTTCTTCCTTGCTATTGTTGCAATGACTGTCAACAGTTGTAGTAAACTTCCTGAGATGTTAAATGTCTTAAGATATAAACTTGTGGCATGGAGATCCCAGCCATCTTCCTGATAGCTCTTCTGGGAAAACAGATGAAGACGACAAAGGTCCTGAGCTCTGCTTCCCACACTCACCCAGGGAACCTAACCATAGGCACTAGTCATACTGCATACAGTGAACTACAGAAAGGCAAATGACATTTATCGTTGGGATCCCATGTTGCCAAGCCACACCTTGCCTTCCCTTAAGGGAGTGTGCAGCACACAGATGTTAGCAAAGACAGGGCAAATAAACTCAAGCTGTTTCTCACAGAGTATCCAGAGACATCACCTTCTCTTAAGATCCCATCAATACAAGTGAGAAGCTGAATGTCTCTTTGTTGATGTCGTGGGTATGACTTCATTGACCAAGGCTAGGAAAAGGTGGACAGGATTGCCAAGAATCACAGTTGGTGCCAAAACATCAATAAACTTGTGTGGTAAGAGCAGTATTTCTGCCTATCTTTTTCTATATCCGCTTCAGTCATGTTGTTACTAAGATGGTGGAGATAAATAAGATTCACTAAAAATTAGCACTGTGAGCCTACAGAAAAAAATGTACAAAGAAGTTTTTTCCTTGTACAAGAAAGCAGTTGCTGTACCCAGCTGCAACACTGGCAATAGAGATAAAAATCTGGAAATAAGAAAAGGTGTAAAAAAGGTGTCTCAGTTTTAACTGCACTGACTTGTTTACAAGATATCAGCACCTCAAAATTACTCCTTTGTGTTAGTTGTAATGTAGAGTCTGCCTGAAAGACCAGGCCTCCTTCTTTGTTTGGTTTTGAGAGCAGATGATGGCCCACCTGCTTTTCTGGGTGTGTGGAGGTCCAGAACCAGGAGTAGAGGTGTTTATGGCTCTTGATGCTCACAGCAGGGAAAGCTCATCTGTTGGTGAAGTGGGTCTGAACTACCATGGATTCACTGGTGCACACAGGGAAAACAGCATGACACTGTGGTGATGCAGGCAGTCAGACTTTTAGACCTTGTCTGAACATGGAAATATCTATGTGTATAAAGAGTGTACAAATAATTTTCTTGCAGTCCTTAGTGATAGGAAGAAGGGAGCCACTACAAGGGACAGTGCTGGCCAAACCTCTGTAATGAAGCAGTTGGGACCAGATGGCCCAGGACCCTGAAGGCACGCATGAAACCGAGGGTTCTAACACACCTGACCCAAAATTACTTTGGAGGGTTATTCTGTCTTCCTCACTCCAGTCAAGGGGTTTCAGTGACAGAACTGTCCTGATATCGTAGCATACCTACCAGACATCTAAATGTACATACAATGTGAGTATATATGTGTACAGGTGCACTTAGTACATGCACACTTGTGATAGTCTTTGCAGATAAGGTCTTCCTGCTTATTTTTAATTTATACCTAAATGTTTTTAATTGCTTTTACCAAACACAGTTGGAGGTGACAGAGCAGTAGCTGGCATCAAGGCATTTCTGCCCTGAATCTGTGGTGATCCTTACCAATGTGAACTCACAGTATCCTGACATATTCTACAGCCTGAAGCTCTGGGCCAATATGTCCTCTGAAACTAAAAGGTTGTGCCTGTGTTTAGTTGAGTGGGACACCAGATGCCTGTGTGGTAGAGAGTTTTCCAGTGACTAAATGTGACACTTAGACTCTGAGGTTCCCATGAGAGCTAGTGATGCATAGCCAACTGGAATTACAAATAACCTTTGAATAAGATGTCTTAGATGGAACATATGACTGAATATGAATACCTTTCCTTAAAAATAATAACAATCATCTTGTCTCAGTCCCAATCTTCTTGCTCTTGGTCATTGCCAAGAAGTGAGATGTTTTGAGACCACATACTAGCTTTGAAAGTATGCCTTTGACATTTGTTTGATCAGTGATCCTTTCAGTTATGAAAAAAGGAAGAAAGTTAAGAAGTGGAATGTCAAAGGCTCTGTGCAGCAAATGGAATAGAGGGGTTTTCTTAAACGTAGGCTGAAACCTGAAAACAAAGCTGGAATTAATATTCAACCCTCAGGGATTAAGCTAAGTCATTTCTGTGCCATTTCACTTCCAGCAAGTGTGATTGACACCATCTTTCTGTTTATGTTCTTTAGCTGGGCTTCTGGGATGCTGATCTTAGAGAAACCACTTAAACCGCATTTCTCATCCGCTTGGGTTCTAACCAGCTCCTAGGATTAAATGACAGGCTTATTTTCTACTAATTGCTCCTTTGCCTGTCATGTAATTTGCCCTATATACAGTACAAGTCCTCCAGTATTTGTCTAAAATCCTGTTTTCCCTCTCTATTAACCTATCTTTTGTCTTTTCTCAACATTCATTTCTTCAGACATGACTATTACTCTATCTCTATCTGGACTCAGATTTGATGGGTTTTCTTGCCTATTCAGTGTTTCACTTTTTTTAATGCAACTTTTCTCAAAATTCTCTTATTATTAGATATTTTAAAATATAACCTTTTGAATATACTTTACTTATAATATTTTACATGTTGGCTCTCTTCCACTCTTGCTTTTTCCATTTGTATATCATTTTCTTTTCCTTGATTCATTAAAGTTCAGTACATTTTCTGTTCCTGGGTCTTCCTGTGTTCCTATTGTCTGTGCTTTACTTATGATCTCTTTCTGCAGTCATTCTATTTTTGCATTTACAGATAACTTCTCAATAATGTCTCTTGGTCCTTCTGTCACTGACCTTTTCAGACTCCATTGTATTCAAGACAGCACTATTTTTCTGGTGCATTATAATAAACATGATGACCTAGTTCTTCTTTACTTTGCAGCCACAAAATAGTTATTGCTCATCATGAAAGTACAAAACCAGAAAAAATAAAAATCGTATAGTATATATTGGAAACAGATGTAGAATCCCAGAAAGATCCCCATTCCAGTCATGGTATCATAGCAGTGTTTAGCCTTTTATCACCATCTGACCATGTACTGCCTAATAGCTTTAGTCTGATATTACTTCATTTTATCAATGGTAAAGATATGGAAAGGGCTAGAAGAAACAGTCTTCCCAGATTCTGTGATAGGAAGTGAATTAAGAGAGTTTTTATTAATCACCATCTAGTGCATGCTGTCATCTTGCTCTCTGTGCCTTTGTGCATACCCAGACAGATAAGAGTATTCCTCTAGCTGAAGCATGAAAAGCTTGTGCTGTTGCCAATGCAAGTTCTTGGTGATGGAAAAGGCATATTTTTGTGAGCTTAGATTCTGCTCTCATTTCAGACAGATAAAAGCTGTGACATTGCAAGTCAATTGTCAGGTAATCTTTGTGATTCCAACAAGTTGCATTATGTTCACCCTGCATGTGCAGGAATTTTAGACAAAATATTTAGGAATAATCATGGAGCAAACCTGCAGAAACCAATTCACATCAAAGCAGCTAAGGGATAGAAATTTTCCCTGTTCTGACAGATCTCTGAAGCAATCTTGCCCTGCTTTGGATTGGTATTATTCTGCTTCTTATTCCTAAACCCAAATTATATTAAGTTCCTTCCCTAGTTTTATAGAATCATAGTTTTGGTTTGGGCTTTCCATTTTTCACATCCTTAGTTTGAAATATTTTTCTAATATATTCATATTTATTTCCAGGCATCTAGCCTACTTTTATTCTGGCCTTTGCATCTTTTTTTCCTTCTCTGTTTTAGTCCAACATAAACGATTCCCTTTCAGCACACACTGTACCCTGCTATTTATTTAAGATTGAAAGAAGGAAAGAAAGTAGTTTTCTCATGCAGCTTTTAGGACATGTCCAATTTTGTGGCATATTTTGGCCAGTTCCTAGGGAAAGCCCGGTCATGGTCATCAGCAAAATAAGTTAGTGTGTGTGGCTAATAGAGCTTGTCTACAGAATAAAACACTGTGGTCTAATCATAGTCATATTTTAAGAGTTACTTTCTAGCAGGTTTCTATGTATTATTTAATTATATTTTTAAACAAGATACGCAATGTTGCATTCAGGTAGTTTTATAACCAACTTTTACATTGCCTAAATTTTTTATTCTAGGTATGGGTCCTGCCTAGCCCCTTTGGAAATCACTGACACAGTAAAATGGTAAATCAAAAGAAAAGGAAGGTTCTCTTGTTGGTTTTTTTTGTTTGTTTGTTTCTAGGAAAGAAAGGCACCTTGTTGTTTGTTATGACTGACTATATTTGTTTTCACAGTGAACCTAAGTTTTACAGCCTGATGTTTGGATTTAGATTAGAAATAAGGAGGAAGTTCTTTACTACACGAGTGGTGGAGCACTGGAACAGGTTACCCAGGGAGATGGTTAAGGCCCCATCCCTGGAGACATTCAAGGTGGGGCTTGACAAGGCTCTGAGCAACCTGCTCTAGTTGAGAATGTCCCTGCTCTCAGCAGGGAGGTTGGACTAGATGACATCTACAGGTCCCTTCCAACCCAGACA
>VWZY01002678.1:0-89794 GCA_013399075.1 Chloroceryle aenea | reverse complement strand
TAGCATGAGATCAAACTGTTAAGGCAGGACCTTTCTTTCCTAAACCCATGTTGGCTGGGCCTGATCGCCTGGTTTTCTTGTACGTGCCACTTGATGGAACTCAGGATGATCTGCTGCATAACCTTGCCAGGCACTGAGGTCAGACTGACAGGCCTATAGTTTCCTGCATCCTCCTTTTGGCCCTTCTTGAGGATGGGAGTCACACTGGCTGACCTCCAGTCAACAGGGACCCCCCAGTTAGACAGGACCAGTGATAAGTGATGGAGAGTGGCTTAGCCAGCTCTTGTGCCAGCTCCTTTAGCACCCTAGGATGAATCCCATCTGGACCCATAAACAGCAGGTCCCTAACTACTTCCACCTGGATTACAGGAGGGATGTTTTGCTACCCATCCATATCTACCAACTCAGGAGCCCAGTTGTCCTGAGGATAGTCAATCTTTTCATTACAGACTAAGGCAAAGAATGTGTTGGGTACCTCAGCCTTTTCCTTTTCATACAGTGTAAGTTGTGTTGAGTACAATGTTCTGTCTGGGTAGGAAGACAATGGAAAAAGCTCAAGACAAGAAATGATGTTTATACTCTGCCCCTGTCTTTTGTCTCCTTATTCAAGATGTCAGAAAATTACTCTCCTATACACAAGGTATCCTGTGAATGAGGCAGTCACTTTTGGTACATGATTGACAGAAGTGGCTGTCTACCCTTGTGAAACTGCTAAGCAGGAGAAGCACTTTCTCAGCAGATAGGGGGCCAAGAGGATTCAAAGACATGATGTCACTCTTTTGAGTGCCCCAGTCCCAAAGCCAGATGCCAAACCCCCTCTGGCACACCCAGAGCTGTGAGGATGCTCTCACTTTTCCCCTTAGAGAGTACCCTTCTTTTTCAGACTGGACCAATATCAATGAGACAAAGCATTTAGCTGTTCAGGTCCCTATCTGACAAGTTGTGGCAGTAGCTGGAGAGAGTGATAAATTAAATTAATTTAACGAAAAGTTAAACAGCTTCAAGTGACAGGAATGGTAGCACCTCCTCCCAGCTCCCTGCTTTCCTCTGCTGTGGCTCTATACCCTCTGGCTCTGTGATTAATGTGCTTGTGAAGGACTGAGATGTGGGTTTAGATGCTAGATCCAGATATCTCACAGCTCCAATTAAAGATTAAAACATATCCTCCCTCGCTCTTTTGTGCTGGTGAGCTCTGGGAGCACTGCCAGGCCTGTCTTGGCAGGAGGCCAGCAGGAGGAATACCGGTTTGCAATGTTGCCTTGCATTGCCTTGTCATGAAGCACTGCTCAGCACTGCCAGGGCTGAGGCACTTCTGGAAATGCTCTAGGACAGAACTTGAAATGACCAATATGTTCTGGTTTCAAAGAAATATACAGATAGTTGTCTACCAGAACCAGGAATAGCTGTGCAATGCTTTTATGCTTTTGTGGGTGGATGCTTTTAGCCCAAGTGCCTAACATGGCACGTCAGGTCATAGGTCTCCTCCTTAAGTCCATTTGATCCTATGCTAATTTTTTTCTGAAGAGTTTCAAGCCTGGCTCACAGACTTCGCAGCACCTTTCAAAATCTGGCCATGGGTATTTCCTGAAAGTTCATTAATGTAAGAGTGCTAGCACATGTATATGAAAATTTTGGAAATTTTATGAGTCCTTTAAAATTATCCTCTCTTCTCCTCCTTCTGGTCTCTTATTTTGGTAGGTAAACCAATTTTTGTATCTGAAGAACTCAAAATATTTTTTTCATCTTTCTTGTCTTAAATTTCCTTCTTCAGACTCCACTAGAGCTGCTCAAATGTACTGACAATGTCTGTAGGATAGTTTTTCCCCATTTTAATATGTTTAACAGACCAAAGGTTTTAGCTGTTATGTCAGTCTGCTGTGCCAGTGATTTTAATATTTTTAGCTCCTGATATGAAGAATGTGTATGACTGAGGATGCTTAAGAAAGTTCCTAGGTTCTCCTTGGCTAGAGCACCCAAGACTGAAATTCCTATTACAATACCTTGGCTGAGGGGCAAGAAAAATTTAATTCATCTGTACGAGACACCCCTCAAAACTCCCTCATCAGGTGGACAAAAACTGAAAAAGTTTTTTGCTGGGAATATAAAGGGAGCACCTTTGTACATGTATATCAGTTGATGCTGGCATAGGACAGTAACAATTTTCATGTGTTCCTGCTTTCTCCCATAGCAGCAGTATGATGAATGTGAATTTTTTAGAAAGATAATTAATTTATTTTTTCTGCTGCTGAGCATAGCTCAACTGAACACCCCTCTGAGTATGGGTCTTGGAACAAAACCATTGTCTAGTCCTTCCTAATAGGGCCAAAATTATTTGTTTTAAAAGCATTTGCTACCGTTGTCATGAAAGGTTGCATAAACAATTCATCAGCTGAAAGCAGCATAGACATGCCTAATGATCTATTAAGAAAAAGTGTGGAGAAAACAGAAGGTGGGAGAAAGGGAATCCAGTTAGTGCTACAGCTGCATTTAATTTCTTCCATAAAAGAGCCTGAAAATGAAAATCCTCAGCTTCTATCCTAGCAGAGAAGAGCAGTTCATAGCATCATAGTATGATTCAGGTGTGAAGGGACAACAGGTGGTTTCTGGTCCAGCTTCCTAATCAAAACAGGGGTAGCTACAAAGTTCAGAAAATAGAGTGGTGAAAATAGAGTCAAAGATAAAAGAACTGATTTGAGTTTAGGCATTCAGATAAAAGGAACAAATCTCAAAAAATATATCGAGCAAGCAATGAACTAGTTACTAATACACTGGCAGAAAGAAGAGTCATAGTTTGCAGAGGTCTTGATCTACAATCTGCTGTAAACTGATAAAAGATTTGCAGCAAAGTCAATGAGCTATGGATCAGGCCTGCAGATCGATAGTTTGTGGTAAGACTGAGGAGTGACTGGTAATGCGGTTGGGTAGTGAGGATGCATTAACAGGCTTTCAGCAGAATTGCTACATGGTGAGGAGAGTCTAATCTTGGTTCTCATTGCATGCACATTGAAGAGCACAAAGCAGAGGTCTTTCCTCTGTTGAGGAGGGAAAGAGACAGCCCTGTGTCTCTGAAGCTCTGAAGCCGTGGTGTGGATCACACTCACTTTGGGGAGTCCAGCAATCCACTGAATTTCAAAAGATTGGTCCATCCCCCCAACCCGTCTAGCTCCCTCTGGATGGTAGCCCTGCCCTTGAGCATATTGACTGATCCCCGAAGTTTGGTGTCAACTGAAAAATCTGTCACCTCCTTCAAATCACTGATAAGGACGTTAAACAGGACAAGTTCCACTACAGACCCCTGCAGTGCTACTTTGTCACTGGCCACCAGGTAGTATAACACTCATTACCCTGTGAACCCCAACTATCCAATCATTTTTTCTACTCACTTGTTTTTCCACCCATCTGGACTTCAATGCCTTAACTTGGTCTTCTTGTGGAAGACAATGTTGACGATCTCATTAAAGTCAAGGAAAATGATGGCCACTACCATTCCTCTCAGCTGAAAATCCAGGAAAATTAGCATATAAAGGTATCAGGCTGATCAAGCACAATTTACCTCTGGTAACTTCATGCTGGAGATCTGCTTTTTCTTTTCATACGCCCAGGGTCAGTTTTTGGTCTGGGTCAAGTTTTTTGTCTGCAATCCCTGACTCAGTCCTCACACTGTGCTGTTAGCTACTCTTCTCTCTGAACCCTTTCACTTAGCACAGAGGCCTAGGACACCTTGCTGGTGAACACAGCCTAAGAAGGCATTTAGTATATCAACTTTTTTGCTATCACTGAACCATTGCTCCGTTTAGCAACAGCCTCACATTTTCCTTGTTCAGCCTTTTACTACCAGTTTGGTCATATGACCTCTTCTTGTTGCCCTTGACATTCCTTGACAGTCTTAACTCAAGATGGCCTTTGGCTTTTGTGACACCACCTCTACAAGCCCTGACAACTTTTCTAAATTCCTCCTTTATAGCCTGGTTCTGCTTTCCCTTTATGTTGCCTTTTTCAGTGGAGGTCTGTCATGACTTTCCTTCTCAACCAGACCAATATAATGAGAAGTCTGCTTCGTTTCTTAAGGATTTTGATTAACTTTTCTTTAAAGACCTGCCAGCTTCCCTGGGCTTGTTTTACCCTTCAGGGATTCATTAATGCTACCTACCAGTTACCTAAATGGTCTCTTTTCCTATGCCCTGATATCTCCTTTGCTCCACTCTGGATGTCAAACTCCAGTATTTCATGGTCTCTGCAGCCAACATTGCCATTGTTTATTGCATCTCTGGTCAGCCCTTTTTTATTAGTGAATAGTAGATCCAACTGTGCATCATCAGTTGCCCATCCTATACCTGAGCCAAGAAGTTATCCCCTTCCACAAATACTCTTGATTGTTTGTGTCCCACAATATCAACTTCCAGCAGCTGTCAGAGAGATTAAAGTCCACTTTGACATCCAGGATCTGTGATCCAAAGATTTCTGTAGAATTTAATTACTGCTGTGGTGGAAATGCAATGCTGAATGATGAGTCTCTAGTGCAAATTATTTCAGCTATAAAACTGTAAATAATAAATCTTAGGATCATGGGATCATATCATAGTTCAAATGCAAAGTGACCGCAGGAAGACCACCTCCATCTCAAAGCAAGGGCAGCTATGCAATGAGACCAGAGTTTTCAGGCCTTTATTCACACGGGTTTTGAAAACCTCCAAAGATGGATACTGCAAAGCATCTCTGGCCAATCTTTTCCTGAGCTTGACTATCCTCATCTTCTTATTGTTAACAGTAAACAAGTTTAAAAAAAAAAAATTAGAAGGAATGGGTATGCTCATCATCATTTTGTTGATGACAATTTAATGCATCCACTATCAAATGTTCATAAACCTTCTGATAGCTAAGAGATCATGAGAAAAATTCATAAACCATACCATGAGATAGCTGTTGAAAGACAAGTACAACTGTCTTCAATAAATTGGTCTTCATTTTAAGATGTTGTCAGAAGAATCTGTGTCAGCAGCTTCACTTCAGAAGCTCCCTCAATCATATCTGCAGTGAGTATTGCCATTGCAATGCTACACTGTATAATAAGTATTATAAAAGTTTGAAGTTCAGCCTTATTTTGCTCTTACGGTTTGAGGTTACATTGCCACAGACTGATGGAGGCATAACATAGGATGTAAAATAGAGCATTACCACATCTGCTATTGTATCAAAGGCTTACAGTTAGAGTCTTACAGTTAGAGTATCACCACAGAAATGTTGCAGACTAGCAGAATGATGTTGCGTTGCCATCATATTAGGACCAGTTGTACTCTGACATAATTTTATACCCTCCTTTTCCCATCACTGTTTCAAGTCTGGCATTCACATAGCAATTTGCAACATACTTTGGTAATGATGAAGACTTATGAAGATTGTAACATGGATGATTCATGCAAAAGTTGTTCCCCCCCCCTTTTTTTTTTTTAAATTCTGGACAACTTTTGGCAAAACTTACAGAACCAACCACTAATATAGCATAAATATAGAGGATAGTTTTCTATTTTTAGAGGCAAGTGTACTTGAAATGGGGTTTTATTTTAGTACTTTAAGGACTGCCAGCATACAGTCATGTCTTACCACCATACAGTCATGTCCTACCATCTGGGGTCATAGTCTCTTGGAAAGCAAAGCTGTGCCCATTTGCAGTTGACACTATTTGTGCCAGTTCCTACTTTCGCACACATAGAAATGTTTTGGTTTTGTTTTTAATAAAGGCCATTTCAGCCTCGAGAAAGTTATGCATTTTTAACAACAATAAGGCCCAAAGAGAGAGTTCACACTGAAGCAACTGAAAGTGTTCTGTGAAAAAAGGGGAAAAACTTCTTTGTAATGGGACTTGAGATAAGAGAGTTTTGCAAGCCTGAGGGACAGACAAGACAGCTTCTTCCTCAGCCTGAATTGAGTCATTGTAATGAGGAATACACATTTGCCCTCCCTGGACTGGTGCAAACATATGACACCCCTGTCCCACTGGAAAACAATCAGACATCAAGTTCTGGACTGTTCATTTGTATGTGCTGTAGCAGATGAGCTTTCAAAAAGACTTTAATTCACTTTTAATTTCCTATGTTCTTCAGGTTGTCCCTGCCTCTGGTTCTGAGCTCAGCTTTTGGGAAGATGGACAAAGTTGGAAAGTACAAGTGGGAGAGGGCATCGCGTGCTAACCACAAGAGGTAGGCAGTGCCAGATGCTTTCCCTCAGACAATGTGTTCCTGACTATGCCATTTCTTTGGTGCTCCAAACAGATCAGCAGCTACAACCTGCATCACCATAACCAAAGGTAAGAGAGAAGGACATCTCCTATGTTCCATAGGAAAGGAAACATCAGACGTATCTGTGGCCACCCCCAGAGGGAATAATGGGCACCAATGGAGGTGAAGAATGTCTGTCAGAGTACTGGAAACTTTGCTATCCTGCAGTCCAGGCAGGTATCCCAATTACCCACATGCTAGCTTCTCTCAGAGATTGGTGCTTTTGAACTCTTCTCATGGAGAGGTGGACTGTGAAATATCTGAAACAGGGAATTACTCCCGAATCTCCCATATCACAGCAAATGCCTTTTTTTGGTGGATGATCAAGTCCTTTATTCTGTCTCTGTGTGGCCCCATAACTTACTTTTTCACAGATATAAATCAGATATGCAAAGGCCTAAGCTTCCAGGACATTTAAGTTCCTTCTATCAAAAATTAATCAACACACTGACTATCAACTATCAAATGTAAGCTTTACCATGTTTTTTTTTCATGAATATTGGCTCAAACCTTATATATTATTTAAAGTCCCACAAATAGGTTGTGACTGCAAACCTGGAACAGAGCACGAATCCAGTCTCTGCTCACCAAGTCACCATCTGCTCTTTATTTAAGTTAACTTCAAAAACAAATTCTTCTTCCATGGTGCCTGCTGTACGTGATCTGATTAACATAAGTAAAAGAAATCATTAGCAAATTTTCAAGTAACATCAGGACATGCCTATGTAAAAAAAATCATGAGTACATGGTCCTTTGCCATAAATTTTGTCCAGTTTCTCTCCACCTCTCCCCTTGTTTATCAGTGGCATCTGGCACATCCCACACCACAGAGGTCTAGTATTTTGCAAGGTCTGAAGCATTTAACTACTGATGAACCATCACACTTCTAGTGAAGTGCTTGAATTTTGCCTTCAGTTGCTTAAAGTAGGAGCATTGCCCCATGCAAGCATCCCAAAAAGCAAGATCCAGACTCCTTCAGAAGGCTATTTAGCTTCTAGGGAAGCGGAGTCATTCTCTGATACCCCTTATTTTTCTTTGAGGACTTTTAGAGGGGGTCTGTGTTGACCTGACTCCTAATTTAGGATCCTTTGGTTAGATGAAATGAACCTGGGCCCTTGATAGAATTTGAATATGTAAGCTTTTGAGGATTTGAGACTAATCTCTTTGTACAATGAGCAAAGTAAAATCTTTCCTCTTTGCTCTTTAATGGCTGACAACTTTTTAGATGCTATTTAAAAATAGTAATCTCTGATAATGACTCATTTATAGAAGCTATTACTTGCCTCTGTCTTTTATCAGAGATGGAGATAAGAGCAAAACTATATTATTTTTATAATACAAACTTGTCTTTTATTTGATTTTTTTAAAGCCAAATTACCCATAAAGTCTGATGTTACATTTTAATTTGAACTGTATGTATTAGTGGAGTTAGACACGAATCAGAGTTTAACATCTTGAATTTATTAACATTTTTACTTACTTAAGGGCCTTTCTGGCTATCCATGTAGAACTGAAAAGGTGAATTAGTAATTACACAGAGACCTGGAGTATGGCACATCATTGCCCATTATCAGATAAGAAAATCAAACGCACAGAAAGAGTATAATTTTTGCAAAGAGATGTTTGTCTTCACAGAAGCGCCTGTTTTGACCTGCTGGTTTGGCAGATAACCATTCATTTGAAACATAACATAGATGAAATAGTCTCTCTTTAATCTTACTCTAGCGTCTAAACCAGCTGTTGCTATGGGAAATGTATTTCCCATGCAGCGCTCCTGAATATTGCATGATGATCCTAATCCTCTCTTTATGCACACTTGCAGAAAAGACAAAGGTGAACATTTATTTTTGTATGTCAATCTCTTCTGTCCTGTGCTGTATTTGATCTGTTCAACCTGTAAAAGTACTGATTATTTCCACAATATTTCACTTTATAGAATATGACAAAACTTTCAATGAGTCACTGCCTTGTTATCATATGGCTATTGAAATTACATCTGAAATTTCTAGATGAAAAAAAAAGCAAGTTAATACCAAAACCCACTTGGTTAAACTGTCACACTATTGTTACATTTCTACAGAAATACTGGCCAGATTTCACAGGTGCAGTTTCCACATCTCTCGCATAACATCAAAATAAAATCTCTGCATTAAATTAATGCTTACAAATATACTGGTGGTTATTAGAGGAAAAAAAAAAAAAAAAGAAAAATACCCCATCTGTAAGTTCGTCCAAAAGAAACTATACTAAAGATCCGGTGAAGGACAGAATTTTGGATGAGGTCTAAGCAACTTTTCATCAGCATGGTTCTTTGAAGAGACACACTTTCCAGTGTTGTTCCTCTTTATAAATGAGCTAACCTCAGATGTTACCAAACACCCAAACAACTGGGCTGTTTCAGACTTGCAGTACATTAATAAATGATGATGTTTATGAAAGATATTGCAGAAATTTTTCCAGGGCTATGCAAAGCCCAATAAAGAAGAAAAAAAAAAAAATCAAGAGGAATCCAGAAGTGTCTAACATCTTTTGATATTTTAGGGAGGCCGGGGAAATACAAGCCTAATGCAGGAAGGCTACAATGAGTTAAAAGGCCACTGCTGAGAATCTGTGATGTTGGTGTTAGGGAAAGGGTAGATGTCTACATAGTGAGCATGCCAGCTGTCTGAACTGGCAGCCCCAGGTTTGTTTATTTGTTGTGGCTGGTTTTTTTGACCAGTAGCTCTGTAGAAGGTTGCTAAATGCAAATATAATTAGAAAGGTCTNNATTAGAGAGGTCTGAAAACCCTGCATTGTAAAGCCTAAGCATCAGAGGGAATGAGGAAGCAGATCTAGAGGAACAGAGGGTGTAACTCTTCGATGGTCTCCTGTCAGACGGAGTGATACAAATCCTTGCACACTTTGTTCAGTGTCTTTGAAGGAGATTTGAGGAAGTTTTGAGATGACTTATTATGCTCACTGAATGGTATTGTTTGTGTATGAAGACATCAAAATGTTGTCACACCTCAATTATTGCAATGGAGACAATGTGGTGGAAATTAAATATGAATATACAGAGAAAGCAAACAGCAGAAAGTAGGTTCATGTACATGCACATTTACTCTTTCAGAACACTCTGTAGTTTTCTGTCTTGCTCTGTGACAACCTTCTTCTGTGTGCTGTAGCTCATTGTCTTCAGTGTGTCTGTGTTCAAGCATGTAGGGACAGACAAAACCCTGAGGAACAGGTACGGCTGCAAAATGATTTCACACATTTCTGTTGACCACCAAGTGCCTTGGAGCTTCTTAGTTGGTCTCACAAACTCCCATGGGCCTACATGCTTTGTTCTAAGGTCTGTAGCAACCTTATCGTAAATTTCTCTGGACAGACATATTGGTATATAGTTGTATTTTAACAAGTTCTGGTATAGCTTTACAAACCTGAAGAGAGGAATTCAGAGCATCTTTAAAGTGCTTTTGGAGGACTTCACTTGTTTGTCTCTAGAAACCAAGCTATACAGCATGCCATAATTTTTGGTAGATTTGGATTCTTCTTCAACAATTCTATACCAAACCTCTCAAAAATTGAGAGCTTTCCAGGAGTACCCATACAATGCCATTGTTATGAAATAGAGTGCAAGTGTTTGTCAAACAGTTATGCCAGTGGATGCCCAGAATATGAATTAAGCAGATGTGATAAAACAGATCAAGTTATTGGATTTAGCAACTATGTGGGTTCCAAGAATCTGGCTTACAGAGGGAACAGATATTTGTGTCCTTGCACATCACATTCATTTTGAGTGTTGTGCTTCTTCTTCACTCTAGTGATAATTTTGCAGATGACCAAAGAATTAAGTTTTTAAAAAGAGAGATTGTATCATCAGTTATATAACATGTATGAAATACATGTATTTTGAAGTTATTAACAATGCACATGAAGATCTTTGCCCTGCACTTATTCAACACATTATCTGTGAAGTCATTAAAAGAAGAAAAGTTCTAAGCTGTGGAATGCATAAAAAGCATTCCATATAAATTATTTGGTTGTATTCACTGGCCAGAAAAGAGGCCACTCAGTATGCAAGAGATATAGGGAGAAGAGAAGCAGTGCAAGGCAGCAGTCATCTGTAATCTTGTAAGAGAGCAAACACATCACAGGTGACAATTTGTCAATAAACCCAGATGCAAATAGTAGGCAGAGGGAAAAAAACCCTCAGGCTATGGCAATACCAGAAAACAGAGGGCTGGAGGATACATGGCTTAAACAAATGCAGTTTGTGTAAAATGGATAAGTAGAAAACAAATGCCCAAAGTGAGACACATGCCCTTTTAATTCTGTTCCCTCCCTCAATAAAAATATAATGTTAAATTAAAGCCCTAATGTAACTGCATCAAAGTCAGTGGAGTTAACATTGAAGATAACTTGCTGCCATAAATCTTCAAAATCAATGACAGTTTTGTCTGTTCATGCCAGAAATGAATGTGGCCCATTGCAACAACATTTTTTTTGACACCCAAAGCTAAATTTAGTTTCTGTTTTCTATGCAATGAAATAAACTTGAACTCTGATCTGTAAAGAGATGCCCATGTCCTGATAAACATGCCTCCTAACCTTAATCTAACAGATACATGGATGGGAGGATACAGCTTCCCCATTCTACTGTTCACTTTCCCTTCAGGTGTCTCTGGCTCCACACTACCCTCCTGTGTGTGCCTGGAAGGAAGGACTTTTGCAGTGCACGGAGGCAGGTGTGAGATCACACATACTGTACTGGACCTCATACCCTGATCTTGCTGTGTGCAAACACGTACACATCCAGCACTTGGTGCATCTCTAGGGTGGTCAAAGCAAATTTCTGCTCCTCAGCATAATAGCACTGTAGAAAGATGTATAAGTAAGGGAGGGGAGTGGGTTTTGTGAAAGGATTTTTGTGTTTGTCATGACAAATAAGCTAACATGAAACAAACCAACTCACCTGAAGTGAGGGTCTTTAAACTTCAGCCAAGAATTTTAATGGATGGGTTATTCTGACATGTTCTTAGTCCTTGCCTTGTTTTGTTGCTGCAGGATCCTCCACAAAAAAAAAAAGAAAAGAACATTCCTGCACTGGTGAGAGATGATAGATGGACAGGCCTGGGGATGGGAGTCACTTCCTTATAGGGGGAGAGGAATCTGAAATGTTAGTTTTCTCATATTTACTCCCCAGCTTTGACTTTTGGGAAGAGTCAAGGGTGCCACAGTTAATATTCTTCTAGTGTGCTCAAGGAAGAAGTGGATATGCTCTCTATCTCTGTTCCCTTCCCATTCATTCTGTACTTTGCAGAGGGAATTTAATGTTTTTTTATAACTTGTTCTGGACAAGTTTCTCTTTCATTGAAAGAGACAGTTTTTATGAGCTATTTACTAATTTTGTGGTCTAGGTAATCCAGTATTCATCTCACACTTTCTTATAATATGCCCTGAAGCCCATGTTCCTCTCCTAGCCTAGAGTCAGGAGTCTTCTGTTTCTCGAACGATTTAGTACCAACTCCAAAATAATACCTTGGAAGACTAATTCTTAAACTTTCTGATTATGACTCGACTTCCAGATGTTTGGAAGTCTCTTCCTATGTATGTCTCTCGCTATGCCACCACAAATAATCATATATTAAAATGTGTTTTTCAGGCCTGCAAACTCCATTGTAGCTGCTGTGACTCTAAGGGGAGTCAGCTATCTCAAAGTGTAGGGTAGACTGGGTTTTCCCTTACAAAAGTAAAGTAAATCCTGATGCAAGGGGTCTGTTGAGCACCCAGCCCCTTTCATCAGCCAGCAATAGCTGGGCATCTGATTTCCATTTAAAGGTTTGAAAAGTGCCTTCATGTAGTATAGACTTAGCAGCTCATCCTTTAGATTGCACAGTACTGCCACAGTGATAGTGCTGTCTACTTTAGGAGCAACTTTGAGGCACAAGAGAATTATCTTGGCAGCAAACAACCTGTATTTGATATAGATTTTGCCTTTTATCAAGAACTGTACAACAGACAAACTGAAGTTATGTAGGTACCTGATTTTTTGTGTGCATATGTAAGATTCCAGGTTAAGTTAATTCATTCTGTTTCTATTAAAATCTCTGTGCTAGTTTGAAAGACTTCATTTACATTCCAGCTAGACTGAAGGTTTTATTTTCTAGCATGAACCTGATAATTAATCAGAGCTAGATGCATTTACACCACCATCAAAGAGCCTCCAAAATGATACCAAAAAAATGTTAACTAAATGGCAAAATCCACAGACACAAAATTAGACTCAGAAATAAATTATTTCAACATCTATGACTTCTATAGCATTACTAATGTAAATCTATGCAGTAGGTCACCATAGTTGTGTCCATAGTGTCTAACTCTGAGGTTTTGCTCTATATATGTTTTTATAGAAGTACTGCTATATAGTAGCACAGCATTCTGAGGTAACTGAAAATGGGTCTTTAATACAGCATATGCAAAATAAGCCAGATTTCTGCCATTACTGAGATGTGCATAACAAAATCATACACAGAACTTCTCTATTTTACTTTGTTGTGCAGATCTTCAAGATCTTATTACAATCTTTGTCATGGCCACTATTCACTTTCTAGACAGCTTGTCTTGACAGTGATTAAGATAATGAAAATATAACATTGTAGGTCAGGCTCTATGAGGACAGCGGAATTTTACAGGATTGTAGAATAATAGAATAATTTTGGTTGGAAGAGACCTTTAAGATCAGCAAGTACAACAGTAAACCCAGAACTGAGAGGTCCACCACTAAACCATGTCCCTCAGCACTGCATCTACGTGTCTTAAATATCTCCAGGGATGGTGACTCCATCACTTCCCTGGGTGGCCTGTTCCAATGCTTTACAACCCTTTAAGTGAAGAAATTTTCCTAATATCTAGCCTAAAACTTCCCTGATGCAACTTGAGACTATTTCTTCTTGTCCTATTGCTTGTTATTTGAGAGACCAAACCCCACCTCACTACATCTTCCTTTCGCTTAGTTGTAGAGGGCAATAACATCTCCCCTGAGACTCCTTTTCTCCAGGCTAAACAACCCCAATCCCCTCGGCCTCTCTTCATAAGATCTGTGCTCTGGACCCTTCACCAGCTTCACTGTCTTTCTTTGGACACAACTCAGCACCTCAATGGCCTTGTAGTGATGGGCCCAAAACTGAACACAGTATTCGTAGGTGCAGCCTCACCAGTACCAAGTATGGGGGACAATCCCTTCTTTAGTCCAGCTGGCCACACTATTTCTAATACAAGCCAGGTTATTAATTGTGTTAGGATAAGATATCCAGCTGGCCAAAAAATTCTGTGTATGTTTTAAATTATATAGACACAAAGATTTAAAATAAAACAAACAAAAAATATTTGCTTTTCATGTTACTAGTTTCAACCAACATTTCTGTAATCTTCAACAGTGCACAACCTAGCCTGCTTCAGGTTCAAGTTTTTATGCATATTTCCTTCAGGAATTTGTGAGATGTAAACACTGAAATACCAAACAATTGAGACACCACTGATTTAAAAAACAAGCATTATGTTTATTAAACAATCAAAGCATTTTTTTTGTATGTCCAGGTGTTTTTTGTGCATCCAGGCAGAAAGCCTATGAGTCTGATGCAACTGCCAGCCATCCTTGTGCTCACAGACCTGGAGGGGACTGAGGAGCAGCAGTCTATGGAGTCACAAAAAGCATGCTCAGACCTCCTCTAATATACAGTGGCTGTGAGAATCTCTTGGATCCACACATGCTCTACACTTCTTTTTACCTTAAATGTAGGACAGGGAGAAATGACTGACAAAGGTGATCAACCCCCCAACATAATCCTTTAATTTAAATTAAAAGTAAAAGGACTTCTGCCAGACCAATTAGAGAGGGTATGCTTTAAATAACAGCTATAAATACTCCCGTGAACACAAGTATTGTGTTAGTGACCCAGAGTTTTGATAGATGTGTTCAAGCTTTAGATGAATCAGCTTGTTTGAGATGCTGAATGCATCAAAACCAGTAGCAAGTTTATTTAATATAGTACTGCAACATTCAAATTATTACATTATATGCACTCCGATGTCATTACCCAATTGACTTAGAAATTAAAATTATGACAGGCAAGTGATAGTATTTGCATGTGGGTGCATTTTATTTCCCTGGAAGTAGCAAGATTTGAATGCATATAGACTGTATTCTCAGAATTTTGTCCCCTAATTTCTTCCTAATTAAAATGCATGCAGCATTGCCATCACAACTTGCACATTTAATAATTGGAAGCATCAAACCATCCAAAGTAAGCTGCAAAATCAGCACTCCTAGGTTATGTTTTTGCATGCCATCAGAAAAAGCCTGTGCTTGCTACAAAGATAAAACAAAAATGCCCTGTTACTTGTATCATATACAGTGATGCTGTTAGCGCTGAAATGTAAAAATATATGGTCTTATCTTGAAAATAATTTTTAATGTATTGTTTAAAAGGGGTGAAATAATTTTTTAAAAGCCTATGTGAACCTTTAAAAAGTCAATTTTAGATATTAATATAACCATAATAATAGCATCCATCAGATGTTGGGAAATGTCAGGGGCCGAAGTTATAAATTGCTTGTTTTGTACCTGTTTTGCTATTCATTTTGCACATTCCTCTTTGGGCAAAGATGGCCCTGATGCATCCAATCTTTGCAATTCACTCTTCCTAGAAAAGAAACAAAACAAAACAAAACTGTGAACATTTACGTCTAAAGGCAAATGTTTTGAAGAGTCTCAGTCTTTCAAGATCATTTACATGGTTTGATGGTCTTTTTATCTTTCATGATACAGTGCCAGCAGCGACAGTTTTGTCCAGCTCCCCTGAACACCCAGGAAGTGATTGCTGTGGTCTGTACGATGGACCTAGAACAGCAGCTAAGCACTGGACAGCTGCGTCTCTCTGACAGCCCTTACAGATAGGCAGTTACTGCCAGATGAAGTACTGTGGAGTACCAATCCTATAAATTAGTTTCAACCTTCCTGCAAGATGGTGAACTAAGGCAGCCAGGGTACCCAGAGAGGCAGATGATCCGTTACAAAAATGTGGTATTTGTCATTTGGAGCCAATATCCCAGTAAGACATGAAAGGAACACCAAACTTTCTTATTCTGCAATGTGAGGATGTTTTGGGGTTTTTTTTGCTCTTTCATGCACATTTTTCTGATCTGAATTCAAGCCTCATGACATCTGCCTTCCCTTCCTCAATGCATATGTGGGTTTTCACACGTGCTCATCACTTCTAGGACAAATCCTTAAACAGCAGGGAATGGGTCCAAATGGCTCATCCATTTTGATGAAATTGATTGATCATTAGGATCAAAGCAAGTCTCTGCTTCAAGATGTTTCCCTTGCTGCTTCCCCAGCTTCCTAGGGACTTGTTTCTCTTCTTCCTGTTTCTGGGGAGGTAAACCCTCCTTTCCTGTTTCTGCGGTATCTAGGTTTCCTTGCTGCAACTCTGCTGGGTATGGCATCAAGCCCTGGATCTAAATGGAACTGTCATTACATTGGCGTTTTCTTTGTTGTACTTTTTTTTGTTTTGTTTTCTCTGTGTTTCTAAACTTCTTTTTGTCTTTTCTCCTAGTATTAGCATCAGCATCCTGCTTGTGTCCATGTCAGTGTTTTGAGAGAAAGTGTTTTCTTCTGCAGAGTGCTTCTGCCGTCTCCTCACTGAAGTAAGACCTATCAAATTCTGCCATGTATTTACTCAGTATAGGTGCTTTTGCAGAAGTGATCACAGCATTTAGCAAGGCCAACCTCTTTAAATGACTCCTAGTGCAGTAACTTGCAGATTCTGCAATAAGTAGACCTATTCCACGCTCTTCTTCAAACTTCACCACTCTGATCTATAGAGATATTTTTATAACATTTGTGGAAACTAATGACGCTATGCTGTGATGATGAGTTAAATTTCCTAGCTAACACACAGTCGCTCTGTGACAGGCAATGAACTTGGACTGTTTTCTCCAGGTCTGCATCTATGCAGAGACCTATCTGTGACTGGTAGAATTAGGAATTCCCTGTGCAGGGGAATGGGCACCAGTGATTTTTAGTCCAACTGTCACCCAGTAAGCTATCATCTCTGCAGATCTGTGTGCCCTTTGAACAGTTCCTAAACTGTGTCCTGAGAAAGATTAACACAGGAAGAACCTGGGATATGTTTATATCCCTCCTAAGGGATAGGATTATCTTCCAAAAAAGAGGAGTTTCAGTTACTGTATGTAGGCCTCTTGATGTAGGAAAAAAATACTAGAATTATGTGGTCATAGTATTGATTTCTTTCTATAATTTACTGTCTCTTTTTTACAGAAGAGTATTTAAGTGGCAAAAGAATATAAATACTGGTTTCTTGTCTTTTGACTTTATTGTGCTTAATACAGAAACATTAATACAGCTTGCATCCCCAAAGAGAAAAAATGAAATAAGTTTCAGTGACATGCCAAAAGCAAGTACTGTATTCTTTAAAATAAGAGAGAAATGAAGAAAAACTGTTGCTTTGATAAAAGTGTTAGAAGAATTGAAATGAAAGCATCTAAATTACTGATATGCTAAATAATGAGAATTAAGTGCATAGCTACAATGGTTATTCCCTGACACTCATATATCTTATTAGACTGTAGTTTGACTAAACACCCAAAAATGCTCACTCTGTGATGGCACTTTGTAGTATTTTCCTCTGCTACTAATTTATTTTGTCATGTTCCGTGGTATGAACAAATTGTCTCAAATGTCACCACACATGTCTCAAAAGCCCCAAACAATCAGATTTATCTTGATTATTCTTGCAATTTGTCTGCTCATCTATCTGACAATATCAGACAGATGTTTGTGAGAAGTGGCATAGAGTGGGGGTACCATGAGCTAAACAAATCTTACAGGAATTGAATTAGGTGTCCCTTAAAGCTTTTGTGGATTTTCAAGAAGAAAAAACAGTTTCTGAAGAAATGACAGTTTGGGAAGTTTTGCTGAGACTCCCCGGACACAAGCAAGTCAGACAAGGCATTTCATGTCTGGGACAAAATCCCATGCAAGTTTTTTCAGGCCTGGAAGGACACCCCTGTGCTAACCCTGGGAGTAACACTGCCAGAGGCAGCCTTCCAAACATGATGTCAGTACATGTTGCTGTAAGTGGAATTTCTTTACTATCATGCACAGGGATAATCCATTCTGAACTATTTTCCTGCTAATCCCCCGTTATCCTGGCCTTTCAGCACAAACAAGCAAATATGGCCCAGATACTGCAACTCCTTCTCTGAGATAGAGTGACCATCATAAACCACTAAGCCAATAGCTATTCTCTTACATAAAAGAACAGGGCTTGCTTTGCTTCATTTTAGTTCAATATAGCTCTGTGAGTGTTCTGGCCAGTGGCTGAGTACTGTCTGTGTGTCTCTGCAGAGACTATTGGCAAGCCCCTGAGACATGCAGCTACATCATGTCCCTGTAGAAATCTTGCTAGTACTTGGAAAATGCCTTATTTGAACACTGGAGTATATAAACTGTATACCAGATTAAAGGTAAAATAGAATTAACAGTGGTATCAATAAATTGACTGAGTTGGTGTCCCTCAGCTTCTGCTTATCTCATTTAAGATGACTTGAGCAAGACCTCCAGTGTAGCCAGACCCCTCTTCTCTCAGTGAGTGCAATGAAACCTTCCTAACCTAATGGCTGAAAAAACTATGAACTTCAGGACTGCTCATTAGGAGGCATCCTTGCCCTGGGACTTTGGCTAACTGTCTTCTGCATTTTTCTGCCTGGCACACACTTTAATGGCTTGATGGCTCAGAAAACGTGTTTTACATTGCCTTTATTGCAACAAGAAATGTGTCTTCAAAGGCACCTGGGGAAGATGCTGGGAATCTGTTCTGTTGTATGTAGGGTTGTTTGCTGCATCCACTCAGACACCCTGGGCATGGTCTAGCTCTGTCAGCACAGTGAGCACCTTCCTTTGGTGTGTCCCACTGTGTACCCCGGGATGGGGGTGCAGTGCAGTCCTTTTAACAGACTCAGCAGGTGTTTTTGAGCCAGGACTACAGGGTCATAGTGGGATCACCTCTGCTTCATATCACAGGCACAACGTGGAAACATCCCTTGAAAAACAGACAGGCATTACATATTGCCATGTGGGACCAGGAGACATGTTATCAGCATGCAGATGTTCATAGTGGACTGGCTGCTCAAACCAAGGCAACTGCTCCAGCAAAAATGGTGCTGGCTGACTGTTCTCATACTTTCTGATGGCCTACAGACAGGGCTGAAGGCTGCTGTGCATGCAGCCAACTGTGCACCCTACAGCTTCAGTGTCTGTGCACAACCTCAAAAAGAAGTTATTTTTATTCCTACAGCCAACAGCACTGCTCTGAAAGGTTGGTAAACACCAGCTGTGGCTCAATGCCAGCAAAGTCAGTGAGGATCCAAATAGAATGAGACAGGTTTTGAACAAGATATTGTACTATATTGCTGTGTAATGATCCATGGTTGCATACATACAGACAGCATGGGTTGTCAGCCAGCTTCATGCATGACTCATTGCCAGCTCTGGAAATACAGACTGCTGCCTGGTGAGCTGCTCTGCTTGCTTAGGCAGCAGCGACGTCACTGGGCAGAGGTAAAAAGACAAGCACTGTCAAGCAAAGAGCACAGCTGGAGGGGCATAGAAGAGCTCCCATACCATGCCATCGATTGGTGTTTCTCCTGGTAGTTTCTGACCTGACAGACAAGGACACTTGAGTGTTTTATACTGGATGAAACTACAAAGCAAGCTTTAATTTAGAAAGCACCTGGGTAGTTGCTTAGATCCATTTTCTGTTTAACAAAAACATTCTTTACGATTTAAATACTGATGATGGCAAAGTTAAATAAGGTCATTATTGCCATTTTAGTTGTGTAAGTTAGAACTACACCAAGAACATTTTTTTCTACACAAATCATAGAAGTTTGTTTTCAAGGAACTTGAAAAGGACTCCAAGTCCTAGATTCAGTTCCTAGACCTGCAACATTTCAGTATTCTACCCCCTTGTATCTCAGTTGTCCATTCCTGCAAGAGAAGAGAGTATTAAAACCTAACTTTTGGGTTGTACTTAGCTTTTTGTAGTTGTTGTTGTTGTTCTTGTTGTTTGTTTTTCTGTTCATGCTTATGAAAATTTTAACTCATCAAAATATTATTGCAAAGGTTTAGAAAGAAAATCTGGCAAATGGAATTTAGTCAATTATTTGTCCACTGGGATAAGGACTTAATCCTGAATGGAAATATCACTATAACAACTGCAGAACAGTACATTTCCACCAACAGATCAAACAAAGAAAATAATCAGAACTAAAAACCATCCAGCTAAACAAAATCAGCTTAAACTAAGTGGTAATGGAGAGTACAAGGGGGAAAAATACAGAAGTTGAAAAATGCTCCCTTTAAAGACTGGAGTGTATAAACAGTACACTACATTTCCCTCCTGCCCGTCAGGATAAAAGGCGGGGCGGGGGGGTGGAAATTCAAAGCTTCAGGTAGCCAAAGCAAGAGAAGACACATTCAGAAATGCAGAAGCCATCCAAAACTTGTCAGAAATTAGGTCAGAGAGTATTTGCAGGGAGTGTAATGCAAAGACACTTGGGGATCTTTCTGTTTGGGGTGTGTGTTTGATAAAAGCCAGAAGCAGACAGGGAGCAGAGTGAGAGCTGGAAGCAACCAGAAAAACAGGTGTTTGTGTCAGAGAGAAAGAAAACAATTAGAAAAACATGACAGTTGGACAGAGACCAGTAACTGCAAATAATAATTGCCTTCTCCTTTTTGATTCCTGCTATGTTCAGGGAAACTAGACTTCATGCATTTTTTTCTTTATTTTTCAATGGCACAGCATCCTAGAGGAAGCTGATAGCTTCAATTCTTTAATGAAAGCAGAATTTTCAGAACATTCTTACTGACACTTTTCCAAAACCCTTGACAACTCTAAAGACCCAGATTCTGTCTGTCAATGTTTTGTTATACATGGTATTGGGGGAGAAAAAAGTGATCTCATTATGTCAAGAGTACCAGGGGGTGGGTACTCGGAAAAATGTGATTCTAATGTTAGCTTTTAAAATCAGCACATTTGCAGTGTAAGTTGTTAGATCACCAAAGATGAGGTCGTGTGGAACAGGATGCTAGTTCCAACGGTGACCTGATGAAATAATATTTTAAAGTAAAATTTTTCTTCATTTTTAAGGCTTATCTTAACTTTATTTTCAGTAATGCACGTGGACAATTTAAAACATAAAGAAAGTAGAGGAGTGACAGCATACTGAAGACTCAAAGTACTCCTTGGCTTATGAAAACAGAAAGAAAGGTAAGACTTTCCACTGGACATATTTTTCCACATTATTTATTTGTGTAATAGTGTAAATCTAGGTGCTGCCTATAAACTACACAGATAAGCACTTCTACTGTTGCAGAAAGCCCATACTCTAGGTATGCTCAAGATGATCATCAGTGAGCAACTGAAGATAGGCAGCCTTCCTAGGTTTTAAAGAGGAATTTAAAGGCAAAGGGAGCATTTGTCAGGTGAATAAAAGGAAGGGTGTTTTATATAAAGTTTTTTCTAAAGAAAGGCGCAGAGGGATACCAGGGTTATGTCCTTGATGCTGAAGCAGAGGGGAAGATAGATAGGGAACAGATTCAAGGAAAAATTAAATCTGAAGGGCTGTGCAGCACTGAAAGTCTGACCCTTTATATTGTGGGCATAGTCAGTGATAGTAGATAGGAAGAGGACATAAAACCGTATTTGGAATAAAAGTAAAGGATGACTAACGAGGGGATATGAATCCAAGGAAAGGATGTTTCAAGCTAATCTTTTAGATGCTATCAGCTCCAGTGTTTACAAATTTGCTGTTCCTGTCTGTCTGTCCATATTCTATCTATCTATCTATCTATCTATCTATCTATCTATGTAATGGAGCTTGCATCTGTCACAGATTGTTCCTCAGCTGTTGGCTTTTGGGTATTAGTGTTAGCTTTTGAGGAAAATAAGAAGTTTAACATTATGCAGGTCTCTTAAGGCCTGCACGTCATTGAAATTTTGCTTAAGTCCACATTGAAGACTTTAAGCATTCACAAGTGTTAAATCCCTCAAGCTCGGGAACCTGTTTGCCATTTGTTTGTGCTTTGTGACTGGGTGACACCTCAAGCCATAAAGTATGTTTAAACGAATTCCCTGACCCACACTATATTTATAGGCACATTTGCAGGATTTTTTTTGGTTTTGTTACCAAAACTTCATTCCCATTGGTGTTTACCAGCCATGCACGGATGGGGCTGTACTCTTGTTAACCTTGGTCAGTGTGAATTATGACAATTTCCTACCTTTTCTTGGCATGCTTTATTTTACCATAGTCCAGTTCAGTTCTGACGTATGAGTGCAGTGTGGTGGGGCCTGGCTGCTGCCTGTCTGGTAGAGAGTAAGCTGAGTGCTGACAGTGCGATCATAGCTACTTCTATTTTTTAGTCATGGAAAAAACCTCCCCCTGTCTTGTGTTTGATGCTTAAGTGTATTCTTGAAAATGAAGCCTGTGTGCAAATAGTACACAGTATAATGACTTTTCAAAGTGCCTGTTACAGTTTCAGATGCACCCAGAGATTTACAGGTTAGATGGTCTCTGGTGAGGGTCTGTTTAGTATCAAAATGTTGTGAGCAATGCTGCATATCTTTAGCCATTAGCTAGTTGTCTGACAAGCTCCACATCATAAATACAAGATAAATGCAAAATTTATAAGCATCTTCTATAATCCATTTAATTTCTCCTTAAAAAGCATGTGTGGTATGTGCACTCTGTGGTTTTCTGCTCCAAGTTAATAGTTGTCTGTGTTCTGAATCTCATTTTCTCTCTACTTCTCTCTTTTCCCTTTTCTGAGTGCTCACTCCAGAAGTTGTAATTCTCTTGAAACTTTTGTAGTTTCACAGTTTAGAGATTAATGTGTTACACTGCAGCTTTACCTCTTGCACTGGAATTACATTGCAAATCAGCAGGGTGTATCTGTTTCCTCTCTGCAAGTGCCTTATGAATAGTCATAGTCCTGCTGTGAGAACATCTAGGGTGACTGGTGAGAGAGGTCTCCTCTTCAATTTAATTATAAAAAAGCAGGTCCTTTAATGTAAGGTTTTAGCTTCCCCCAGAACACAGTCACTGGCATGGAGGGGGAGTTAATAAAATAATTTGCTAAATATGTTCATACCAGTCTCATAAAGGGGTTTATTTCACCAGGAAGCCTTTTTTTTTTCAGTGAAGCAGATTGCAATGCAACTCGCCAAACTACTCATCCACTGCTAACAGGAATGAGCATGGATTTAAATCAAAGAAACAGCTGTGGATGTATAGGACAGGTTTCCTTTTATGTATCAGAAAATGTGACCATGTTATTCTATTTTATAATTTGTTAGTAGTACGTTGCTTGGCTCAGTGGAAAATGAGGACTCTTCAAATGGTATTTGTACTCTGTGCCCCCAGTCCAGTGCAAGGCTTGATTCCTTAAAGCGCACTTGCATATATGAGCATCCAAGCACCAGATTTTGTCCACTACAGCCATGTTGGAAGGTCAATAGCATCCCTTCTGGCTTGCTTGGATTATGCATGGGAACTTCCAGCAGCTCCAGAAAATATTAAAGCAAGGAGGTGCCAACATACCAAAGGCAAGATTTAAAACAGCGAAGGACTCAGCCATACCTGTTTCTGCTGTCTCTCTTCCCTTTTTCATGAGAATGCTGTGCAGCTGGGATTTTTGAAATAACAATAATAAAAAAGTTGGATTGTTAAAATTGGAAGTACATCAAGGGAAACCCATCTGACCCATATTTTATATCATGGTTGTCTTGCTAATATGTACAGCACCCATTTTTGTTGGGTTTCATTCAGGATTGTCCAGGCTGGCTTCTCCTTATGGAACCATAGCGCCTGACTGTTGAATTCCTCTAAACTCTCTCAAAAAAAGATACAAAAAAAGATTTTTTTCCTTTCAGTATAAATCCAGATGTTTTCTGGAGCACTGCTTTCTAAAAGGTTTGGTTTCCACCAAAAAAAAAAAACAACAAAAAACCAACAATGGACCAATTTTGTTGATAGAAGTGTTGAATTAGGGCATTATAGCACATTCACATCTCTTTTCTTTCTCCTTGTTCACTAATAACAATACCAACATGCATGCCCCCAAAAAATCCTTAAAGTGCATTCTCAACTAGATGTTGGACTAGGAGTTTTAAGAAAAAGTTCTTTGTTTTTGTTTTGCATCTGACAAAGCTATCTCTATACCCCACATTTATTGTTCCAGACAGGATATCAACATTTTATTAGCTTACCTTTTTATAGATCCTGTTGGAATGCAGAAGGGCATTTCCTGGACATCAAATGGAGTGCATGCTAGTTACAACAAGGCTCTGATAAGCTGTATTTCTTGCATTGCAATGTTTCGAGGAACAATTGTAACTTCCTAAATTGAGGCCTTCTCCTCCTCAGGAAAGTTAATAGGCCTTTTGTAAAGAGCAAGCATTTTTCAGATGAATCACTAATTTATCTCAATTCTTTGTTGGTTATTATGAGAGTTAAAATATCCCCATTTATCTCCACCTGTCATTGTCCATCACCTGAAAAACAGTTTTATTTCACATTTCAGAAACTAAAAAAAATATAAGATACCCTCCAAATAATCATTTTAATACTTTAGTAATTTATTTTTAGAGTTTTAGTCTATCCAAGGAGCTTCAGCATTCCTATCTTTATATATTTTCAATATAATCCAAACCCTTTTACTTCCACAACATAAAAAAATTCTCAGCAGAACAGTAGCCCCATTCAGAACAAAGTGGTTGTTTTCAAGGTCTTCATGCATACTTTAAATTGTTAAATATGCTTACAATTTTCCAACCCAGCAGACATGGGAGTGTTCCTCCTTGTCTTGCTTGTTAAATTTAGTTAGATCCTCTGAAAAGGGGAGCGGATTGTTCACCACTGGCAGGTAAAATCAGGAAATAAAAATATTGATTCAAGACATTTGCAGGACAATTAAACAGCTAATGAAAGGACTCATGTTCCTGAAAACACAGTGAACAGGAAAGAAGGATGATGTGTCTCACTTTGGCACTTCTTTGGGTCCTACTTTTGATACCAACATGATTTAGCTGTGGAAATTATAAAGGTATGCTGGCAAATCATAATGAGTAATAGGGAAAAGCTTCTTGAAGCATCTCTCAAACAAAACACACATTTTATTCCCTATTTCTATTCTTCCAGACAGGATGTTAACATTGCTTTAACTTTCCCCTTGGACAACTGGTGTCAATGAAGCTGTGTCAAAGAATCTGAATGCCTGACGATGCAGACAAAGCCTGGTACTCCTGCACAGCTGCTTCCCTGACAGACAACAAATTCTTCTCTGGCAAATATGGGAAGAAGTGTAAATACCAAGAACAGAAGCAGTCTCTGCCAGCAGCCTCCTAAAAGCAATAGCTCCTCACTGTCACAATTTTCCGAAACCAGCCAGAATAAGCAGGTTTGGTGCTGAAATCCTGGTATGTCCCATGGACTGTGATTCAGAGTGGGAGAAGTAGAGTTACAGTATCCCTCCTGGGCTGCTTTGGATCCCAGCACAAGCACAGACTGTACCCACGTGGGCCTGTTAGCAGGAGGGAATTGCAAGGGGGAAGGGTCCTCTATCCCACTTGTGAAAAGATTAACCAGCTTGGCTCACTCTGGCCCAAGGTGTTTTGTTATTAACTCATCAAGTCATGTGTCAGTCCTAGCAGTTCAGTATTTTCTGATGGATACATTGAGCTTCAAAAGTCCAAAGATTAAAATTTACAGCTATAGCATAGTACTGGGTTTCATTTAGATGAAATTTTTTCTATTTGTTGAACTCTGAAGGCTCAGTCCAGCCAGAACACAGAATCTCAGTAAACTGTAAAATCATAGAATGGTTTGAGTTGGAAGGGCCTTTAAAGGTCATCTAATCCAACCCCACAACAGTGAGCAGGCACATAATTATCTGCTAGATCAGGTTGCTTAGTGCCCTGTCCAACCTGACCTTGAATGTTTCCAGGCATGGGGCATCTACCAACTCTCTCTGAAGGCTGTTCCAGTGTTCTTTATATGGGTGTTCTGTGTTTATAACGATGTAAACACAGGTGGATTTAGTTTCAAAGCAACAGGCTGAATTTGAAGCATCCACGTAAGTATAGGGAGAAAGGAAATGGAAATATGCATCAAGAAGGGTGGAGATGTGTGTTCTTAAATCCAAAATGTCACAAAATTTCTTCACAGGATGAAAAGACCCATTCTTATTTTATCCTTTTTTGTGACACTGGTGAGAGATTCAGCTACTATAGTCTACACTCAGAGCTGTATAGAATTAAGAGGAACAACGGAATTTCAAGGCAACTAAATTCCTACCCAAACACTCTGGGTTTCTGCTTTTCCTGGGGGTACCAGTCACAGGGACATGAACTTCTGGGCTCCAGGGTCCTGTACCACACACTGATTTCCCAAACTAATTCATCCCCATTGTAGAAAATCTGTGTTTTGGGAGAAGGAGAAGAGAATATAATTAGATGAGGGTCATTTAGTATCCAGAGTGAAATAACTCTTTTAAGACAGGGATGGCACCGCCTGCCTGAAGAACAGTAAACACAGAACAGCAAATAGACACATCTTCAAGCAAGCTGAGCTCTGGGTGGGTGAAGTGATTCTATTAATCCAATGAGTGGAACTGCCAGAGCTTGCCTTGTTCAGCAAAGGCTAGCAGGGGATACGTCTGCCCTGTGTAAATATATCAGGAGAATAAACAACAGGAAGGGAAAATAACTGGTTGATCTAAAGGACAATATTGGCTCAGGAGGAAATGGCTGTAAACTGGTCATGAATAAATTGAAACTGGAAGCCAGAAGCAATTTTCTCACCATCACAGTGAGCAGCCTGCTGGTGGAAGAAGTAGACATTAACTATTTCTTACAAAATAGAGCCCAGGGAGGGGAATATATGACATGACAGCCTGTGGTAGCAAATGCTGGGATTGATGTGTTCCCAAGCTACAAGGAGCAGTCATTGGAGAAAGCCTAGTATCTCAATGAGGACTGTCTTGCCCATTGACATTTGCTGTGAATGCTAATGCCATGCTTACCAGGGTTATCTCCTGGACTAAAGTTTCAACTCCTCCCTGCCACCATTGCCACATGTTGCCTACTCTGCCTTGCAGCAGAGTGTTGATGTAGCAGAAGCTGCCTGAGACAGAGTGAACTCATGAGGGTAAGACATTTCTGTCAGAAACAGAGTGCTCAGTGTATATGGGGTCAGGGAACCAAGAAGGAGAATATTTCTGACCTGATCACACCCATTGCACTCTGGATAGTTAAACATTTTCACATAATTTTGCTAGCACCCTTGTCACAAAAGGCATGCGAGTTCAGTGACCTTGCAGAAAGTCAAGCCTAATGTGACATAACTCACTAGGATTTCTGTCTCTCTGTGCTGCAGGGGAGCCCTAGCAGGCTGCTGAGACTTGTTAGCTATGTTGAATGAACAGAGCAATGCTTTACATATTGCATTGACTTAAAGCACGGCTTCCTTCACTTTTGTTTCTTGAACCTTCATTTCAAAATTGGATGGGCTTAGCGAGATGTTTCCTACATCTGGGGGGTGTGAAATTCCCTGTCATGGTCTATTTATTTTGTCCTACTATTAATTATTATTACTATTACTATTAATCTTCACACTGTGTGTATAAAGAAACCTGCTAGAAACAGCTCTATGTATGGAAACATGAAGTCTGATCACATTTGCAAATTTCCCTTGTTGCTGTGCAACTGCCAGCTGCAGATATTTTCTTTGTTTTTTGAATTAATCATCATGGCAAAGAAAGGGAGCCAAAGAGGCCCGAAGTAACTGACCAATGTTTATTTGCACCAACATCTGAGATTGCCTTAAAATGTTTTTTTGATATTTTGTCAAGAAATACAGGAACTTTGAGTCTTTGGATCTTTTCTTATTTTTTGGTACTGTGTGTGAGTTTTATGCTATATGGCAGAAAACCAATTTTTATTGTTCACAATTACTTCATGGGTTACCTATATATAAGTATGATTTTGTGTTGCTATTCACTTTTTGCTAGAAAGGAAGAAATAGAGATTTTATTTTGGTCTGGATTATACTTTTTCTGAGATCACTGTAGGGAAATAAAAATATTATGCTTTATCCATAATGACATGTAATATCTTTTATGAGAGGAAGAATGAATAGCTTGACTACTAATAATGAAAGAAAAGACAAAGATGACTTTAGAAAAAAATTTTGAACTGACTCTATTATTAAGTAGAGACTATACAGTAGCTTCATATTTTTCTTCAGGAAGGGAACCTTCATGCATCATTCATCGCAAGCATGAATTTCTTTTCAGTGTGATGCTTTTTCAAATATTACCTTCATTTCTTATCAGTCATAGATGACTCACCTCATTCATATAGTTCAGCAAAACCACAGAATTGCTCTTTTGTACTGCAAATAAAAAGAGAAAAAAAATTTCAATGTTAAAGAAATAGTTTGCAATGGTAAGCAACTCTACTGAGCTGGATGAGAGTGTTATAATAAAGCAGTTTTATCAAATCCATCTCCTGAACAAGAATTTCTGCATCATTTTCTTTAAAGTAGAAATTTCCTTTCAGCATAGGTATGTGTATGTGATAACCACATGGGGTCACTTACAAAACAGTCTGGGTCTTATGCCATTTTCCATATCCTACACTTTTTTTGATCATTTCCTGGTTCATCTATCTGCCCCTGAGTGTCTGATAATGTAAGAATCTGAACTTTGAAACCTGTTCCTGTCTGAATTAGAACTGATGGGCAGAAGTCACATGAAAAACTAGCTGTGTGACAAATAAATGAAAGAGCTGGTTTGGTAGAGCTGCCAAAAAGTAGGCCATGTGTAAAGTATCTGTAGGTGACTGATTTAGCAGTCAGAACTAAGTTTGAGCAACAAGTGCCTCAGGCCATCCACATGCCAGAGGTGCTAGACCCTGCTCCCTTATGTGGCCAAAGGACAGAAACAGGGACAATGCCCCAGTCATCCATGTTTTATAGGCTGTCTGACTTCAGCTTTAGTTGCCCACATCTTTATGCTCTCTATTTTTAATTTGACCTTTCAAACCCAGTTCAGCCTCATCAGGTTTGGGACAGTGTTCCTAACCTATTAAATCTTAGACAAGAAGTCTTAACAAGTGTTTAGTCAAATAAAATCAACACTAAGTTTCAAAGAATGAGTAAGAAAATAAGTTTTTCACCAATCAAAAAGCATCTGCATCCACTGCAGTGCCTTTGAACCTGCTGTTTTCATCCAAGTATTGCCTTCATCTTTGCCTGAGCTCTTATAAGATTTCTTCCTTTGGCTTATAGCTCCATAATCAGGAAAGTCTATGAGACTTGCCTTTTGTTTATGAACAATTGCTGAATTATGTTACTTTGTCACCTGTTGTTGCAAGGAAACTTGCTTTCATGATAGAGGGTTTCTGTGGTAGAGATTAGTTTGGTCCTCTGTAATTACTGATCTGAAAGCAAGCTGTTTGGCAGATAACAGAGAGGTCATACTCCTGAACTTTTTTCTATCCAGTGTGGTGGTATTTAACAAAAAAAAGAAAAAAAGTAAAGTAAGTTATCATAATAATGACTGTTTCTCAGCCTTGACTCTAAGAATTCAGGGCTTCTGTTTTCCTTGATTTTATCTTCATGAAGAAAAAAATACTCAACCCAATATGAAAACATGGCCAGGCCCAAGAAATGCCAACTACGGCAAGAGAAATATTTTCCTTTCTCTGCCTTTTCCTCCAATAACAGCCTCCTATTCAAAGGGGTGATTTGTCATTGGTTATTCTTCAAAGTGTTATTCAACTATGAAAATTATCTCAGTATTTTAAAATAGATGAAAATTTTCCATTGAAATAACCTTTATGGACACTTATCTACTTCTCTGGTTTAGTTTAGCTTTAATTCTGGCAGCCCTGTATGGTTCAGTTTACCTCATAATAACAGAACAAAAGGGTCAGAGGTAAGTATATATGAAAACTTCCTAAGGCCACGATGTAATAAATGTAACAAATTTGTCACGTAGATGTCTCATACTTGAAAAAGGCATAATACATTTACTAACTTTGTCCACTGATGTATGTCCCCTGCACTAGACCAAAGTCCCACACCTTCATTATAGAGTCAAGATTCCTACAATAAAATAACTTTTGAATTTTGATGTCTGCTAAAATTGGTTTATCTATAGATTCCTGTGAGCCCTCAAGCTAAACACCTTGTCAATTAACAGCTATAAAATATGTGCAGCAAACCATGGTGCCATATGCATTTAAAGATAGTGTTTCCTAAACCTGTTGCTCCTGCAAGAATAAGAAGAATTTTGTGTGTATTTGAAACATCCTAGCAAATTAGACTATGCACAGTGATGTAACATCCATTTAAATAATGCAGACATGTTAAACAACCTTTCTGCATAATACATAATGGGGTCATTAAAAACAATTAATGTAAACCTGGCTATTTGACTGCAACACTTTGATATATATGGAATGAAGTGAAGCTAGCAAAGAAAACATTGCTGACTTTATAATTTCTCAATACATATTGTAAAACTTCATTGCAGTTTTAAATCAAAAAATTTTCTGGAAGACGTTGCATTTTGGCTGCTGGAGGGAGACAAAGAAATCACTGCAGAAGCTGCTTTTTATGTAAGCGAGCAGTATACAAAAAAACATGGAAACAAAGAGATGTAGGCTGCTTGCATATTGTTCTAAAATAAAGTCTTGTTATTTCAGTTTATTTTATTCCACTTGTAGCTGGAAATGGATCATGGCCTCCTGTAGATGACAGAACTTCGTCATAGAGTCTAATGGCATAGTGAATAAAAACAGCATTTTGCAGGGTGACTAACTCTTCCTCTTTCAAGATGAAATGAATGACCCTGGAGATATCTGTATTTCTCCTCTCATCATCAGTAAAACCTTCTGGTGTATTTTTTTCTTAGCCATTCATATAACTCTAGGCACAACCATATTCTTGTAGCTCAAAAAAAGTAGGAAAGTCCCTTTGTATAAAGGGGAGGTGGCAGTCAGGCTGCCTGTCATCTGATTGCATTAACCCAGAGCTATGAGACTTTGCAGCAAGACCGAAACAGTCCATGCAAGAGCAGCGGGAAGCCCAGCACTGTGTGTACATTGTCTCTATGTATTCTGCCTGCACTGTCATGAGCTGTTCAGCAGGGACCTCTGGGCTGCTTGGGCTGTGGTAGGCAGCCTCTGGGGCTTGCTGTGGTGCATTTCTCCACCAAGGCTCACTGGAGACAGAAACATGTGTCTGACATCCCCCTGCCCTCTGGAAGAATAGGACTGGAAACTCTTTCACTAACATACCAAGAGATACTGTGGGAATTCTGTAAATTAGAAAAAAAAGTCATTGATATGTCCTTATTTAAGATGGACAAAGTAAATCACTCACACAAGTAGAAAATAGATAACATGATATTTGCTCTTGACAGAGTTACAGAAAGGCAGTTACAAATAAAGAAAAATGTCAAGTGTCACAACATAATCTCTATGATTTTTTTTGAGATAAAATTTTTATGAGGTGATTACAAGATAGGTTTAAACAGTAATGGATAAAGTATGTTTAAAATACAAGTTCATTTTTTAACTTGATTAACTTAGATGATCATCTCACTTCTGGAATAATCCATATTCTCTTAGTTCATTTCAGTTTTGAAGGAAAGTTTGAAAGTTTAGGATGTATCAGAGTGCTTCACAACTGGAGACAGAAAGCATGAAGTAGTTACAGCAGCTCATCTTAAGGGTGGCATCTTAAACTTCCATATTCAGTCACAGTCAAGCACATATACTTAACTGGTGAATCCTGTAAGAGGTTTAATTTAACCAGAAATTATATTCTTACCAAAAGCTTAGCAACACATAAAATTAATTAAAAGCTGTTCATAAAGTAATTGCAAAGGGGGCATATGTTTCCTTACAGGTTTTCATCACATGAGCTCCTACAAACAAGATGTATTTTACTAGTGCCAAAGCATGCGAATGCAGATGGCTTGGGGTGAAGGTCAGAGCAGCACTAGCGGATGGCAGTGGATGGTATCAGTGTAGCTGCAACAGCACAGAGATCCTTGCTTTGCAACACCCAGTGGAACTGCCCTTTTAATAGCATCTTGATTCTTTTTTCAGGTAAATGGCTGCAGGGCAATTAGTCCAGAAGTACATCCAGTGTCTTCTGCCAAACAATCTGCTGCAGCCATGTGGCTGACCAGTGGATATTATGCTTGGCAAGTGCTAAAAAATTTCTTGTTCCTCAAGGGTATGTCTGGAAACTGATTTAGCAAGTGTTAGCACTGCACATTGATATTTAGAAAAGGTAATATCCTTCAGAGTTTCTTGTTTGTATCCCAAGGCTGCATGGGCTTGATGTGCAGACACCTGGGCTAACCTCATTCTGTGGCAGACTATATTCCCAGAAGGTATCTCAGAGCATATCTGCTACTGGTATATATCTCAGACATTGCAGGACACAGTGGCATCCTTAGTGTTCTGGGAATCTCTGTGGGGGCTTATGGGAAGAGGGAAATCCTGTCAGTGTGCACATCACCTGCAGAGAGGGGAGAAAATAGCTTTTGTTTACCATGACAACAGTGTTTCTGTACAACATTTTTGCAGTTTGCTGTGAGTATATGGCAGCTGTGTGCTTCTCTGTCCTCCTGCCAGGCAGAGGTAGCTTTGCAAGACACTGTCATCCCTGCATGACATGCTATTACTGCATGCCTAATGCTGTTTCCCAGCCAGGAACAGACCAACGTCATGTTACTGGAAAACTCTAGTCTCTGTGGTTACTCCTTCATGTGTGCGGCTGTCTGCAGTGCCTGCTGCAGAAGTTTGTCTACAACATGTCCTGAGTGCCTCCATATCCAGTATAACATGCAAGAAGTGACCCAAGAAAGGGCAAAAGTCCCAGGCAGTCCTGAGGATGGTAAGTGGAGGAGCCCCCTTCCATGATCCTTGTCTCTAGGGGCTGCCCTTCAAGAGCAAATTCAGGGGTGTAAATGAATTTCTTCCACTTTCCCCATGATTCCACCTCTCTGATAAGGGCAAGGAGCATACCTCCTGGGTGACAGGTGGACATTTGCTGGGACTGAATGGTGAAGGCAGTACTTCAATGCAGTCGTGAAAGGAAAGTGTACATAGGGAAGTAATGGAGGGTGGGAGATAAAACTGAACCCAAGGAGCCGTTGTTTCTGTGGATGTGAAATGAGCCTACATGTTCCTTGTTATCTGGTACTGTTTTGACTGTGCTATCATGTTACTTAACCCATTCAAGCAGTTTGTGATGAGCTGTATATGCAAATGCAGCTTTACTGAGGTGCACCTCAGGCCTTTATCTCCTTGGTATTGTTACACGATGTCTTTCAGGGATCAGGAGTAGGGGCTGCTTTCCTTACAGACATTGACCAGAATGATCATTCCAGTTGTGCCTCACATTGTCACTTTCAGATCTGCTTTTTTTTCCCCTATTTTTTTTTTACAGTTTGAATTTGTGGCAAATTAAGGAAGATTGCTTCATAGCCCCTCATGCCTTTGCTTCGATACTGCACTGCAGAGTGTGCATCCTCCTCAAACAGCCTCACAGGGTGATGTTTTAGTGTGTGGTCCTGTTGGAGTTGTGTTGGAGAAATATCCTGAGTGGTAACAGTAACATTTAGCAGAATCTGAAACTGTACTGCTTGTAGGCTACTCAATCTGGACAAATCAATGCTCTTTCCTTTATTCTAGTTTCCTTGGGGACAGAGGTTTGCAGTTGCTTTCAGATCATAGCGCAGGAATGAACTAACTTGTGTTCAGTGTCACACTCTGAGGGACCGGACTCCACAGGGAAACAGAGACTGAACTAAAATGAAGGTACAGGCATCTATGTCCTATGCTATTCTGGTGTCCACCCTTGACAAAAGATATTGAGACATTAGATAAGGTACAGTGCATAGACCCTGAGTTATCTGAGTTTGAAAAATAAGCTTGTATATTAAAGCTCCTAAGAAGCTGTCTATTTCTTCTAAATTACCTTAAGGAATAATATAATCATAATTCAGAAATAGATATACAGGGAAGTATTTTCTGATAATAAGAGAACATTGATTTCCACAGCAGAAGGCTTAACATGATCCATAGGCTAGAGACAGAAGGTAAACTTGGAAATGAAAACAATCAACTTCTGAAAAAAAAAGGTACCTTGAAACATGGTGGAATTTCTACCTTTAGATAAAGACATCTATCTTGATCTACATAGAGAAATTCCTCCTTGTTTTATAAGGTAATAAATAGTTGAAAGGGAAACAGTACGGCCTCTGCAGTAATAGATGAGTGAGAGTCTTCGTTAGATGGGAGGTGAGGTTAGATGGTAACTACACTGTTTCTTTTGATCCTCATCAGTGAAATTATATGCGAACTTGATGGAATAATCAGTACCTTTCTGCTTACACATGCACCAGGAGGTGTTATTTTTCACTGAACATTTTTTAATAGAAAATGGAAACATAAACCAAACATTCCATTATTCTTATGGATCAAAATGCTGATGTGATTTAAAAGTATAATGAACCTTGCATATTTGAATGAGGAGATTATTAAGAAATATAAAATAACATAGAAAGAGGGGGGAAAGACATGTGCAAACTAGGTTCTGGTATCTTTAAGATAATTTTAAATAGCTGATTCATTTTATAAAATATAAAATATGCAGTTGATGAACAAGCACTGGCACTTTCAAGGACTACAATAAAGAAACAGAGACTGGCATGAGAGAGGCAACAAAATTATAGCAAGAATCATTTGGCATCTGATTTTGCAGGGAAGAATGATGATTTTGCATAGGTTTTTTCCTGGGAAAAAGGATTAAAAAATGTGTGGACAACAGCAGAAATACTTACGAACATTGTAAGCTTGTAAATTTGACATGGCATTATGTCCAGAGAAAATACTGAGATCCAAGGAATCAGAAACAGAAAAAGGAGATGTTTTCAAAGATATTTTCACAAGCTCTTTCAGTTCAGGAGACATTCCTGAGAGCTGATCACAAGAACTCAATAATTGTCAAAAAGCATAGGAAATATATGAAATATAATAAAATATAATAAAGACTAGCTGATACATAGGAAAAGTGTAAAGAAGTATTTTAAGGAGGTCAAATAGAGAAACATTTGTAAAAGTAGTGTTTGAAAGGGGATGCTCTACTTCATTTTTAAACTAAGATTCATTAACTTGTCAAAACCATTTGAAACTGTTGCTAAGACAGAAAGAAGGGTAGGTAAGAACATGACATCCATCTAAGATTTTCAGCAGGACAAATATCCTCTAACCTGTATGAGGTTAGCATATGACATGTGAAGTTGTGGAACACAAAAGACATTAAACCAGGTTGGAAATTTGACAGTACTAGAGGAGTATAGCATCACACAGACTGACTTCATTTCAAGATGTATTAAAAAAAAAAAAAAAAGCCCTCAACGATCCATCCACTCTAAAAATTACTATATTTAGAAGCCAATAATGAGACAAACACCATTTATTCTGAGAAGTACATTTAAGAAGGAGATCAAACAAGGTAACTGTTCTGGTCTTTGCAGTATTTCACTGGGAATATAGGACTTTCACATGGTGATGCCTGAGCCCAGCAAGTAAGCAGCTACTAACAGTGGAATCAAGACCCATACCCTAACAGCTGAGGCTGGCAAAACACTGTGACTAGCCCCAGACTGGGACTGTGAGATTCTGCTTGTGGAATCTAAAAGTTACTCTAAGTATGAGCCTTGATCATTACCTGTCCAGAAGTATAGCTTCTGTTCAGTACTGGGAAAGTCATTTCACCAGGAACGGTAAATGTGCTTAAAATATACATTCCCTGAGACTGTCCTTGTTTGAGTGAGAACAGAACTAATTCTGTTCACTGATTTTACTTTTCAGTTCAACTCTCCTAACTGACTGCACTGTCTGAAGTTAGCAGCCTGTTTGCACAGCCAGTGTCTGCTGCCGGCAGTGATAACACCCTATGTTGAGAGTTAGCACCAAAAACTAGCAAAACTATGAGAAAATCTTCCTTGGACAGATACCTATGTTTCTACCACCCAGACATACTTGAAATAGAAAAGAAAGGTGTAAAAAAACCCCAGGTTTAGAGAGATCTGAGCCCCTTAAAAATTTAGTTCAGTATGCAGTACAAAGTGGCAGTCTGCTGTACACCAGGTTCTCACACTCTTCCTGCAAACCTCAGACATGGAAGGATTTGGTTACATGGATTACTAGAAAATGTGGCATGGATAAATAAATTTTCAGTTTGATTTCTCTGGCTTTGTATATAGTATAGTACTGTAATAATATAACATTATCCTGTATTATATAGCATGAACTCAACTGCACCGAGGGAGATCCACCCTGGGTAGAGAGCATGGAGCTTGTCTGAGCATGGTGATTTTCAAAAATGAAGTAACACGTGCTTGGGACCTTAAGTTTATCAGTAAAAGTTACAAAACCAAGTATCTCTTAACCTCTCAGAGAACGAAGATGTGCTGAGTGCGTTTCTGGAACAGAATGGATTTCTACTGGGACACGGTTGACTCTGAGATCATTCATGTGTTCTGTTTAAGGTTAGGAGTTAATTAGATACCATCATTGCAAAACCTTCTTGTATGCTATTTTGGCTAAGCTTTCTTTTGCAAAAATATTTTTTGTAAGCCTGGTGACAGTGGAAAGTTATTTTTATTTTTATCCTGAAAGAAAAAATAGCTTTGTTTCTGTACTAACTCTTCCTCCTCTGGTAGCAGTTCAAAAAAACTACATCATGGGATGAACTATATGTTATACACATGTATCTACTTTTAATGGAACTAAAAGGAGTGTAGTGTCTTCTGGTTGGTAAAATAACAGACCTTAGAAGATAAATCTATAAATGAGCAAGAGCAGGGTGGGTTTTTTCCTTCCCTCTGGGATCAGCCATTAGCAGATTTGCTTCACTTTCTTTGGAAATCTTCATGCCGTATTTTCAAGGCAATTGTGGAGTGAAGCAAATTAAGCTAGAAGAGGAGGAGCATCCAAATCTCCAGTTCAAATCAAGTCAGTACTGGTCTAAATTTTCCACAATGTCAATATGTTATGACAGACAAATAGCACATATCTATTAAACAAAGGAAACAAAGTTTTTTGGATTTATTTTTGGATATAAAAAACAGAGCTAAATTATGTCCATTTTATGTTTGTTCTTCCCTCATGAGAATTCCACACAGATCTTGACATACTAACAAAATCCCACTAAGTTAGTTTTTGTAGACTTGTTTTTATCCCTCCCCCTGCCATTCCAGGAACATCCTAAGGCCTAAAGACAGGTGAACTGTGTGAGAGAACTTCAGGTGGTCAGAGACAACCCTGGGCTCATGACAGACCTAGGCTGGAAGGGTGAGAGCAGATTGAAAATGTTTGGGTGACTCCTGTGCTCTGGTATGAATATATATTATCAAGAAAGCTACCCTTGCCTTCTCTGTACTTTTATTTTCTTTTTGTAATTCATAGTTATGCCATCACCAGGAGCAAACCTGTATCAGGTGTTGGAGGGACAAGATCTAGTCATTGTTTTCAAGTCTTCAGAGTGGAGGTGTAATTTGTGGTGTAGCTCTTTCCATTGAAAAGCAAGGATATTCTATGTTGTTTCCTTGCTTACATAACACATCGTGCTCATCAGAATGTCTTCCTGTGATGTGAAGTGGTGGTCTGACTATGGGTATACACTACACCACTAAAATTTTGTAAGGTTTTAAAGATTTCCATGTTTTTTAATACTGGTGGAGTATTGTTAAATGAGATTTTAAATTTCACTTCAAAATTATAAACAGATAATTCCTTGAGCAAGAAGTGCTCATGGTTGAGGAATTCCATACTCCAATATGCTGGCAAATATAGAAAATTACATCCAACTCCAAATTTGATTTGTATAATCTTTTCTCAATTTAATAAACAAATTGCAGGATTTTTTTTCTGGTAGTGGAAATAAAATAACAGAATCCCTGTGTTCTTCTAGTAAAGGATAAATTTGCAAGGTTTTTTTTTTTTTCTGCTTATTTTTCCAACTTTTAATATTCACCATTATGTGATGAAGAACTACAGCCACACTGAGTGCAGGTTTGTATAATAAGGGAATAAGATTACGCTACTTAGGAAATTCTTGTACACTGTAGGACTCCAGTATAAACCAAGTGGGAATTAGCAAATGGAAAGATGATTTAGCAGTGGTAATTAAAAAATTGCACAGGTAAGCAGAGTTTATGAAGTCCTGCCTGAAGTTGCTTTGGGAACAGACATTTTTAATCATTAATATAATTAGGCTATTTCAGTGTTTTCACAAGTTCAAATCCTACAAAGTTGTATTGTATTTGTCTATGCAAATTTTCTTTGTACTCTACTTGCCATTTTACATTTTCTTTTTTTTTTTTTTTTCTTATACAATTGGATTTTAAGAAGATAACCACAGGTATGTGGAAATGGGAATGGGAGGAACAACTCAAGCCTCCTTCCCCTTTCAGTCAGACCCTTGTGATTATTCACTCATGGAAAGAAAAAAAAAAGGATAATAAGAAAGATCTTAAACAAAATTACACCTGTAGTGGTGTTGGTTTAAGGTTAGGCTATAAAATACATATTTTAAACAAAGTATGGAGGTATCTGAATTATGTGGGTGCTTTACTTGTGATATTGCAATATGGATCATTTCATCAGGAGCACAATGAACTGGTATCAAGCACTGGAGCTACTTGCTTATCTTTGAGACAATGATACTGAAATTGAAGCCTAAATAAGAAGTAGAGTTGATCACTTTTCCCAACCTGAGAAATCAGTGATGGTTCTGATTTTTAAATGGAAAAATACTAGTGATTTGATTTGATAAGTTTTCTTCTAATCCAGTTTGTTCTATAATTGTTGGGTTTTTTTTAAATCTCCACAGCAGCTGGGGAACTATTTATAAAGCTTACTGGACAAAGCAATACCCTGCAGTTTGCTCAGCCAGGTCCAGCAAATAACATGAAGGAACGGAGGGCTGTCATGTCCTGTGGTTTCCTTCAAGTCCTGTTGGAAATATTAATTAAAAAATAACAGCTCTGTACACAGCCACTGATTGTTAATGAGGTAATGTGGGAGACTATCCACAGTTGCCAGGTTATCATGGATAGGGATGCACTGTTTTTACAGGCTTTTAATAGGGGAAAATAAGACAGAATATTTAATAAAATATCTAATAATCCCTCAGCCATGCTGATAGGATGTTTGGTCTTTGAAAGCTCTCATTTAGCTTTTTTCATCTCATGGAGATGCTAAGTAGTTACTCTAACTGAAAAGGAACAAAGGAAAATACTTGCTTTTCAGTATTTCAGAATGTGATCAGGTAAAACTAAATCTCCAACATTTTTAAAGCTTTTGTGAAATAAAAAGGAACTCAGCACTCTCGGTCTTCAGAGCACCCAGATGAAGAGATCAGTTTGAGTACACAGCTACCTTCCTCACTTCTTCTGTATCTAGTTTGCTTCTGGTAGAAACCAGAAGGAAGAGGGTCCAATCAGATATTGTCCTGACACCAAGCCCTTATCTAATACAGGCTGTAGAGCTGTATTTTACAAATGCATGATTTAGATGTACCTCAGAGGCTGCCCTGGATTGTATGACTTGGAGGTCCTTTAGAGCTTAGGCTGCTATGAAGCATTGCCAGGTCTCCCAATTTTGCTTTATTGTTAGCTCGAAAAAGAAGACTATGGGTGTTAATAAACTTGGAAGTTCATTTCACTGAGCATTTTAAGGACAAGGATGATGCAAGATAGGACCCTCCCCTTTTAAGCCTACTGAGTGAAATAAAACATTCATGTTCAAAGACTAATTAAAATTTGGGTTTAGCCCATTTTCCAAAATATTTCCCAGAACTAAGATGTTTAAGAAAAATGAATTAAAGGAGGGAGAGCAATATTGAGCTAGGCAGAATAATCAATAAATAAGACAACTGAATGAAATATTTTCAGAGTCATTCCCATGAAAGATCATCAAATCATAAGATGAGAAACTCCTGGGAACCCCCACAGACTATCAGGTAACATCTTCTTATATGACAAGGCTGAAGGACTTTTTGTTATTGTGAGGATTTGACTAAATTGCAGATTTAAGATTGTCATCTTTCACTAACTGGCCAGGAGCAATAGCAATCCTTAAAACTAAGAAAATAATCTCAACAAATCTAACAAATTCTTGACTTTGTGGAAGAACCAGGATTTCTCTGGTGCATCCTCTTTCAATCTCTTCACCCTCTCAGATATTTTGTCTGGTAACAGGCAGTTAAAGAGAGAGTATTTCATATTTTTAGGATATGTCTTTTAAAGCATGTTTTCAATGGTTTCACTGTAGTTTGCCCTGATCTTGTTGACAGTAGCACAGGAAGAAGGGAAAACATTTAACCAATATAGATACCACCTATTTTCAAATGAATTGTTGCTTTTTTTTTTTTACTCCATTCCTTGTTTTCTCTCTTATGACATGAAATTTACTGTATATATATTTTACCTTCTCATATAAATATTTTCTTAAGCACCCCTTTTACCATGATGCCTGTAACTAACTGTTCTTCATCGTCAGGTACACCAATGACTGCTATTACTATTCAGACTAACAAACATCTGATACTTAAATATGTCTTTCTCTTCTTTCACCAGGTGATCTAATCACAGACTGTGATTAAATTACATGGCCTGTGGCTGACTGCTTCTGAGCTAGTTGCAAAGTAGGAAATACCTAAAATGTATGTGAGAAGTATGTGATTCTGCCCAGAAGATACCATATAAGTAATTTATTTATGGAGGTCAATTTATAGGGCTGTCTAGTCTATGACTGATTTTGTCCCAGAACTTCCCATGGTCCTTGAACTTCCCAGTACTAGGATAGAACTTCCATTTTTTTAAATGATTTTTTTAGCACAGAATCCTTGGGGAAAAAAAAAGACCCAGATTTTTTTTTCTGTATGTAACTTCTTCCTATCCACATTAGATTAAATGAATTCTGACACCACTGTGCTTTCAAAGGCACCATACTATAAATTTTATGTTCTTTTGCAAAAGGCAAGTTATTTTCATGATATCAGCAAATGTAATTCGTTTTCATATTAGAAGCTAATACCATCTTATACTTTTAGCATTTTAAATTATATGTTTTCCTTGTTCAAACATGATGGATTTTTTTCCCACTAATGCACTTATAAGCAATTAGAGGCAAATTTTTTATGGTGGATGGAAAATACAGTATTTCTTGACTATTCAACAGGCAGGTAATTTATAAAGAAATGAAAACATCCTATGTAAAGCTAAAAGCATTTGATTTAATAGTAAATCTGAATGCTCTACCCTCAAGCTATCTGCAGCTCTCTTTGAGGAAGTTTTCTACTAAGTCATATTGGATTACATGCTTATATTAATTCTTAATTATATCTGAAGGAAACATGATAACACCAAGAGAAAAAAATAACAGCTTGATTATGTGAATTAGACAGTGTTTGGCCACCTTCTCTAGAACAGCTAACGTTTATATAGTTTTGTTTGAAAAGAATCAGGGCCACATAACATACTACAAAAAAACATTATTGTTCTCTTTAATCCTGCCTAAATTTGTTATGTTTGGTATTAAAGAAAGCAGAAATCAATATTCAAAGAAAGAAATGCTAAACATGGATTAATGGAATTTGTGAATAGCCTGTGAGGAAAAAAAATGGACAGACACCAAAAGGATCAATGGTCATATACAATTTTTCATTCACTCTCTTAATAACTCCATTTTTTTCCCCTGTAAATTAGGAGGGTTTGTTCTTTCCAGTTGCCCAACTCTTCTCCCACTGTGCTGAAAGCTCTTCGTCCTTTTATTGTAAGTGAAACAATTTTAACTTTTAGAGTAAATTGTGGTGAAGGTAATCCTAAAGCAGAGACAGAACCAGCTGCAAAGGGACCCTAGGGCTTCAGGTTCAGGTGGGGATGTCTAAATTGGTAGACAAGTATGTCATACCCCATTTTGGAATTGTTTTTATTTAAGTGCAGATCCCAACTTCTCTTTGATACTGTCAGAACAGTGATCACAGTCATTGACCAAAATGTAAACCAGAGAGATTCTGAATGATTGTGCCAATTTTGTTTATTTTTACAATTGACTTTCCAATATGTGTAAATAAGTCTTTTATAGGCATAACAACAGGGCCACATTCAGACAGTTTCAGATAAATATTTTTCATTTCATAGACTTTTCATTTGGTGTTCCTGTGAAGAAATGATATTTTGGCAGCACCATTAATTTTTGTATGTCCAATCCTACATATTTGTTTAAGGAAGAAATTTTAGATGACCTTGAAATACCTAGTTCTGCTGGGACACAAAAACCTACTGGCCTTTTTGTGCTGCTGGAGATTTCCTATTAAGGAATGGAAGCTTTCCTTTCATTCGAAGTTACACAACCAGAATAACACCAAATAAATTTTTGGAGTAGTTGTGATAGAAGATGTTGTATACTGTGTAGATGAAAAATAGATGAGTCTTTCAAGCACTCAGAAAGACAAAAACCAAAAACCAGACTGGCGCCTCCAGGCAATTGTCTGACTGCAATACAGTATTGTTAAATATATATATATAATACTTCTAGTGGTTTTTTTTTCTGTTTATTGTCTGGTCACTGGTCCCATCTGGTTGGAGGCAGATTTCAGCCTACTTAGAAAATAGTGGTGTCAGCAATGTGCCTTTTTATTAGCCCACCAATGTAACCCTACAATTTGATGACGATGATGCCTCTGATGAGAACTTGTATTTTGATCTACCTTGTCCAAGTACACAAAGGAAGTATATACTTGTCCTAACAAAGACAAGTAGATTTCTATTTCACCACCCATTCAGCCTGCTATGTGGCCCCAGGAAGTGTCCAAAATTATCTCAGTTAATTTTAAATGTGGTTGTGGTTCCTCTGTTGGGGACAATTGTCCATGAAAAGCCTGCCTGAGACCACCATTTCTGTCCATATGAACTGCAAAAGAGACATCAGGCAATAGTGAGTTCCAATCCCTGATGGCCTGAGCCAAGTTTGAATGTGGATATTAGATTTAAGAGTGATATCCAAATATTGATTGCCCTACTGAAACATTCTTTCTCTCATTTCCATCCTTGTTGCAAAAACCACAAGTTCTATTTTTTTTTTATTTCTGTGTGAAGGCGAAGTAGGCTATATACTCTAATTCCAGGCAATTAAACATGCCTCAAGTCAAGTGTCAAGTATCTGTCCTTTAGTTTCCTTTGTTTTTAAAAGTGTATTAATCAAATATTCCTTTCATTTGTAATCCCCTTTCACTGCACATTGACACTAAAGCCCTGGTGCTGACTTTGTCAGTCTACTCTGTGGTCTGTTCCTTTGTGAATAACAAATGTCCCCCTATGTCATTTTGTGGACTGCAGCACTGTGCACCAGCCTTGGCTGCAGAAATGCTTTTGATCCATTCAATAGCTGGTTCTTAGAGGAGGCTGGCAAGGGATTCCTTACAGTTGAAACAAAGACCTCTATGACTTATCATGGCACCTGAAAAGCAAATAAAGTGTCCATGCTATGTCACTAGTCAAGGAGGGGGTGGGGGATGGGGGTGCAACTTTATTATCAACAACTGTAGAGTACACTAGTTCAATATCTGGTATAAACTATCAAGGCTAGAAGTGAGCAAGATAGTGTCAGTTATTTTAAGTGTCACCAGAGCAGGGCACAGAACGTCATGCTGTCCTTGATGTTGTGGAGTCAGAATTTTCTTCTTCCTGCTTTATTCTCTGTTTTGCTTTTTCACAGGTTGTTGTTTGAGGCTCTTGGAAGCTATGCAGTACTGCTCTGTTCAGCCCCCTCAAGGACAATCACATGCACCATGGACAGTAAATCTCCTACTTGCTGTGGTCTTCTAATGCAGCATATTTATCATTGAGTTGGGTTACCCATTCTTTGTTTCAGATCAGCTTTTTCCTTGGTTCCTCACTAGGCAAGTGAAGTGAAGAGATCATCAGGATAACAACAAATCAGCCAGGCTTGGAACTGGAAACAGCGAGGATACAAAATCGAGAGTGCACCATGTGTTTGGCACCAACAGCAAACTGACTGACTGACTGACAGACAACCTAATACTTTTCATTGACTTGGAGAGGTGGTAGGTTTGGAAGTTCTGTGTAGTAGTGTGATGAATTATTCATTTCACTCTAGAACTGGGATGCTGCAATAGACAGAGTTTGTTCAAGTCCCACAGTAAGTAGTTTGAATATTGCTCTCTGTATTTGGCCTAGAAACCTACTAGCTGTCAAACTAACTGGACCCCTATCATGATAATGAATACTTGTTCTCTGTCTCATATCCAGAAAGATATTTTTTCTCATAATGTCATAGTTTTCAAAGGCCTTATTAGATAATTCTCTAGTAGCATTGAAGTCCTCTATGTGTGTAACCAGATGGTTACATCCCTGGAGCTGTGTAGTATTTAGGTTTTGCATCATTTCTTTAAGATTGTTAAGAAGAGATTTTGAACCAAACCACTTCTGTTTTGTCCATGCTCTCTTTCATAATTTCAGAGTCTTATCAATCAGCAATATATATTGCGGTCTTATGACCTGTATTCCTGTCTTTCAAACAGCCCTGTATGCCCTTTGGTCCTGTGTTGCAACAGCAACTGTTATGCTCCATCCAGTTTCTATCATTCCCACCCCCTTTCATATTCTGTACCTGCTATTCAAGTTCTTCCATTTCATTGTCTAGGCTCCTTACTTGGTTATATAAATGTACTGTTCCCGAGGGTAAGGTTACATTTATGTAACTTAGGTAAGTTACGTATCTGTGCTGAGAGGGGTCTTCTGTTCATAACTGAGAGAAATAGGCAAATGCAGAGGTGGGTTTGTCCCATCTGTTTCAGACACTTAATTTAAAATGGGATGAATAATATGCTGAATGCATTTTATCTTTCTGCAGTGACTGTAAGGGGAGGTAGATGACTAGAATAGGCTAGATGTGAAAATGTAAGATAATCAATGCTAGGTGAGAGGAATCTGGATCCTAGAAAAACCTCATTGTCCAGGTTCCCTCAATAGTTAGTAAAGAAAAATAAGCACCACTAGTAGACTCTTCTTCCTCAGTATATTTTGATGGCATGAATTGTTGTTTGGAGGAATGAGGGCAGAAGGACAGACTAACTTAAAACAACTTCTGATAGCTAAAAGCAGGAGATATGCATGTCACTTGAACAGTGACACCATACAAATGATATTGTCATAAATAGTAAAGTTNGGAAGGAAGGAAGGAGATCTGCTGATGTCCCTTGTGTCTCTGTGTATGGGCACTAGTATTTTTCCTATGTTACATGTTTACTTCAGTGATCTGGGTCTCAAACAATGGTAAATTACTCCTTTTTCTTCACTTTGTACCCTCTGTTCCCCTTGATACTGTGTACTACCTAAAAGTAATATTGGAATGCTGTTCAAAATTCCTTTTCTCTTTGGTGTTTTGGTTTGGAGAACAAGCAGTGAACCAAAATCCTGTTTACTATGCCTAAGTATAACCTTTCCCTGTTTTCCTGGTACTACTGGAAAACTGCAAAGCTGTCATACATTTTAAATGATGCATCACAATGAAGTGCTAAAACAGAGTCCCAATTTACTCTGGCTTGTACTTTTCTGACAGATGCCAAGAAGAGGCAGGGAGCTCCATTTGACTAAACTGGAAAAAATTCCACAGAACACAACTCTACCTCACTTTTTTAAAAAATCATTTCTGTAAGCTAGATCATCTCTTCAGTCAACATCATAAATATCAAGGGCAAACAGTAAACGTCTATAGTTTGATGCATTTGCATGGAAGACTGTCAGTGGATTCCTATGCTTTTAAAGAGCTGTCCCTGTCTTCATCAGGGCTGGAAGGCAGTGCAGGTGCTGGAAGAGGGACACTGTGCTGCTGACAAACCAGTGAGATTTCAGTCAGTGAATCTGAGAGGCCACCTCTGCTTAGCACAACAGACAACTCAGATGACCTTATCAGACTCACAGACCGCTGATTGACACAGTCCACAATGTACATTCTAAATACTAGATTCAATAAATCCTTTAAGGTTTTTGGTCGCGAAGCAATTTTTAAGCGTGGGAATTGTTCGATGACTTTGCAAGACACAAAGTAGAAGAATCACAGCTCTAATTTTCTGCACCCCAGAATGCTAGATCTAGTCTTGAAACATAGATTTAACATTTGAAAAAATAGAGCTCCTGATCAGTGCTAAGCAGAGAAAATAGGGGGAATGAGAGTTGAAAGTAAAGCATGTGCATCTTAAAACAGACCTACTCTATAACACATGTTAGGGTAAGATAACAGACCATTATCAAAGTGAAATGAGATAGTAGTTCACATAAATCTTGAAAGCAGTTTTGTAACCTGATAAAATGTTTAAGAAGAGCGTGTCCAGCAGATCGAGGATGGTTCTCTACTCTGCACTGGTGAGACCTCACCTGGAATATTGCATCCAGTTCTGGGCTCCCCAGTTCAAGAGGGAAAGGGATATGCTCGAGAGAGTCCAACAGAGGGCTACAATGATGATTAAGGAAAGGCTGAGAGACCAGGGGCTCTTTAGTCTGGAGAAGACTGAGAGGGGATTTAATAAATGTTTATAAATATATGAGGGCTGAGTGTCAAGAGGAAAGGGACAGCCTCTTCTCATTTGTGCCCTGTGATAGGACAAGGGGGAATGTATGTAAGCTGGAGCAGAGGAGATTCCACCTTAACATGAGGAGGAACTTCTTTACTGTAAGGGTCACAGAGAACTNTCAAAGATCTCCAAGGTCCCTTCCAATCCCTGACATCCTCCGATACTGTGAAAATGTCTTCAGAGACATGGTTAATAAAAGCATGAGAGGGTATTCTTATGTCACTTGGGTTTCAGCAAGGGTGAAATACAAATAAACTAGAAATCTGTGGCAAAATTCTTACTGCATCTCGCAGAACTAGAAGCAGAAACATGGAAATGTCTGGGTTGGAAGGGACCTCTAGAGGTCATCTAGTCCAACCNGTAGAGTGGCAGAATCACCTCTCTTGATCTGCTGGCCACACTTCTGATGCATCCCAGGATGTGATCGATCTTCTGGGATGCAAGCACACACTGTCTGCTCATGTCAGGCTTCTCATCTACCAGCACCCCCAAGTCCTTTTCTGCGGGGCTGCTCTCTATTGCCTCTTCCCTGCGCTTGTATTGATAGTGGGGATTGTTCTGGATCAGGTGCAGGACCCTGCACTTGCTCTTGTTGAACCTCATGAGGTTCACCTGTGCCCACCTCTCCAGCTTGTCCAGGTCGCTCTGGATGACATCCCATCCCTCTGGTGTATCGTCAGCACCACTCATCTTGGTGTCATCTGAAAACTTGCTGATGGTGCACTCGATCCCACTGTCTATGTTATTGAGAAAAATGAGAAAAAGACAGGCCCCAGTACGGACCCCTGAGGGACACCACTTGTCACTGCTCTCCACCTGGACTTTGAGCCATTGACCACTACCCTCTGGATGCAGGCATCCAGCCAATTCCTTATCCACTGAACGGTCTTCTTGCAAGTGTTCCTACTTCCCCTCTGTTTTCTCTTCTTTTTCATAGCATTTTAGGCTGTTCTGTAGTTTTATCAAGCGTTCTTCAAGTTGTATCCTTATGGACTTCTGATTTCACATATTCAAGATGTTAAAGTATTCTTGCTTTAAATATTTTTATCATTTCCTTTTCAGATGAAAAATGCACAGAATAAGGACTGATACAAAGCTTATTTATATCAACACAAGTATTTTCCATTTACATAAGGTGTGGGGTTCAATTGCAGGAAAAAAGCTGCTGTTGAAATTCCTTAAGCAGTAATGCAGGTTAAAAGAATGGGAGTTATCTAGGTGATCCTGCTCAGGCAGGGGGGTTGGACTAGATGATCTTTTGAGGTCTCTTCCTATCCCTAACATTCTGTGATTCTGTAATTCTGTGAGTTTTGACTGAACAAGGAGTTCAAATGGTAAGAGGACAGGCAGTAAGATAATGTCATGGCCCCTTGTTTGTGGAGGTTACAAAGAGCTTGGACTGAGCCTGTTGGAGATTGTTTCCACTCTACTGACTCTCATGCCATCTCTGCTTATGCTCAGCCTGGTAGTCAGAAGCCAGGTCCTGGCCAGAAACCACACTGACTTGTTGGGTCAGGAAAATACCACTTAAAATGCATCGATCTACACAACTCTTGTGAGCTGTTTTATCTGAAACAGACCCTTTCGTGCAGCACAATCAGTGTGGAGACCATCCTGATGGGAGGGGGACATTGTTCTGCCGTTTGGGGGCTTGAGGGAGCCACCAGGAGTAACACACCACCCCGAATGGGTCTCTGCCAACACTCGGGACAGTGTTCCACAGGCTGGAACATGTTTATCTCACAGTAAATGAGGTAAATGCATAAGAAAATATAATTTTACACATTATACAAGGGAAATATTATTTTGTCTTATCTATATTATCTGAAGGCAAATGTTTTATACCATACTGACTTATAGGCACAAGGATGGGATTGAGCTCACCTAGCTTTAGATAGGTACACTGTAGACATGTCTGAGACACTCTCTGGGGGATCTCTTGATAGATAGTAGAGTTAAGTACACATTTTGAGGGTGGGATTTGTCAGTCCATTCTAGACATCTTCTTTAGGATGAGATTGTCTGCATTCCAGAAATGCCTATTCATCTATTAGCTACAAAGAGCACAGAAAAGATTAGCAATGTGGGTGCTAAGTGTCAAACTGATTCTGATAGTTCTGCAATGTGATAATTTACAAGGTCCTCTGAAAAGCACGTGGCAGAGAAGTTTAATGACAGTCTTTGATGGCAACCTAGAAAATGGACTATTCTTCATAGGACACTCTAATCTCCATTAAGTCTTTAAGAAAAAACAAAAAATCACCAAATTCTGCAAGACACTTAAGTGATTAGTACTCCAGAGATGTCCCTTAGGTTCCAAAGCAGAGGGATGCTCCAGATAAAGATCACTGCTTATTGTCAGGGTTGTGTGTGGTCGGGGAAATGTTTAAACAGCACCTGTCTATGACAAACCCTATTCAAGTCAATGCTGCAAGAACATGACATTTTGCAATAGACTAGTAATGAAATGAATGATGAAAGAGATGAGTCAGCCTGTAGTGAAAAAGAAAAACTTTTTTTTTTTTTTTAATTCTGCACCTGCAGTGGACAATTTTACTCTGAATGCCATATACATTGTATTTCTAGAAATGACATTTCACTGTGGTGATTTAGAGGGAGGTGTTTACACATTAACACACATGGATAAGGAACACTTTATTATGTTGTCATTACTAGTGATAAAAAAATAATCTGTAAATGTTAAATTCTTCCATTCCTTTTTCTAGCTGTATAATTTAAAATAACCCCTTAAGAAGACATCTAAGATGAACATTCTGAAGAGACAACCTAGAAGTTCAGGATTTTAACAATTAGTACTGCATCCTGCTATCAAACTTCAATGTTTTCTGCTGAATGGGTACATGATTTCTCAGGTGTATAAGGAGTTGTCAGAATGAGATAATGGCACTCCCGTAGTGTGAATAGAGTCCAACACAGCATCCTGAAGATTTTATGTAATTAAATTAGTTGAGAATTTCTGCAGTCTCAGTCTCATGTGATAAGCATAACCGGCTGGAAAAAGGTAAGGATGATGATAGCTTTGACACATGGCACATCAACTAGGTTAAAGATTGTTTGAGTGTTATGAGGAAGAGTACCATGTTGGCTGCAGTGATTAACTATGTACCTGTTGGAGCAAGAGTGTAGTAATTCTTACAAGTGCTGGGAAAGGAGCAGGCTAATTCTAAAATGAATAATTGATTCCCTTTCCAATCAAAACTTTTTCCTTTTTTCAATAGTTAGAAAATGCTGCCGTTGCTGTTGAGTCTGCTCTCTAGTAAGAGAGAAGATTTTCTTTCCAGAGCATTGCTATTTGCTTGCAGCTAAAATCTGTCTGTAGCCCTGTTCTAGAAATGCATCCTGGGAGAGATGAACTTAGAAGTTGCTGTCACGTGGAAGAAAACTATGATCTGACAGTCTAACCGAGGCACTTTTTAGGATACAATCATGGTCCCAGATGGACTTTTCTCAAAACCTGCTTCCTGCTTCTGTTTGGACATGTGCTGCCAGGACACAGGTGTACCAAGCTGAACATTATAAAGAAAGCTGAGAGGGAAACAAGAGCTGTTGAAAATGTGTTGTAACATAACCTGTGATACTGAAGTAAGAAGGGAGAAAAACATAGCTGATGGTGTGCTAAAGCTACCCTTATTCCTTGAATTTTTTCTCTGTTCAGGTGTGGCAAAAGGAACAGTATGTGAATGACAGGTAGGTCTGGAAACGACAAGGGGAGAAAGTGAATGAGGAACAAAGAACACCTTATCGGTGAAGTCTGAGGACTGATAAAATCATAGCCAGTTCTAGATGTTACCTTACCAGTCTGAGACAGAACCAGATTCATTTAGACCATCTCCCAGAAGGTATTTGTCTAACATTTTCTTAAAAGTTTACAAAAGCAAGGGTTTTTTTCAGCCTCTGAAGGCAGCCTACTTCCAGCTGCTTTCTATCCTTGCAGTAAAATACTTGTTTTCTTCTCCTCCAGCCTCCTTCTGTAATGTCTGACATAAACTTCTTTTTTAGCTTTATTACCTGTTTTTCACACAGTCATTCAACTTTCATCTTTAGATTTCTTTCACGCACTTTTCTTGTCCACTTTGCAGACAGCATATGCATTGTCCAGATGGTCAGGGACACTTTCAGTTCCAGTCTTGCCTGCAAAAATATGAGCAGACCCTTCCAAGTTGCTCTGATGTGCACATGACAAGCTGTGCTCCTTTATAGTGATTTTATCTAGACATCATCTCCTCAAGTTATTTAAATGTCATCTGGGATGATGTGTAGACTTTATTGCTGTAAAGTTATAGCTAGCATAATGGTTAATTATCCTGTCCATAAAGTATCAAGTTGGTACAACTTGTTTTTGAGATATCCACGTTGGCCATTTCATTATCTTTTCACTCTCTTTGGGCTCTCAGAGACTTTCTAGAACATGCCCCCTTAGCCAAGCTAGACTGACTGTCCTTATTACCCTGCATTTGACCTTACCCCATAAGAAGAGATAATGTAGTCATACATGTCCAAAGTTTGGTATGCCATTTGTCCTCCATGACTTCACAGTAGTATTCAGCAGTTTAATAATTACTTATTTTTATTCTTTAAGGGCTTCAAGTTCGATTTTATCATGTTATAATACTTTGTCTAAATTGTCTTTGAGCTCTTGTGTCCCTATTCTTTTGGTGTTTCCATTTCTGTACCAGGTCAATTACACTATATACATAGTCAAAAGTATCCTTTTGTTTATGTGCATGTGTAAAGAATTGATCAAACAGGATATGGAGCTTTTCAACTTCATCAATGCACCTGTTTCTTTCCAATTGTTTCAGCATCTGCTTTTTGTTTTTAAGTGACCATGAAACTGTTTGGAACCACTATTAAATGTGTCTATTATACTGCGGAGTATTGAGGACATGAGTTCTTGCAAATACACCTTTTTGTGCACTTGGCCTATCCTTTGCCTTTGGACTTAAATGTTTGTTTTTTTTTATTCTTGCTACATGCATTCCTTTTTGCTCTGTTTGATAGCATCATTATTTTTAAAGCTGAGGAAACAACTTGAGGTTAGGAAAATCTTATGAGAGCATAACAAACATCACTGTGCACATTGAAGAGTGTAATGGCTTTGTTACAAAAATGTGTAATAGTAACAACAACATAAAACCCTGCTTTTCTTGAGATTCCTTGAAAATTTGCTGACCCAATTGTGTGCAGTTCCTGGTCTGCACAGAGGGGCACATCAGGCATTTCCTGAGCTTGCCTTTCCCCCTCCTACCCTCAAGCTTCCTTGTATGCCCTTCCTTACATGTTTTACTTGTATTTTGCTTGTACTGTATGCTCTGCAGGAACCTGAGCCTACAGACGTGTGTTTGTGTCACTGGAATTCCATGATGAAGTGTTCTGTGTTAGGGAAACTATAACACATGTAACATGAGTCCAGTTCATGCAGACTGTGGCTGCCATTCTCAACCTCAGATGAAGTGCAGAGTGAAGGTGCTTTACTTTAACAGGCTTTCCAAAAGACAGTGTCTGTCATTCATAGCTGAACACTATGACCAGTTCACCTAATGCACATAATGGGAACTTTTGACAAAGAATGAACTACAGTTTAAGATTTATTTTTTTGTTTGTGTGTATGGGGGAAGGCAATGATTTTTTTCCTGTTTTTTATCTCCAATAGAGCCTGAAGACCTGGATGAAAAATGCTTAGTGATTTCTGTGTTGAATGGGTAACATAAAAACCTGTATCTCTTCCAGGGTCATCTAAAAATAAAAAAAAAAAAATCTCCAAGCAAAGTACAGGTAAATTACTCAGCTAAGTCTATTCTATATTCAGGTTTATAACAACCATGGTATTCAGAAGCCTCAGCTGTAGAGCACTGACAAATATCAGTGTATAAAGATATAATTTTCTTTCAGCCTTGAGATCATTCCCCTTTCTCTGCTGCTGATGCACACAAGTTGTGTGTGCACAAAGGGAGTGTAGGTGCTACAGCAGACACTGGCTCCAGTGCTCAGCCACTGCCTGGTTCTGCTGAGCCCTGGGTCATGGCCTGCCAACCAGCCACAAGCCCTCATTGTCACCAGTGAAATCCTTCCTCACCTTCACTTCTGTTGCTCTATGAAACATTCATGAAATAATTACTTCCTACTGAGTATCCATTAGCCACCAATGCTGATGTTAATGAGCAAACTGCAAATGCGCTAAAGAGCAAATTGAAATGAGTCACAAAATACACTGAGGATGTGCTTCCTGCCAGTATTGGTGCGTCACTGGGAAAATGCTGGTTCCTTAACAACAGGAGGATAAAGAGCAGAAATACAGCTGATAAATAAAAGGCATTATTTAAAGAAGTTCCACTGAAAAAGATTTACTGATTTATGTGCAAATGAATCATATCTGCCAATTAGCCCTTTATCTGTCATTCCAGCTTGTTTTCTATTACATTAAAGCAGTTTTAAATTAAAATATAACATTGAAATAAATTAAGACCTGCTAAGGAAAAAGATATATTTCAAAACAGACATAGTTTAACTGCAGTTAGCCTGTCTAAATAAGTGTAAATAATGAAGTTGTGATGGTAAAACAGTGTCCTCTTGAATACTTTTCACAATTAAAGACACGTTAAGGCCTAGAAGTACAGTGCTTTTCTGTTTTTATGCATTCCTTTCAGTTCTACACCTTTCTGAATATTTAATGGAAAGTAGATGGTTGTTAGAAATGGTGTTGATGTACATCATTTGGCTGGGTGTGAAGAAATTCTTGCTGTATTGCACGTGACTACAGCTAGCATTGACTGTAATTTCAGGTGAAAAGCTAATCATCGAAAAGAGGCAAACAAAAAATTATGATCTAGGTTCAGCCCAGCTCATTCGCTGTCATCCACACAGGGGAAGGGACATGTGCATTTACAGTAAAGTGCCAGGCATTGTGTGTGTCAGAATGGTATGGCTACAGCTCTGTGCCTGGAGACAGGCATGCTATTGTCTATAGGAACCACACACAGACTTCAGATACCTGCTTCATACACAGCTTCTCTTTGTGATGGTAGTGAAGTACCATTGCTTAGGGCAGGAAAAAAAAATCTTGGAGTTATTTTGCGGTTCTGGGGTGAATCTGCAGGCAGGAGAGAAGGTATGGGAAGCTGGGAGGCAGTGTGGAAAGAAAGTGCTTGGAGGCTGCAGCTGGGAGATAGGGAGGCAAGGGTAAGGACCTGTCTGTTAGTAGCATCTCACTTCTCCTCCATGAATAGGATGAGGGAGCCAACTCTGCTAGAGTGGCCACAACTTGATGAATTCAGATTCTAGTATCCGAATATGGAAGAATCCAGTGCAAAGGAGGAACAGCTGCCTCCAAAGTGAGCTGCTACCCACTGACAATTAAGGTATGTACATGGAATGTGAAAACCTAAAGACAGAGGATCTAAAGATCTAAGAGGAAAGCCCCAAGAAAAATATACGTGATCTCCTGATATTTTACAGTGTTCATTGGAACTAGACTCATATAATCCAGCTTAATTCTCTCTGAAGTTCATGGAAAGAGTCCATCTGAGTGCAGAGGGGGTTGAAATTTGTGTACAATAAGAAGGTTACTTGTGGTTGGTTGAAAAGCTTCTAAGGAAATCTCCACTTTGATAATTCTTTGATATAAACATTTTTGCTTTTGAAGAGCTTTCATAAAAATATTTGTATGAATGTTTGAGAAATGAAGTTAAGCCTATGAGCAAGCATCAGTTAATAAGAAAATCAGACTTAATTCATGAGCAACAGCAAAATAAATTAGTTCTGGGCAGAAATGGAAGTAGTTTATATAAAAAAAAAAAAGATGCTTCAATTTCCCTGAAAGATTTCTTTTTCTTCTGCTGGTGCTTGAAGATTTATGTCACACAGCTGAGCAGTCAGTTCCATGTACAATCTTGCTAAATGTAAACTCCCCTATCACAGGGTGGTGCTAATGAGTTTTCTTAACTGTGGTGATCCTGGCAGGAATCATAATCTCTTAATTAAGTGTAAAAAGTATTTCTGGGTTTACAGAGGACTTTTTGCTGTCAAACAGTGATCTTTAACTTACTTTATTCCTCCTAAGAGGTGTAGCAAAGAGAATAGTTTCAAGAAGACTGAAACATTTGAGAATGTCGAAGTACCTTAGAAAGGGTGTGCTTGCTGGCAGTTAAGTAGAAGCTTTCAGCACAGGGATGCACACAGAATTAGAGAAGCCTAGAATTTGTGAAATTTGTGGAAGACGGTGAGCAAATCTCTGGGCTAAAGTTTTACACAAGTTCTCCTGAAACAAGTCCAGTCTTAGCACCACTGCTCCTAATGCACTAAGCTGTGTACCCAGCATGTTTGAAACACAGCTCTGGATCTCGTGACAGAGCTTTACTCCCATTTTGAAAAAAAAAAGTTCATTTTTTGTCAACCCAAAATGGTGCACAATGACACTTCTAATGATTTGTGTGAATTCTGACAGTCCTACCCGTTACCAGTATCAGCTCTGTCATCATAACAGAATCGAAACAAAGCAAAAAATCTAGTGCTAAGCAAGCAAAAATGTAGTGCTTTTTCTGACATGAAAACGTGTCCTGATATGTCAAAGCCCTGGAATTACCACAGCATGTTTGTAATACATGGAAAAAAAAATATTAAAAGGGTGTCAGTCCATATGAAATGCTTGGTGCATTTCATAGAATTATTTAGGATAGAAAAGACCTTTAAGATCATCAAGTCCAACTGTAAACTCAGCACTGCCAAGTCCAGCACTAAACCATGTCCTTAAGAACCACACCTACATGTATTTTCAATATCTTCAGGGATAGGGATTACACCACTGTCCTGGGCAGCCTGTTCCAATGCTTGACAATACTTTCAGTGAAGAAATGTCCAATCTAATCACCCTTGGCTCCTCTTGAGGCCATTTCTTCTTGTACTGTGACTTGTTACTTGGGAGAAGAGTCTGACCCCACCTTTCTACAACATTTTGGTTAGTTGTACAGAGTGATAAGGTCTCCCTTCAGCCTCCTTTTCTCCAGGCTAAACAATCCCAGTTCCCACAACCTCTCCTCATAAGACTTGTGCTCTGGACCCTTCACCAGTTTCGTTGCTCTCCTTTGGACATGGTCCAGCACACCAGGAAGACTACAGTTGTCTTTCTTTTAGTGAGGGGTCCAAAACTGAATGCAGTATTTGAGATGTAACCTCACCAGTGCCAAGTACAGGGGTGCAGTCCCTTCCTGAGTCCTGCTGGATACACTATTTCTTATACAAGCCAGGATGCCATTAGCCTTCTTGACCAGCTGGGTACACTGACAGCTCCTATCCAGACAGCTGTCAAACAGCATTTCCAGGCCCTTTTCCACTGGGAAGCTTTCCAGCTGCTTCGCCTTGTTGAACCTCATACAATAGGCCTTGGCCCAACAATTCAGCCTGTTCAGATCCCTCTGGAGAGCCTTACTACCATCAAGCAGGTCAACACTCCTGTCCAGCCTGGTGCCATCTGTGAACTTCCTGAGGGTACACATAATCCCATCACCAAGTTCATTGATAAAGATAGTAAAGAGAATAAGCCACAATACTGAGCCTTGGGGAACACCACCTGTGATTGGCTGCCAACTGGATTTAACTCCATTCACCACCACTCTTTTGGCCTGCCCATCCAGCCAGTTTTATACTCAGTGAAGAGTACATCCATCCAAACCATGAACAGATTTTCCAGTAGAATGCTGTGAGAAATGGTGTCAAATCTGTTGCATTTTTGTTAATTAGTTTTATATTTGATACCTTTTAAATTTTTTACATTTCAGAATCTTGACTTGTGCTCCAAATTGGTCTGTAAAATACAGCTGCAGAAAGAGGCAAAAAGGAGAAATGACTGGAGGTGAGGGAGAGAAAAAGGACATGAACTTAATTTCTAATACCTAATAATTATCAAAATTGGAATGAAAGTTTATTTCAGGATTATTTCATGCGGCTGTCTCTTCCCAATCTTTGGTTCTGCCCTTCCACATCATAGTGATGCTCATGGTACAGGGAAATGGCTGACAAACTCTATTTCCAGTCAGTCACCCTCCAGTCACCATTTGGTTTTTTTCTGCCTGTATCCCTTCAGCTGGGTCAGGTCAGGTCGCAGAGAGGAGGGAGAGGCTGGCTGGCTGGCTGAGCTGTCAATGTGCTACTGCTTTCTTTGGGCCTGAATTTACAGCCACTCCCTTTTGAGAATTCCCGTTGAAGGCAATGGCAGTTCCAAATTTGAGCAGCTGCAAAATTGAGCCCTAAACCAATTCTACATCTCTGTTTGTCAATATTGTGCTACTGCTTATTACAGCATTGACAGAGAGGTTTGTGTATCCATGGCACTTATGTTTAGTCATGGAAAGGAGGAGGAAACTTAATACTATTGCAGACAGTAGGTGCTAGGGAGCAGGTAGGAAGGGGAAAGAAATCCCTGCTGAGTTTTTGGCTTTTTCAAGTTTCCAGAGACTCTCGGTACAAGATTTAAAGATGACCTGGAATATATGAACCTTCACAGATCATCAGTAGCTACAAGCTCTTTGGAATGGATTTCTGACTTTTTTTTTCCTCCACGAGGTATTTCATGTAAAATAAAACAGTGCACAGTGGAAATCAAGAACTGAATCCTTCTAAGAAGGAAGCTGAATGGATCAGAGAGAAGAATCTTGCAGAAGCCTTTAACAAGACAGATGGTGCTGGAAGGAAGTACCTCCTAGCAACAGCAAAGGTGGAAAAAAAGCCAGCTTGAGTCATATATATCAATTCTCAACCTAGACAGGCATTTCTGTCCTTTTAAAATCTTTCTGTCATAACTCTGCCTGCAGCAGTCTTCTCCTTTTAAGGATTCTCAAGTCAGTGGAGTTGAAGGGAAAACTTAACTAAAATAACCACTCTGGCTGGCATTGCATTTCTTTCATTTAACAAGCAAACACGATGTATATAGCTCAGCCTCCCAGTAGAACTACCAGCACAGCTCTCTGGCTCCAGAGGGGCTTAATTACAATATTAGATTAGAAACATACAGGAACTCAGATTCTGAATATATTTAATTCTTTTTCTAGTCCAAAGCTAAAAGATATGACTCAGAGATGTTGGTGATCTGTGCATTTTGAATCAAAGGGCTATGCTTGTCTTCTGTGAGTAGATTATGTTACTTTTCTTTCACAAAATCCAAGCAGGCTTTGCTCTTTTCTTTTAATGGTGGCAGGACAGTGGGGAATGCCAGAGCCTGGGTCAAGCAAGCAGATGGAGTAGTAGCAGAAACAACATCAGCACAATTCATGACTTTGTGCTTGCTCTTGCCTACATTTCCAGATGTGCCTTCTCCCCAGGATTGAAGCAGATGGTGGGGGGTCTATGTCCCACAGGACTGTGAGCAACCCAGGAAGGGAGAGAGAGCCTCTTGGGCAGCAGAGGTGAGGTAGAGTGCATGCATTGAACTACTGTGGCTTCTCAACCAGTGCACCTGCTAGTGAAGTACTGTCTTTGGCTTCTGTTGTTTTCCTAGGTCAAAACGTTTCATGTTCTTGTCTCCCAGGAGAGAGATTTCTATTCTCTGAAAACTTGGATCCAGACTAGATCTAAACTCTCTGACTAGTCACATTTAATAGATTTCACTGATATACATATATATATATATTCTGTCTAATGAACTTTAGTTCCTCCAGGGGTGTCTCTACTGAAAGCAAATCATATTCTACCACTAGCAGAAAAGGAAAAAGACTAATGCAGTATTAATAAACCTCCTATTAAGCAACAGGTTCTGTTCCAACAGCTCTAAGTGTTTGGACAGGTACATTTTTAATCAGCTGCTGATTCTTATTGAAAAATGCATGAGTACAGCTTTCAACAGAGGATTATACAAGCTTCAACTTGCTTCATTAATTACTTTTATTTTTCCAAAGACACAGCACAGGGAACCTTGGTGAACCATGTCCATGGGCCATTAAGAATGGATTAAATTTACATTTATAGCCTCATTGATTGAAGACTCTTTATTTCTTTCCTTTCTGAGGCAAGTTGTCTTGGAAATGTTATGCAGAAATTGTTCTTTTCTTTTAGTGAAAGTGCTAAAAAGAAAGAAAATATTACTGGATTTTGTTGTTCTTTAAGACTGAAGATGACAGAAAGAAACAAAACCAAGAAAAGTTAATCCCATGTATTACATGCCACCAGGCACAACACCTCTAGTTATGCTTTTGTCTGATAATGAATAAATTCTACTGTCACATGTTTTGGTGATTATTATTAGCATTTAATTAAGAGACAGCAGTCAAAAGAAACCATGTGAGCAGATTAGAGTATCCTATGTCAGGAGTCCTGCTGAGGTATTTAGAGAAGATATATGTTGACTGGCATTATTCTATCTTATTTCAAAAATTTGGCAAATATTTCCCACTTTCAGTTTCAGTATGTTACCATACTCATGGCAAGTCAGGTTGTAAGGCTCCTTGCAGGGATTAACAGAATAGCACCACCACTCACATGTTTATGAAAGTAATGCAGGTCTGCCACCCCATCATGGTTTTCCTCACTCTTCCACTTTTTAGTAGGAATGCATGATATAATTGGGAGGTAAACCAATACAGTTTAAATTTTCATCCAGTATTAACTTGTCATTTTAAATCAAAAAAATTTTACATAAATTCATACATAATCCCATTGAACTGTTATCGTGCTAACGTTCCATATCGCTGAATGATACAAGTGTGTATCTAGTACTAAATCTTGGGCTGTATCAAAAGAACTGTGACCAGTATGGTCAAGGGAGGTGATTCCTTAAGGGTCAAGGGAGATGATCTTAAAGGGCTTTTCCAACCTAGATGATTCTATGATTCCCCCCCTCTGTTTCACTCAGATGAGATTCCACCTGGAGTACTGTGCCCATCTCTGGGTGTCCCAACAGAAGAAAGACATGGACCTTTTGATGTGAGTCCAGAGGATGTCTCTGAAGATGACACCTTCCAACCCAAACCATTCTATGATTCTATGACATATATGCATCAAGTTTTGTATAAATGGGATTATTTTAGTGATTAAAATTGATCTTATGCTTTAATAAATTGCAGGATAACAGTTAGTCCTGGGGATATTCTGAGCTCCTCTATTTGCTCATGGTTGTACCTGAAAACATACCTTAATGCAAAAGGATTCATTTTCCAAATTGCAGAGAAGTTACTGGGATCAGAAGCCCAGCACCAGGTGTATCGTTCCATCTACTGAAGCAACTGAATTCCTTTGTACTTCTATATCCCGAATTCACATTAACCTTTTTGTAAATACTTGGTGTTAGTGACTGCAGTAAATATTTTTGGTTGGAGGCACTGTCAGCCACACAGTGATATCTACAAGTGAATTTTTGGCACATCATTGAAAATGTTGAGTTTAAACATTAACTCTTAAGATATATATCTCAACAGTGAATCTTTTTAGTAGTACAAAAAGTTTTGCCTCATGTTAGAAAAGTGCTTCGGGAGAGAGGATTGTGATATAAATCCAAGATGTGACCATAATTTACAGTTTGAAGAATGCATGACATTAACTGAACTAATAGAGTTCAAGATTGCAGTTGTACTACTGTAGGAATATAAAGTATAGTAAACTTATTTCATTGAAGTGATTACGTGTTGCATTGGATATTTCATTTTCAGCACAAAAGGAACAAGACAATTGAACTGTAGTTTTCCATTTTGGCATTTTATTGATCTTAACATAATTCTTAAGACAGGTGATAAAACATTATTAGTCAAATATACAATAGTATTCATTAGAAAATTTACATTAGAAATGTATTGATGGTGAAAATTACATTCACATGCACAATATAAATAAAAACAGTCACAAATTGTACTGTTGAATAAATAATTTTGTGATAGGGAAAGGGTTTTGTTTAAAAATGAAAGCTGCAATAGAATTTAACCTGTTTGTTTCCAGTCTTTTCTGAATGCAGATTTACATGCTCTTTGCTATTATATCCAGTTACTTTTCTGAATTGCTCAGGTACATTGAACACACGGCCATAAAGACTGCCTGCTTGGATCACACCAAAGATCAATCTAGCCTGAAAGCCTATATCCATCAGGGAAAGACAGTAATATCTGGGACAAGACTGAGTAATACTCCACCTAGCATACTTCCCATTCCTTTTGTTCCCCTTTTTCCTTGCCACACAACAGTTTCAGTGAACAATCCCTGGGCCAAATGTGACCATAAGAAATAATCATCACTCTGTCAGTCACCCCTCTTAACTCCCTTCATCACACTCTTTCTCCACCCCAGCTGTTGTTTTTCCAATCTCAGTCCAAATTTTTGTTGTATCTCTGGACAGAAGCTGCTGTTGTTTGTGACTCCACGTACATCAACTGTGAACTTTATCTGCCATATATCATTCAGATTCTTAGTATTATTATACACTTTTCCATACTTTGCAAAATGCTTCAAATTTAACTGCTTCAACTAAATGTGTCTAACCAGCAGTATTTGCACCTTGCTATAGCCAGAATTAGTGGCCTTATGGGTACCTCTGCAGATCTGCCTGCACTGTGAAATGACTTAATACCACCTTCTTTCTCCATCTTTGATGCAGCTTAGTCCTTACCTGGAGGCAACAGCATCTCTTTAATACTTTTATGCTTTTATTGGTGTGGGTTGTTTTTTTTTTGTTTGTTTGGGGTTTTTATGTTTGGGTTTTTTTGCCACTTTATCTAGCTTAGCTGTCAGGCTGTCTCATAGTTTCCAGGATCATACCTGAAAGACTTTAAAGAACTGCTGTTATCATTGCTTCTTTTATCCTTCTGGTGATTTAAGCTATAAGCTACATGCTGTGGTTAGTACTTCAACAGTTCCACATATGAGCTCTTTTCCTTAGTTCTTGGACAAATACCATCAGGTATCTCAGTTTGATACTATTCACTTTATTGCTCCACTCTAAAGTTTCTTTTATTAGATCATTGCTTTTTTACCTTCACCTTTCATCATGCTACCTGCAGGGCTTTGGCCCAATACAATTTCTTGCTTAGAATAGTGTGTCCTATTCCATTTAGCCTTCACAAATTCAAACCCTCATGATATGCAATCATTCAACATCTTGCAGTGTGAGTTTTTATATAGGCTCAATATAACAGATAAAAGTTACCTCAGGCTAATTGAATATTTACTGAATAACCACAGGTTTCTTCTGTGAACTAGGCACATTTTAGCTGAACTACATTTTTAACAGCTTAATGACTACCTATTTGAGTCAAATGCATTAAAAAGTCACAAGTGGACAAAATGGTTCTAGAAAAAATTACACTTACTTTCCAGCTGGTAGATAATTCCCATACTATTATTCAGTCAGTTTATCCTGGCCTGATCCATATTTTGATACTCAATAATTTCACATGAGCATTTTCAACAATGTTCTCAGTGAAACTTCTATTTCTCAAGTCAATATTGCTTCAACTTGATTATCAAAAAATTAGAACTCAGGACAGAGAATATATTAAACAAAAATGGACTAATTACACAGAGCTGTAGGTATTTCAGATCATTAAGAGTTTTTATAGTTCTGGGTTTGTACTGACAGAAAGAGACACAAAAGGAAAAATTTCAGAAGCCTTAGCTCTCCTTCCCTCAGATTAAATTTTGCAGCTGGGGTTTCGGTAGCAAAATACGCAGTGTTCTAGGCTGGGATAAGTGGAAAAGACTGTGTTCTTTGCAAGCCTGACTCTCCCATAAGACCTTACTGGCATATCATTGCAAAGTTATAAGAGAAACAGGAAAAAGAAAACTTAATAAAAGTAACCTCAAGTGCAATAATGAAGTGTTAGTTTTGGATTCTGTTATGTGGTTACACATATTTCAGTTTAGTATGATTCAATGTATTGCCTTGCCTCTTTTTTCTTTTAGGAATCAGTCATAGATTGTGCTCTTTTTTGAATCATAGTTATACAGTCTGAAATATCACTGTGTTAAAAAAATAAGTTTGCATGAATCAATATATCTTAATTGACTTTCTCTGATTTATTAAAACTGGAGATCTGAATCAGTGTATTGAACATGGTGATCAGTTAGGGTAAACAGAAATAATACTATGATTTTCATCTATGAGATTTAAATTCTCACAGGGTCAAAGCTGGTATTTTCCTGTATATGCAGAATGCATTTTTGTGAGGAAAAAAAGATTGTGTTTCCTTTCCTAGATCTACATACATCTCCTCTTCTATATGACTATTTGTGCAGTATGTGTGGCATGAGCCACACATCCCAGCCCCACCAGTGCAGATACAAGCATGGTAGTCCACAACAGGAGAAACCTTTGTAGGCATCTTTCCCCTTCCTAAGGCTGCAATTTGTGATGCAAGACAATACAATTTTTCTTCAGTTCTCCATGTAGCCCAGGTAGTTATGCCTGCTGTTTTGGTTTTTTTTTTTCACTGATTGAAATGACTAGTTTCCCTCATTGTAAAATAGTTTTTTTTGGCTTTGACCTAGATGTCAGTTCACATAATATGTTGCTCTTGGAAAAATGTGGTCTTGAAGGTATTTTAACACAGCCTTTATATTTAGGAAAACACAGATAATATATTGATTTATTTCCATAAGTGACTGTTTCAATATCTATACAGCACTTCGTAATTAATTGTGCAGGAATATCAAAGATGATTCAGCATAAGAAACTGAAATGCCTAAAAAACAGATTATATTCTCCTTAAAAGGTATATCAACTTAAATACATTTGACTTGTTTTATAGCAGGCTCTGGATACTCTGGTCTAAGTATCGCCCAGTTACTCTTTCTGTAGAAAATTAGGAAATAACATCTATCAATAAGATATGTGACATTCAGCTGAAAGATTTTTTTTTATTATTATTATTTTTGTGTATCATTTATAATTTGATCAAGGTAATTCCTTTATTGAGTTTTCACTAGTGAAACACAGAAGTGGAATGTGGGGATCTAATTTCATGTATCTTCATAATTTATTGAAAACATGCCACAGTAGTAGTTTTTGCTACATTCTGCTGTAATTAATGAGAAAGTGNTGGGGTTGTTGTGACAAAAGTGCAAGACCTGGCACTCAGCCTTGTTAATCCTCATTCCATTGACCTCAGCCTATCCCTCCAGCCAGTCCAGATCCCTGTGCAGAGCCCTCCTACCCTCAAGCAGATCACTACTCCCACTCAGTTTGGTGTAATCTGCAAACTTGCTGATTGTGAATTCTATGCCCTTATCCAGATCATCAATAAAGGTATTAAACAAGGCTGGCCCCAAAACTGAGCCCTGTCAGTGCTGGTGACCAGCTGCCAACTGGATTTTGTTCCAGATTTAAAGAAGCTGTTAATGTCAACTAATTAATTCATTCATATATTCATTCTTTAAAAAAAAAAAATAAAATACAGCAATAGCAAATCTTAAAGTTCTGGAGCCTGGATCTGTAGATCATGACACATTTTAAATATAATTTCATATCCAAATGAACATCTTGAAATCTAATATCTTTAAAAATTGCATTGAATAATTAAAAAAAATACTGTGAAGAAAATTATTAAAACCACTCAATATTAATAGGCATAGTGTTCTTCATGTACCTGTATGAGAAAATAAGCATGCCCATGCTGAGTCAGTAGCTGTACAGGTAGCTCTGTCTATGCCGCCAGGAGCGCACTTCAACTGTGCAAGGAGAGAGTAAGAAAGGTACACAATAGTCCTGACTTAGGCTTCAGCTATTTTTGGCTGAGGGAAGTTCCTGAGTTATATGTGGGTTTTGGGGATTCAGTGACCATTAGAGTATGTCTTTTCCATGTGTTTGTCTAGCCTGTCCTCAGCCTTCCATAAAGTTTACATCCACAGCATCCTTTGACAAGGAGTTCTGATGGCCAGGTGTCTGGTGTCAGACATTTTGTTTTCTTTGAATCGCACTTTGCTTTTTTTTTTTTTTTTAATANAAAGTTTACATCCACAGCATCCTTTGACAAGGAGTTCTGATGGCCAGGTGTCTGGTGTCAGACATTTTGTTTTCTTTGAATCGCACTTTGCTTTTTTTTTTTTTTTAATAATTATTTTATTTATTTATTTTCTAATTTTTTTTTTTAATCGGAAGAATGAATGAGCAGTCAATTCCTATCTGCTCTGCCCAAGCCACTGTCATTTTGCAGACTTCTATCACTCTCCCACCTCTCCAGGTTTTTCAGACTGAATCCAGTTTACTGAGTCATTCAGACTCATAGGAGGTATTTTATTCATTTAGCAGAACTGAAAAGCACAATGATCATAATTAGTTTCAGAAAGAGTGTTACTATATTTTGTATTAAAAGCAGTGTTTGGGGTGCAGGAAGATAATACAATTTAAAATATTTCGTTAAATAATGACAAGTGTGTCCTTGTTAGCTACATTTCAATTCCAACTGTCTCAGAAGTTGCCTCTGTCACTGGTTTAATGAGGGATTCTTAACTGTCTCACTGTATTTGAAACAGTCATTTTTTTAATCTTGAAAAGAGAGAAAAGGAATGCTGCTTTACTTGCCTTTTTTTGTTAACGGTTCCAATATAATTAAAATATTTTGAGTATTTAGGGTAATACTATATCCAAGTAGTAAAAACATATATTTCCTTTTTTTCTTTCTAAGTACTACAACTATTGCACTGTGAAAATGAGGAGAGCAGAAATCAAAATAATGATCTTTTGGGGAATAAAGGATGGAAGAATATTAAACTCTCTTTACTTCTTATCCAATTTTTTCCTAGGAGTGATCCAGTTGCCTGTGGTTTTGTCTGTGATTTCAATAATAGTAGAAACAAGACCCGGTCTGATGCCAAATAGGAGTGACTGTGGCACTGAACTAATGTTCGGGTTTGCAGAAATACCTTGCCTAAATTTGAGCTGTCAGTCTAAATTTATTATGAAAAATGAGCTGTTTTAAACAAGTATTTATATTAAGCTTCTATTTCAGTTAAATGCAAGAGGGATTCCTTCTAGTTAACATTTATCTTGGTGTTCCTAGCTATTTATATTGCACAGGGAAGTATATCTGGATTTTAACAGACCATATTCTGTACGCAGAGTAACCATTTATAAAGAATTTGGCTTTGATTTATGTTTAGAGTACATCTGTGAACAGATCAATTTATCTCTAAATTATCTGTAATTCAAATCTATTCCATAATGATCCTTGAATATGCTAGTCTACTGATGGACCATAACTTTACAAATTGAAATGATGCAGCTTGGATCATATGACAGTGCTGATAAGACATAAGGTGCTTGTCCTGTTCCGTGGTTAGACAAGTATGCACAAACATCAAGTCTCAATACTTTCCTACCTTACATTTAAATTTGGCTTTTGAAATTACTTATGAATGTAAGTTTGAAATCCACTTTCCATGAACATGACATGCAATCACTTGCACAGTCACAGAAAGTAAATCCAAAAGGAGCATGAACATAACTAAAGCTAATTAAATCAATCTTAAAAAATGTCAGTAGAAAATCTCTAGTATTACTTGCCCAGCTTCTAGTTGAAGAAGTAAAAGGATTTTATGTAAATATTGTTGGAAGGTGATATCCTCTCTTTTTGCAATGTAGACACAGGGCTCATTGTGTCCTGATCCAGCTGCTGAGGTGTTCTGTACTTCTGCTGCAATTTTTATATGGGAAAAAATACCTCTTTGACTTGTGACGTACCTGCTTAAGCATCCATCCCTAAAGATCAACAACCACTCAAAATGGTGTTGTATGTATAACTGTGCTATCCCTCCATTAAAAAATTGCATCTGCACAAAAGTGGCCAAAATTTGATACAGGATCTTAAATCCTTTTGAATTTTTCAGTATCTGAGGAGAGTGGTTTTTTGTACTTACCCACACATTGCTTTGAAGTTAAAGATCATGTAGGATTAGCCTCCTTTCCCCAATATCTTTTCCTTCTAAGTTAGGATTTCACCTCATTTCTCAGCTTGGTAACTGAAGAATTGCTGAGCTTTATTTCTGCTAACTCTGTACCTGGAGAAAGAGCAAATAGTCCCACACTTTGGGGTGAGTGCTTGGGTAACCAGAATAGTTTTTTCCTGGCAACCTCTTGTTTTGTGACTGTGACTGGAGACCTCAACTTGACTTTGGAAGAGACATCTTTCCTCTGTTGTGTACTTGAATAGACACTACTCTGCTTTTTCTTTTTCCCTGTTTAATTCACTCAGAAACCTCTGTTATTACAAATCTGAGCTTTAGCAGAGGCCGTGCAATGGAGCCAGTCATGTGGAAGAACTGAAACACTCATGTATTCCAAAATACAGGGAGGCCTGGCTAAGATAGCAAAGGGCCAGAGATGACTGTCTAAGAGACTTGCAGTTCATTTGGGAAGGTATAAAGGGGTAGAAAGAAACCACACTTTAAAGACAGGAATGAATTTGCTTTCTGTGTCCATGAGATTGGTCTGAATACCCATCAGGTATTTTTTTGCCTGACTTTGTCTGACATTACAGTCACAGTCTGTAGAGGCAGAAAAACCTTGTACTTCCAAAACCTGTTTGCAGCAGTGGAGCATGACAGCAATAATGAAGGGTGTCTGTGTAGACATGGAGAAGAGACACAGTGACCTGTACAGTAAGTATGCATAACCCAGGCACAGACATTACGAAATCAACCTCCCTCGTGTCTAGAAGCTTATGGAAAAAATATACTGCTTGGGGTCGGTCCTGTACCTCTAGAGTGCTGTCCATTTACCTTAGGAAAGAATTAGCTGGCTAATCCAGGGCAACTGAGTTAATGCAGTCTGGGAGATCATGTAAATACACCTTGGGTACTTAATTTAGGGCAGAGGAAATCCAGCCTGAGGGACAGCAAATCCACTTTTCCCTTAGCAGTTTGTTTGAATGGCTTTAATGCTGGTCCCATTTAAAATTTATGGTGTAATCTGTTCTATGCAGATGAAAGCTGTGTATTCTGCTAACCTGTCATAGATCCATCTTTCACAGCAGAATTGTACCTGGGTAATCTCTGATAGATAATGCTACCATGATCTAGTGTTCTTTTCCTAAGTATCTTGCATAAAATGCTATCTATTGACTTGTATGACACTGTGGTACTAGGATTCCTCCTCACTAATGAGTGTTTCATAGTTACTATATTCTGCCTAAATGCTTACAGATCCCTCATTATAATTCCTACCTATCTCCATGATTTGAAATTTAATCAAAGAAGAATATTTAGGATACACATTTTATGATAGAAAGAACAAGTTCAGCGCTTTTTCACTTTCCAAATAGTAACAATATTGCTACGATTTCATATATGTTCAGTATCCTACAGTGGGGACTGTAGATAGACGGTACTATGTAAAGCCCAAAATATTGTGCACAACTGTAAAGTACTCAAAATTAGTAGTGAAGTATGAAAATAGAGTCCTGGGTACAGCTGAATAAATCCTCTACAATACTAGTGTCAGAATTAATAATAAATATCAGGATTCCTACCAGCTCCAAGGAGACTGAGTAGACCACTGCTTCTTCCGAGTGTTAGTGTGTTGGCTGTTTGACTCCTATTCCAGCATACGTCTCATTTGTGCTGAATACATGCCAAAGCATGTTTAACAATTTTAATGTTCACTTCAAAATGACTACAATCTTTCAGTGTATTCTCTCTTTAGAATAACACAGGGAGGCAGTGGGGCTAAATGCAAGTTCCATTTTAATTCTCTTATACTATGATTGGTTTAACAATTTCCTAATAATTACAGCAGAAACTCTAAAATCAGTTAAACCAGTGTCACAGGACATGGCAGCATATGAACATGCAATGCCACATGGAACATGAAAATGTATGAATCTTGACTTAGAAGGCATGTGCATCTGCTAGCTTTCAGAGAGGAGGACACAGCTCTTCAGAAATTCAAGAATTCAAGTATCATTCACCACTGCAAACAGAAAAGTTATAGAACATGGTCTCACAATGACCATGATATCTTGCTTGTCTCAACAGTTGATTTTTTCCTGGAATAGCATTCAACAGACTTTCTAAAGAAGCTTATGTAAAGGTCCTTTGGAAAAGGCATTCTGGCTTACAGTATTCTTATTGCAGAACTGATCTAATTTTTCCAACCAGGCAAACTCAAGAAAAATGCAGAGGAGAATGAACAAAAATCTCATTGGTGTCTATTCAGTTTGAGATTTCTTTGACAAATTCCCCTAATAATTTCATATCTCAAATGTAATATTAAGATCCAGGTTAAGACACTTAACTATAGCAGCTGGCAACTAAAATTGATTAAGCTCCCATAGAAGTCAATTAACTCTGTTCTGTCATTGAACTCTCAAGAGACTAAGAGCTGAACAGCTGTCAGAGGCAGGAATACAGGTTCCTAAGCTTACACATCTAGTGCTATTTGAGATGTCTGATGGCATTTGAGGCATCTGCAGAAGGTTTAGTAATACTACCAAAACAAAATCCTTTTCTGGAGAAGCATCTGCAAGGTCAGTGGGATTCCTTGTGACTTTATTTTCATATGGCACTCAACACCTGCATTTATGTAATAGAGCAGACAAATACAGCAAGGAGATTCTATTTCCATGAGATTTATAAAATAATTTCAATTAATTCGCTCCATTAAGAACCAAAAAGTCCCGAATCTGCTGGATGACCATCTTGTCAAGTATTGTTGCAGCTTCCAGTAGAAAGCTTATTCGAGTTTGACTATGTTTCCACAATAATAATAATTTTTAAAGTCTTCATGTCCTTTTTTTTCTCATGCATTAGGAATCACAGAAATTGTGGGTAGTATGCATGGTAGGAATTTCTTGTTTCTTATCCACAAGATTCCACAGTTAAATACCACACTTTTAATTTTAAGAATAACTGAGAACTCTTCTTTCCAATATTTGAAAACCTGAAAACAGCATGAGCAATGCTGTGTAGACTTGGCAACAAGAGGACCATTCAACAAAAGTTCAGTTAGTTAGCTATTCACAGAAGCTCATTTCTGTCCTTTCTCTGTTGTAGCAGATATGTCTTCAGCTTTTTTCAAACCCCCCCACCAAACAGATGTTTTTTGTAGCAACTCTGGAAGGTGCCCAAATTCAGGCTATTTTGGACTAAGGAAAAGAGTCTCTCCAAGTCTTGGAGTGCTTACAGAGAAGACTCTGCCAGATACAACCTCCTTCTTTGTGCAGAAGAGGATTGATCTCAAGCACCCTGCTGACCACTTGCTGTCAAATTTGACACATCAAGAGGATTCCACCCCCCTGCCTCCAAGAAAGCCAGTGCTGACAATTTAAGGATATATGTGTTATAATCAACATACTTAAACCAACTGGGCTAAATAAAACTCCGCTTCTGAGTCCCTACATGAGGTAATTAATAGTAGATTTATTTGCAATAAACTATACACCTGACAAGACTATGCTTGACAGAAACCTAAAATGTGCTGGATACATTTATGGGCCAAATCTACACTTGATAAAAATCAGCACAGAGCCATTGTAAGACATGAATCAAGCTGATTTTGATGAGATAATTGTCTCATCCAGAAATTTCCAATTCCTGATTTGTTTGAAGTTAATTACTTTTCACATCTTTTATCCCTTATTTATTTATTTATTTTTCTTCTTTCTTCTCAGAAGTATAAGAAAAAGCCTCTCTTGAGGAAAATAACTGCACCAAAAAAAAATTTATTATTTCTCAGGAAAGGTTGAGCATATTTTTCAACTCTTCGGTTTTATTAGATGGACATTGCAGAAAATGGACTTTGTAAACACGTTTTTTGCTTATGAGCCATGGCCTTGCATCATCTTGTCATGGCTAGGGCATACAGTTTTATAAAAAATAGCGCTTTTTTTTCTGCATTAATGAGAATAGATTACAACTTTGTTAAGTTTATGTATGCACAAGTAAATTGTTTCATTTTTTACCTTGCTTCTTGAGGCATGATCATATTACAAAGATAGCCTGAATCACTTTAAAGTGTTGCCAATTTTTTCTCCCTTTTATAGATTACCAAGTATTTGCTAAGAATTTAAGGAAGGAGAATAAACAATATTATTTCTACATAGTACTAGGTCATTCTTTCCATGTTACATCAGACTTTGGTAAACGTTTTTGATTGAGTGCCATTAAGGTAATTTGGGCCAGAAAATTTCATCTCTGCCAGTGGAACAAATCTGGTATTTTATTAGAAATGCTGAGATCTGTTTAGTTTATTTCTAATTGGTATTTCCAGTTCTTTCCATGAACACTGTGTCTGTCTTGTTAGAGCTTGCATGTAGAATAGTTCATATCCACTGGGCCATTTTAGGTTACCTTAAAATCATTCTTGTCAAGCTTTCTTGGCAGTCTCACTAAAGCATTAAAAATCTGCTAATGAGAAAAGGAAANGTTTCTTCTTGCTTTCCTCCCTTTCCTTGCTGTTTTTTCCACTGATAATTTATATGTTTTCAGTGACTCACAAGTCAGGATATAGCCTTGAGGCACCCTGATTGGAAAGTCTAAAAAGATTTTGAATATAGGAATATTCTGTATTTCATTAGACTTTGGTTGTTGCTGCTGCAAGTCTTGAAAACCTGGAAAAATACTCAATCACAGTAAAAACTGGCCAGAATAGTTAGTTTATACTTGAAAATACAGCAGCATTTTAAATTATCATGGAGTGCATTGTGCAGGTGAGATGCTGTGTTCCTAAATACCTACAGATTCATCAGCCCCTGTCTGAATGTATTCTATTTTTAGAAAGTGTTGGTGCTCGGTAGTTTAAATCAACATCTATACTGGTGATTTCATACAGAAATACCAATATCAGGAGATCATATCCACCCAAGACATGTCTCCACAACTCATATTGTCAAATTGTCCTGAAAGTACTTTTCTATAATTTATATTAAAATCAGTATCTGGGAGAAACATAAGTGAAGCACAAATAATTATATAAGTTCAATTAGCCTCTACAAATCTTTAAAGTAAACTTGAAATTACATCAGAGTAAGGTAAACAACTTTCTTTTACCATCCTGATAAAATCATGCTGTGGCATTTGTCACCTGAATAAATCCATAAAGTACCTGCTTGTAAAGCCAGGGTGCTTTCTGCTGTAGTATAGTAAATAATCTAAAAATCAAAATCAACTGAGATGAAGGTCAATATTTCCTGTTAGTACAAGCCTGGCTGTTCTTTTGATGAAATTAGAAATTGGCTATTTCTCATAACATGAATTTTAATTTCTGTAAGCCAACAGGTATTAAAAAAAAAAAAAAGAAGACAGATCCAGAACAGGATTTGTCTTCCAAAGGAAGTTTGGCTCTAATTCTTGAACATCAGCCTGAAACATCTCTTATTTGTATACATTTCACTTAAGTTCATTTGTGTGCAGGAAACCTGTAGACTCATTAAAAGTTTGAGAGGAAACACAAACTGTGCTAAGAAGTGCTTTATTTTTGTACTTCAAAAAAATAGATGTTGTCAATGGGTGATATACAAGGGCAAATAAAAATATTACTTTGTAAGGGATCCTAGGATATGATATAAACTATAACAGCCAAGAGGGCCCATCTCCTTTCAAAACTGCAGGTGGCATGCTTATTCTGGCAGTCACTTGCCAGTCACTTCTGGCAATCACCTGTGACACAGAGAAGGTCAGTGTAGGTCTTCTATTGGTCTCTTCATGCCTTAAACTCCATTAAAAAGTATTCTGAAATGGTTTCACGGTCAACCAGGAACAAACGCTGATAGAATAGTATCAAGCAACACACCACATCATTAAAAATGTGTGACAGCATGCAACTAATTTTATACAAGCCGGTGAGTGCCAGCAATTGGGTACCTACTTTATTTGCTACCAGTTTACATTGCATTCAGAATAGGGTCTTAGGTCCAAAAGGTTCTTAGTCACAATGCCAGTGCCTGTCTGAGATCAGGCCACTAAAGGTGAAATATTCATGCTGGCTCATATGTGCAAATTTGATAGAACTATTGCTCTCAAGTCACCCACAATATACTGGTCTTGCTCCACAATGCAGAGCATTACAGCCTCCTAAACAGGCACATAATCCAATGTGCATTGAAATAAAGACAATTTTTTTATATCCAATATATAAAGCTGTTTACATTCTATCATATATCACTGAAACTCCCAGAGGAATTTCCAAAAACACTCTAAAAAGACACTTGTCATCCTAAAGAAGCCCAAAGAGAAAACATGTTTAGAATGTTTTCCAACTACATTAAGACAAAATTAAGGAATACTTTGGAAAAATCTGCAATGAGAAAGGAGTATAAATGTTTATGTCAAAGCCTTCCCTAATACAGATAGAGCAATATTGATTTACAGCTGCAAATGAGCTCATTCTTCAACTTTAAATCACTACCTTAGTAATTTACTTGAAACAATCCTCAACCCTGTGCATGTTAAGCTATATCACATGTAACTGCAGAGGGCACAGGTGCTCTTTAAAGCAGTAAGAAAGCAAGCTGAAATCAAATGATTAAAACAGATGCACACCTCCAAAGAAATCCAATTTAGTGTCCCAGAGAACATATCCTTCATCTTTCAAAGAATTAAATACACAATGAGATAGTAGAAGTCATGGTTAAATATTGCAGTGGAGGCCAAAGGTATATAAAATTAGCGGCCATAACAAGACAAACCAAACCAACCAACCAACCAAGAAAAAACCACCCCTCTCAAAGGAGCTTTATATGTGACATTACTAAAATCTTCGTTATCTCACAACAGTAAGACTTGTTTGTTTTTGAGGAGAATAGATAATCTTTAGGTATGGTAGTTTGAGAGTGAAAGTGTCCAGAAAAAAAAGAGCAGTTTGAACCATCTGTTGGCCTTATTTTAGTGGCTATGTTGAAAATGATGAAAATAAAATAGAAAAGGAAAACTGAATAAGAAGTTCAAGTATTAGCATAGCACAAGCTTCAAGCTTATGAAAGCATGGCAGTGTCTCAATTGATTTAATAGTTACAGTGGATTAAGAAGCTATTGCCTGAGCAGAATACACATCATAATAAGTAAATTGTATTTGCTCTAATTAGGTAAATAGTGTTTGAGGTTTTTTTATGGTGGTATTTGGGTAGGCATTATAAAGGTGAGCTGTGAAAAATTAATCTTTGAAATTTCCTAGTCTATGTGTTAGCACTTTTACATGAAAAAAATCCTTATCATCTCAAAAGCAGATTATCTCCTACAATAATGATATATAACAAAGAGTGTAGAGAGGCTTTCCTTTAAACAAACACAGTTTTTAAACTATTTTTTTTCTGCTCATATATACACTAAACAGCCTTTTCTGTTAAAAGTTTTTTTCTAAAACTATTTTATTTCAAAAACCTGATATGAAAGGCTCACCTTGAAAAGAACTTTATGAAAAATAATTTTATACAGATCATTTTGGAAATACTTTCTGGTAAGTCAAGGTAATTGACTATTATTGTTTGTTAAATTACTACAATAACCATTTGAAGGACTTGGGGGACCCTGTGCATATTTCTTATATTATTGAATCAAAGAATCTTAGAGGTTGGGTTGGAAGGGATCTTAAAGATCATCTTGTTCCAACCCCCATGACACAGGCAGGGTCACCTTCCACTAGGTCAGCTTGCTCAAAGCCCCATTGCCTTGAACCCTTCCAGTGTTGGAGCACCTACAACCTCCCTGGACAACCTGTTCCAGTGTCTCATCAACCTCACAGTGAAGAATTTCTTCCTTACATCTAATCTAAATCTACCCTCTTTCAGTTTAAGACCATTACCCTTAGTCCTATATGACTACTATCACAGTCCTATGTCTTTCTAGAATTCCCTCTTGAGCTTTCTTGAGGCCCTTTTTAGGTACTGGAAGGCTGCTGTAAGGTCTCCCTGGAGCTTTCTCTTCTCCAGGCTGAGTAACCCTAACTCTCAGCCTGACTTCACAGAAGTGCTCCATCCCTCTGTTCATCTTCATGGCCCTACTCCGGACTCACACCAACATGTCCACATCTTCTTTCTGCTGGGAGCCCCAGAGCTGGACACAGTACTCCAGGTGGGATCACCTACTGGTCACACTTCTTTTGATGCAGCCCAGTGTTTAATACTGGATGCATGTTTCAAGGATTCAAAGATCTGGGACATGAGCAAGATAACAGATCAGTGGGACTGTGCATGAATTTATGTGAAAAGTTTGGATTTAAGGATTATATTAATGCTGGATGAAAACTTAAACTGTATTGTTTTACCTCCAAACTGTATCATACATTTCAACAAAAATGTGAAAGTGTGAGGAAAACCACTGGGATGGAGTGGCAGACCAAGTCCATGGGACCTGGTAAGATCTACATGTGGATCTTGAGGGAACTGACAGATAAAGTTGCTAAACTGCTTGCCATCATATCTGAAAAGTCTTGGCAGTCCAGTGAAGTTTCCATGGACTGGAAAAGGAGAAACATAATCTGCATTTTCAAAAAAGGGAAAGAAGACAACCTGGGAAACTACAGGCCAGTCACTCTCACCTCTGTGTCCAGCAAGATCATGGAGCAGATCCTTCTGAAGGATGTATTAGGGCATATGGAAAATGTGGTGGTGATTGGTGGCAACCAACATGACTTCTCAAAGGGCAAATCATGCCTGATGAATTTGGTGTTGCAGCATTGGTGAATAAAGGGAAGAGAAATTGATGTGATCTACCTGGACTTGTGCAAAACATTTGACACTGTCCCACATGACATCCTGGTCTCTAAATTGGAAAGATGGGTGCACCACTCAGTGGATAAAGGACTGGCTGGATGGTTGCACTCAAAGAGTTGTAATCAATGGCTTGATGTCGAAGTATAAGCCGGTGGCAAAGGTTGTTCCTCAGGGTTCAGTACTGGGACTGACACCGTCTAGAATCTTCCTGGCCAACATGGGCAGTAGGATCAAGTGCACCCCCAGCAGGTTTGCGGACAACACCAACTTTTGTGGTGCNCACTATGAGGGTGGTGAGATGCTGAAACAGGTTTCTCAGGGAGGTTGTGGATGGCCCGCCACTGAAAGGTTTCAAGATCAGGTTGGATGGGGCTTTGAGAAACCTGGTCCAGTAGAAAGTGTGTCTGCCCATGGCATGGTGGTTGAACTAGATGATCTTTAAGGTCCCTTCTAAGACAAACCATTCTAAGATTCTATGGCTCTGTATGTGCACAGTATTCACACTACATGGCAACAATTCCAGTTTTGCTGCTGAGGTTGGTGGAGTCATTTTGCACTTGGACAGGTCAATACAAGGTGCATGTGCCATAAAATCCACATAGCTGGTGTCTGCTTGAGCAGCATTTATGAGCTTTGGGGATCTTGGAAAGATAAGGTCCAAGTCCTGTTATCACAGGGATTTCTTCTTTCTCAGAAGCTTTTTTTTTGAATGGAGAAGCCCTTTTAAACAGTATACCATAAATCACTGAAGAGTTGCCATTGTCAGCCTGAGTATTTCTGCATTAGCAGAATGTTAATTACAAAAGTGATTAAAATGAAAGAGAATGAGAAGACAATAAGTTAATTAAAGGTGGGAAAAGGCAAAGTGCAATCTTTGGTGTTCATTAAATGATCCTTCTTCTAGATAGGTGTCAAAAGAGACCAATTTCCTTTCACTTTTTTTTTTAAATACAGCCCCAGATTTCAAACTATTTCACATGTGTTTATGAGCTAAGCAGCAACTGGTGCAAACATACTTTTGCTTGAAAAAACATGGAGAGAGGTTTAAAAAATATAACACAGAGTAAATGTCAAAGCATAATCTGGGCCAGGTTGTCTCTTGGTGTTACTGGGGGTTAACACCTTTGACGTCAATGGAATGGTTCCCATTTCCAACACCTGTACTTGCAGCCCACTAGCTCAATGTTTGCATCATATACACCACAGAGGAGATAAAGGAATACTGAGAGAACTTTATCTATTTACCTAAGGTAAAAAAGCTGGTTTTTACAGGTGAGTGCTATAAACTTGATGGTTGAGTGCATGCACTCAGATAAAAGGCTACATTGTTTGCCCTGTTGAGTAGTCTGTCTGATTATCAGACATAGTTTGCTGTTTACCACAAATACAGCAGGCTTTGTGCTTATTCTGACCTTTGGTTCGGAATTCATCCTTTGAACTAATCACAATTTCTCCATATTGGACTGAAACACAATTTTTGTGTATAGACTGACCAAAATTCTTGCTTCAAGTATTACAGCATGGGATGTTTTCTGGCAGCAACAGATGCACTGGCAAACTTTACGTCCTCAGATAAATCAAGGCAACATGTTGACATGGCTGCTTATCAGGACATCTCCAAGGTCCTCCTACTGCCATAGTTGTGGCAGAATAGGGCTTAAAGTGGCTGAGGTGCTTTCCCTATTTGTCTCCAATAGTCCTATATTTGGGAATTTTGAATTCAATTAAATGGCTCGAGTGATTCAAGAGACTCAGATAAGAAATCTGTGGAAGTAAAATTAACCCCTCTATGTATATATGTAATGTAAAACATTGACTTCTGTGTTTCTCTTCACTCTCCTCTGACTCATAAAACAGTTAATGAAATATTTGCCTTCTGCCACTGTCAAGCCCACACTGGTTTTCCTTCTGATACTCCTTTCTGACACCTTCTTATCCTTCAGCTCTTTCTATTCTTTGTGCTCACTCCATGCAGACTTTAGCCTCCCAGTTATCTCATTTCCTCCTATGACTTTCCTTCAATGCAAGCTCAGTCATTCACATCTTAGTTGTTTTTTTTCTGTCACCATGTACACAACAGGACCTCCTTTTTGTTGTCAGTTTTCCTATTACAAGCTATCAAAACTAATTCTCAATATTTGACTTCCACAGTGATTAGTGGACCACCACAATTCAGATATTTCTAATCCAATGTCTTAAGCACAATTGGTTGCAAACCAGTTCTGTGAGAAGGGATTGTATTATATTGTCTTTCTAAGTGCTAGCTTGCATTCTGTACCTGTGGCCTAGATAACAAATCATTTTTAAGTTCTTGCTCTTGCAATTTGTAAGTAGGTAGGTCAACAGTATGGGGTTCTAATGACATGATATGAGATACTTTTTTTTGGATTATGATCTTCAGGATTACTTTTATAAACACCCTTTCTATTTGCTGTTTCATCTTTGTAAATCAGCACCTAGTTACTGTGGTCATTGCATGCAATGAGGATTTAAATACTAGACATTGTGGAGCATTGCTCACAACATTACAGCAACAGTTTACATTCTTTGAAATTCCAATAGTTATATGTGAGACACTTAACTGTTGCTTCCTAGTGTCTGTCTATGGATTTAAGGCCTCTCCTTCACATCTTGGTACAGTGTGGTACTTATTAAAACTGCTTCTTTGGTATGTTCCACAGTGATGGAAAGGCATCTTTCACCCAGAAGTATTCCCGTGGTGACCTATTCCTTGCTCTGTTGGTTTCTACATGTTTGAGCCTTTTTAGTGCTTAGATAAATAAAGCCTTTGTTTTAGAGATGCAAATGTTTGTTTGCTGTTTCTACAGATGGGTGAAAGACCAGGAAAAAGAATGAAACCATTCTTTCTGATCCAAAGAAACCTTTAAGGAAATTCAGAACTGCCTAAATCTCTTGGGGTTAAAGAGAAAACAGGAACAAGAAAAATAACTCCTGTAGTGGAAAAGCTCTTTCAGTATGTGTGTATGTATGAAATGGTTTTGTTCTTTCAACTTTTAAAACCTTAAAAGCATCCTGCTCTGATAAGTTTTCTCTATTCACAAATTCTTCAGTTTGCAACTGCTTTATGCTGAATTTAAAAGCTGGAAGAAATTGCAGCATTTACTCCTGTAAGAAAGAAAGAGGTGCTTCACTCACACCTTAGCAGGCCACACTGTGAAGATTTGCTGGGAGCATGGGGACTGCTTTTCCTTGAGTTCCCTACACAGGACAGATCAATGAAAAGTGGAGGGTGGAGGGAAGAAGGTGTGGGTCCACTGACACATTTCTTCACACGCTGCAGGATGGTACCTTATTAATCCAAATGTCAGAGAGAAACTTTTGACTGCTTCTCTTGCACTGGTATGGCACAGCAACTGTCTATTTTGCTGTGAACTTCTATCTTCTCTACACTATCCCATTAGGTAAAACCAATGAGTTGATCCCTCAAGCCTTCTTTTCTCCAGGAATAACAAATACAGGTGTCTCTGCCTCTCTGCATTCATCTTGAGCTCCAGTCCCCTGGTGAGCTTGGTACTTCTTTGGTGAATTTGTCATAATGCCAACATCTTTCTTGCACTGGACACAGTACTCTAGATTTTCTCGCAAGCACTGAACAGGGTGACAAGAACACTTTTCTAGACCTGTTGACTAACTACATTCTTACTAATAAAACTCATTATGCAGTTGTCTTTTACTGCTGCTAGGGCACACTGCTAATTTATGTTCAGCTTGTTGTCCATCATGACCCCCAGGTCTTTTTCTAAAGTACAGCTCTCCAGATAGTCAGCCCCCAAACCTTATGGTCGCATAAGGATATTTTACTTCAGGTGGTGGATTGTTGTCTCTGAACTTCATGACATTGCTGTCAGTTGATTCATCTTTGAACTTCATGATGTTGTTGCCAGTTGATCTCTATAGATAGTTGAAATCCCAATGTATAAATTGCTCCCCCATCTTGCTGTTGGCAAAAAAACTATTGAGGGAACATTCTTCTTCATCATGTAGGTTATTAATGAAAATGTTAAACAGTATTGACCCCTGAGCAGTACCACTTGTGTCCAGTCTCACAGTGCCAACGCTCATCTGTGTAGTGTCAGACTCAGTGTGCAGTACCATAGATGTCTTTATCTACCAGGCTACAGTTTTAAAATCAATGAAGAGATTTAATTTGCAGTTGCTTAATAAGATCTGAATCATCTTTTAATTTTCAGTTATTCAGTAGAACATGCGTGGCCATTCTAAGCTACACTGAGCTTGGAGATCAAGCACAAGGCTTATTCAGAATTAGTTCTCATCCGTGACATTGCAAAAATTTTAATGTAACCAAATCCAGTATAAGGGAATGATTTTAAAATATCACCTTTCTGATCTGGAGCACATATTTACATTCTGGTCTCCTGACCATTTGGGCACATCAAGAAATTTTTCCATGTTCCAGGATTGTTTATTCCAGTAAGCTATTTTTCCACCTAACAATGTGAAGAAAATTAATTATTTTCTTCCATACAACTCTTGTCATGCTGGTAAAATACTTTTTTTTCTTTAAATATAAAGAGCTTCTGGACTATCTCTGAAATTATATGGACTATATGAGATGGACTATATATGGTTTTGATTCTATAATGGCCACATTGCACTTATATGTTGTACTTCTCTTCCTTTCAGTTCAGAACGGATTTCACGTCCTTCAGAAATACCAAATGATTATTATGGGGAAAATTTGTATTTGCTTGCTGACTGAATCTTGCTGACACACGAGTCCTCACTTTTGAGATTCTTACCTTTCCTTTTTTTCTCTTTTAAATAGGAAACAGATATTCTGGGAGATTTTCATGGCACATTTTGTTTGTTTTCAACAAATGGAAAATTACTACAAAGGATAGTGTTTCCTAACAAGCTCCAGTGTTTATAGTCAAATGACAGAACAAAACAAATACAATCCTATATTTGCCTGGTGACAGTAGCCTAAAGCACTCATCAAATGCTGCCTTTTAAGCTAAAAGAAGCCATTTTCTGCCTTGCTTCAGATTGCTACAAGTCCCAGACCACCATAGTAAACTTATTTCACACACTTTTTTACTTTCAGAAGCTTTTCTCAGCTTTCCTGGGGGTGGGAATGAGATGGTGGAAATCAGAAGAAAAGGAGTAATAAAGAGTTGATTTGATTTTTCAGAGAGCTTGTAAAATAAATTCTTCTTATCCCATCACTTCTTACATGTGGATAATTATTCCTTTAACAGGTCCTTGTTCTGCCTTAGCAATTGACAGACCATAACATTTATTAATGATGTCAACAGTACTGTAATTTTCTAGGTAGGAGTTAATGTAGGAGTTAATGTTTTCCATGGCAAAAAGTTTTTTTTGATGGAGTATGTGAGGTTTTTTCCCCAGTATGTTAATTTTCAGACAATAACTCTGTCCGGCTTTTTTCCTAATATTGTGATCGTATGCTTTAGGACTAAGGACAGGGTCAGGAATAAATATTCTTGAATATTCCTTGTTTGATTAATACTTAAATGTTGTTCTTAGGAAGCTGAAATTCTATTTTCACAGTTCTGGGCGTACTGAAGTGTATTACCTTACCATCTTTGCTGCAATCAGCCATAGGAACTATGTGCCATTATATTGCTTTTTTTCTAACTTTATACCTCCCATTTTTATATTTTCATATCTTTCTGGGAGGTTGATGCAATGTCTGATGTGCTTCTAAATAAGAAGTCATAAATGTGCTTGACAAAACACCTCTCATCAACTACATAACTAGAGTATGTCTTGATGAATTGATCTAGGAGCTTTCTGGCACCAAAAAACAAAATCAAGACTCTCTTCTTAAAGAGAGAAAAAGCACAAGATTGCATCTCCAAAAATCTTTGAATACATTATCAACTTGTTTCTAAGTATTGTTTCTACAGTTCCCATCTAAACCTTTCAAGAATATTTCATGTTGCTTCAAGATATATATTGCAGGTTAAATATCAAATTATCACTAGACGAGGAAATAAAAACTATGAATGAAATCCTTCTAATGGTCTTTTTTTTGCAAACATTCCCCTGGAAAGCCAAAAAAACTGTTTTCCTTTTCTCTGTCAGAAATATATGTACAATGGTTCTCTTTAGCCATTTAACATAGGAAGACTGTCCTTTGTAAGGGCAAATCCTGAGGTAGATTTGGATTTCATCCATGACTGACTTTTAATTGGCATTTATATAGTTGATACTATCAGGGTGAAAGCAGTTTAGATTCTCCAAGAGATATGTTTTCATGATCTGTGTATTACCTGGTGTATTTTCTAACCTTCTTTCAGGTCATTAGCTGCTATGTTCCTGACCATTACATGTTATGGAATTATTGGTATAGTGAGAATAGTCCTTTTAAGACAGGCACTGAGTTATCATCACTGGTAAGTGTTTTGAGTTCTAGTAACAGGACATAAGTAAAACCAGATTTTTTCCTTCCCTGTATTACTCATTAGCTGTGCAGTTAACTTTCATATGGTTTGTATATACATTTTAAAAGTCATGAGGATCATTAATATAAATTGCCAGTGCTCCATTAAAAACACTGAAATTTGTGTTACCTGCTCCAGTCTTCCCCAGTCAATACAATGCAGAAGAAGCAAACTATTTTAATATTTCAGATTAGCATATTGTACATCAAGGGACAGACAAACTCAGATGGTCTGAACTCCACTGAAGATGGAGCTAGACTAAAGGCAATTCCAATTGCATTGCATCTCATGTAAATCATATTGGAGGCTAAGCATTCCTGGGCTTGTCCAGTACTTAGATAGGAGACCATCTGCAAGTCCCAGACACAGTAAGCACAAGCCAAGACACTGTGGCTGAACACAAGACCACAGAAAGTGAATGAGAAGGCTACATTCTCCCCCTCATCATCTGTGGGTGAGTCAGAGAGCTAAAGTTACCAATACTGTCTTCATTCCCTCAGTGAGAAATGTCTCAGGAGTACACTGTAAATTAAAACCATTAAAATTAGAAAGTAAAGTCATATGAAATTTAAGCTTCACAGGGACCTTTAATCGGGGTTAAACAATCCTACCCTCTATGATGCCCATGTCTCTGGAAAATTGTACAAACTTACCAAAACTTGGCAACATTTCTATATTGAGAGCCAACATAGGGTGAGGAAATAGGTGTTCTGCTGCTGCTGCTGCTTTTGCCTATCAAGCAAGTCCTGAGTGCTGTGACTGACATGTGAGCTTTTCTTTATCCACCTTTCTTATTACAGAAGTGAAGGGCTTATTTTGGCCCCTATTTTATCAAAGAAAGTGAAATGTCTTCTCTGGTTCTGAAAGAAAATTCCTGCAACCATTAAAGAAATAGTATGATGAGGGAGGTAGCCCAGTGAGGTACAATAACCAGCATATTTTCAAAGCAGAAACTTTGTATGGGAAATTCAGTACTGTAAGGAGGGTTTCTGCTTCTTTGTGTGAAGAGAACAGGGGTATATGGAGCACTGAGAGAATGCATCTAGGATGGGAGAAAGGGGAAAGGGAGCATGCAGAAAAAAACTCACCTAGGAGAAAAGAGAGGGTAAAATATTAAGTATTCCTTTTAGGCTAAATTTTCAGTTCTCTTTTGCAATGAAACAATACTATAAACCCATAATATCTGGATCATTTATGTTAAAGATCATTAAGTCCAATGTAAAGTAAGAGAATGTAAACACATTGAAAATTGCTGAAGATGAAATTTACTATTTCACCTGATAAAAGCAAGACTTAAAGACATTCTTATGGTAAACTAAAAGACATGCAACTGTTAAGATATTTGAATAATTTAAAAGCAGAATGAAGTCCAGATGAAAACTATGTTGAACATTGCCCTCACTACTTCCCATCACCCAAATTCTGTATATGTAATTTGCTTCAGATTTGTGTGGCAGAATTTCTCTTCACTGAGAAGCTCTTTTCAGTCTTTCATTCTCCTTTTTTCCTGGCAGCGAAGCACATTCTTTTTCCCTGTAATGTAATTATATACAAACTCACAAACTTAACCATATTGCCATGATCTAGCATCACCCACAATCTGGCAGATGCCACTGACTGAAAACACAGCTCTGCTTTAAAGTAAGTCATACAGATGCACTGTTTCTATATTTAAAAACACAGTTTCCATGGGATGACAGCACTGTCTGTACCTACGAGGCACTGACACCAAAGATTCTTTGTGTGGTGATTTGGTGTTCAGCTCCCAGAAGCAACATTAATTCAGAATAGAATGTGTGCAGTAATTCTTACAGAAAGAGACTTTGAATTTTGAAATAACTTGGAAACTACAGTTTTTGTCGTTTGAATATCATTGCCAGTTGGGTTGCCCGATTGAGAACTTGTGGTTTTGATTTTAAACAGCTGTTGACCTCATTTACTTTACTAAAGTAGTACCTTATAAAAAGGAAGCAGAATCAGGATTATACTTGGAAATCCCCTTATTCATTAAATTATTCCTTTGATTTGTATACTTTTTCTGTAGACATAAAAGCACAACACACATACAAAACCTTCTTTCTGTGGGTTCATTGTATTCCAATGAAAGATATTGGAACTCTAGTGAAATTTATTGGATTATAATGCTCAAGACTAATGTAATGGAGCATGAGCTAGAGAACTTTCTGTCAAATATCCAAACAAAACTAGATTTGCCCTTATATGAGTTACAGAGAAGTCACCGGAGTCACAAACAATTATATTTTAATTACTTGAATTTCCTGCCTTTTTTCTTTATTTGCCATTGAAGTAGTTTAAAACACTGCCTTATAAATCACTTTAAAGATCTGTTCTGCATTCTCACTATTTTCCTGCAATTTAGCAAAGGTGTAAAAACATAGGAAACACTGGCCTATCGTGTAAAACCAGAGGAAACAGTGGCCTGTCAGTGTTCAATCATTTTCAAAGGCAGGAAGTTTGGTCTCAGTGTTCAAATCACCTAATTTCACCTAAGTTTTACTTTGGATAACTGCTGCAAAGAAGAAATTGCCAGTGTCCCTGTCATTGTCCGAGATACATAATTTCTTTCTTTGCCCTGTTTATAGACAAGTAGGAGGTATGGAAAAGGAAGACTGCATCAAGGTATGAGACCGCCATGAAGTTGTGTAGTCTAATTCAAAGGGTAAAGCACAAATTACTCATACAAAAAAAGTAAGAATTCATACTCTAGAAGAGGAAATCAAAGTATTTTAATATTAAACAAAAAATGAGGAAAAGGAGAAAGCACTTAACAGTCTTTTCAACTCAATTTTTTTCAGATTTCTCTAGGCAAGAAACTCTTGAAGATGCACCTTTGAATGAGATTCTAAAAGCAGTGTCAATAATGATGAGTGTTTATAGGTGAGTAAGTACTTTCATTTAAGGACTGATGAATCCTTCTTGCTTTGAATCATGGTTCATTACGGTAATTTGTAAATAAGCAAGTGCAAAATTATTAAGTAATTCTCCTGGAATCAAACATTGTAATCAGGTTTTCATTCAAGTGTCATTTTTAAAGAGCCATACTAATGAAGATCAAGGATCTTAAATCTGAGCTAGATCATCCGTTTTTCCTTTCTGCTTGTAAAAGTCTCTCCTGCAGAAATACAGGGGATAGATGGCTTTAGAAGAAAATTTGTCAAATTACGCTCTCATTCCAATCTTTCATTAAAACCCATCCAAGTACTAAATCTAACTTTGCAACATTGTTTTGATTTTGCCTTGGCATCCCACCAATAGCTTGCCAAAAGCTCTGGGACACTATAATTTGTACTAGAAAGTCACTTTCTCTTGGAAACAAGCTGTAGCTTCCTTTGTTCTTTTCTCTCCTTGATGGGTTGGTTGCTGCTTTCTCTCAGAAATTACTAGGATGGGCTGCAGTGCATGCTGTAAAGACATGGATGTGAGCCAAGAGGCAGACAGAGGTGCTTGTTCAAAGACATTCATCCTGTGACTTCACTGATAGTGGGAAATGAATTTCTCATTGAAGGAAAATGTTTGCCTTTTAACTTAACTGCTCTTATACTTTCAAACCATAAGGTATGTGAATGCTACTGGGAACACAGAGAAACTGAGATGAAACACCATAGTCTATGTGAAAGTAATTTTAGAAATTCCTTCTATATTCATGTACATTGTTAAAAGAAAAAAGGATTTTTTGTCCTTGTCTCTGTCAAAACATTGGGAAGCCACAAGGACTAAGTCTCTTTTTTACTCCTAGATAATTGGATAGGAGCAGGAGGAAATACATTCTACTATCTTGTCATTGACTAGAAACAGTATATGTCTTGTAGAAAAGACTGTGAGGTCATGGAACATCTAAAAGTTAGCATAGTACATATCCCCTTGAATATTCATCACTCAGAGTTTGCTCATAACCTCCAGCTTTGTCAAAATGTTGGCATTTGTTTTTTAACTAACAAAAGCAGCTCTCAGTTCTCTTTATTTTTCTCTAACTTTCCACTTGCTTCTGGATAAAAGCCTAGATATTAGCCCTACCTGATGTTCCAGACCTTCACTGTTAGAAAATTTTTTTTTTTGGTGGTTTGTTTTAGGACTGTGTGCTGAAGTCTCAAACTGTGTTCACACACTTCACATCCCATACTGTGATTACAGTAGATTCTCAAACTCTCTGCAACTTTATACTATCTTCCATGGTTCACACTGTTTAGTTCCAAGGTAAGAATTCATAGAGTCATAGAATCATAGACTCATAGGATGTTTTGGGCTGGAAGCAACCTTTAAAGATCATTTAGTCCGACCTGCTTGCAGTGAGCAGGGACATCTTTAACTAGATTAAGGTTTCTCAGAGCCCCATCCAACCTGACCTTGAATGTTTCCAGAGATAGGGTATCTATCACCTCTTTGAGTGTTTCATCACCTTTATGGTAAAAAATGTCTTCCTTATATATTGTTTAAATCTCCCCTCTCTTAGTTTAAAACCATTATCTCTTGCCCTGTCACAATATGCCCCCATCTTTCTTATAAGCTCACTTGAAATACTGAAAGGCCACAATAAGGTCTCCACAGAGCCTTCTCTTCGCCAGGCATAACAACTCAACTCTCTCAGCCTTTCTTCACACGGGAGGTGTTCCAGCCCCCTAATATTTTTGTCGCCTTCTCCTAGACCCACTCCAAGAAGTTCATGGCCTTGTGCTAAGAACTCCAGAACTGGACACGGTAGTCCAGGTGAGATCTTATTACAGCGTAGTACAGGAGCAGAATCACCTCCTTGACCTTCTGGCCATGCTTCTTTGGAGGCAGCCCAGGATACATTTGACCTTCTGGGTTGGGTGCACACAGATTTTGTCCATTTTCATCCACCAGTATCCCCAAGTAATTCTCTGCAGGACTGCTCTTAATCCCAACGTGCTCCAGCCTGTATTGATACCGGGGATTGCCATGACCCAGGTGCAGGACCTTGCAGTTGGCCTTGTGGATCCTCATGAAGTTCACACAGGCCCATTTCTTAAGCTTGTCCAGGTCCCTCTGGATGGCATCCTGTCCCAATAGTCTGCCAGCTGCACCACTCAGCAGCAGTAGTGGTGTCACCTGCAGACTTGTTGCAGGTTCACTCACTCCCACCATCTATGTCATTGATGAAATACTGAACAGCACTGGTCCCAGTACAGACTGCTGAGGGACACTACACTACCTGTCAACAATCTCTGGACATCATACTGTTGACCACTACACTCTGGATGCAATGATCCAACCATTTTCTCACCCCACAAAGTTTTAGTAATAGCAACCAGGTTGTAGCTTTCTAGTAGCAGAGTGGCTTCCAACTCCTCCTGCTTGTTGCCCATGCTGTGCGCATTGGTGTAGAAGCACTTCAGATGGGTTCTTAGCTATGTCACCTTCTTAGGGGAACATCCCTTAATACCTTTGAGATATTTCACCAGTGTTTTCCTGATGGCTTCTACTACCTCAGGAGACCCTGATTCATCTCCATAAGACTTCAAGTGTGCTGCATTGTCCTCAGCACACCTCGCAGCAATAGGCTGAGGGCCTTTGCTAGCACCCTATCCCTCTAAGCAAGTGTGTCATCCCACATCTTGTCACAAGCAAGCCTGATATTATCCCACTCCCCTTTCAAATATAATTCAAAGCCCAGTCAATGAACCCTGCAAGCTTCTTTTGGCTGTTGGCACCTCTAAAAGGCTAAAACCCATTTTTTGCATTAATGTCATAGAGAAAAGTGAGTGTCATTATTACTATGATACTGAACAAAATGACAACAGTACTCATATTGGAAGCTATTTTATGTGTCATATAATGTATATGTTTGAACTTGTATTTGTCAATATTTTTCTTTATAAATGATGACACATTGATAGCTACCTAAACATTTAGCTCTGGATAAAACTTAATTAAGTTAATAAATTCCTTCTAGACAGAGGAGGAAGGAGAAAAAAAAAAAAAAAAAGCTGGATTGAATAATCTAGTGACAGAGTTTAAGAACTGATAACAAAGTCCTGACACATGAAAAATACTTTGGGGAAGATTTATGGCATTTACTTTTTAAGACTGGAATATTAATAACTATAAAAGTTAAGGAAAGGTTATCACTGACAGTGATACTGCTTTTCTAGTGTCAGAAGATTAATGTATTTCTTTTACAAATAAGATTCTTCAGGAAAAAAAACATTAGGATCACACAAGACTGTGCTGTTGGGCACAACTAGTCATGCTTTCTTCAGCCCAGGATGCAGGAAACTTTGGAAGAGGTGAAGCTGGTGTCCAGGAATGCAAAGGTGGCAAATACATTTACTGTGCATTGAAAAGCACTCTCTGGCACAGGAACTGATTTGCTCTGCGGATCCATTGCTTGGAAGTGCTAGGAAGACCCAGAGACCTAATTCTGGGATCTACTTCCTGTCTGGAAATGGGCAAAGCAAGATGTGGCATCACACTTTAGATAACAATGGCTGTCAAGGTTATTGATGGTGAGTGGAAGCTTTATCGGAAGGAAGTAGAATTTAAAGAGGCATCTGTATGTGGAAGGAAATTGACAATCTGAGATGTGACATGAGAGTAGATATTATTTCAATGTCTTATCAGTGAGAGAACATAAAGTTAAGATTGAGAGAAAGGGTTGGTGAGATGAAAGGACACAGGATGATAGCATTACAAAAAAGGAAGAGAAGGAAGAGATGTGGTGACAACTAAGCCTCTGTAGGGGTTGAGGTCTTCATATTTGAAGTGCAGGAAGTAGAAAATAAATTGTTGCAGAAGACAGGAATTTCAAAGTAGGTACTTATCTTCTGCAAATAACCTTTATTGTTTTTGCCTTACCCCTTCCACCAGGTAAGATTATCTCGGTGGCACCTACTTGATTAGATAGAACTATGAGCAGCTGTGTAAACCAAGTGATGGATGACTTTTCTTTCCTGATTTACAGGCCAATGTTCCCTAATCTAATGTGCCCTTAGTGTACATTTTCACCTTGCACCTCTATGGAGAAAAAATTCTATATTTGTGAAAACTTGTTACAGCAATGTTCAGTGTGGAAAGTATATTCTGCATTCAATATCTGAAAATCAACAAACATCATCATCACCACCATAATACAAGTTCGGGGAACAAGCTGAATCTGAAAAAAAAAGTAGGAAAAGAGAACTCATATTGCATATCTGGAGTACTGTGTCCAGCTCTGGAGCTCCCAGCACAAGGACATGAACCTGATGGAGCAGGTCCAAGAGGAAGGCCACAAAAATTGTCAAAGGGCTAGAACACCTCTTCTATGAGGACAGGCTGAGGGAGTTGGGGTTGTTCAGCCTGGAGAAGAGAAGGGTCTGGGGAGACCTGAAGGGGGCCTACAAGAAAACTATGGAGGGACTGTTTACAAGGGCATGCAGAAGTAGGACAAGAGGTAATGGCTTTAAACTAGAGCAGGGTAAACTTATATAGGACATTAGGAAGAAGTTCTTTACTATGAGAATGTTGGAACACTGGAACAGGTTGCCCAGGGTGGTGGTGGAGGCCCCATCCCTAGAGACGTTCAAGGTCAGGCTTTGTGGGCTCTGAGACACCTGATCTGGTTGAGGATGTCCCTGCTTACTGCATGGGGAGAGGGGGTTGGACCTTTAGAAGTCACTTCCAATCCAAACCATTATATGATTCTGTGATTTGCCTGCAAAATCCAACAATCTTAAAACTTGTTAAGCAGTAAAACAAGATAATGAATAAGAGAAGATATATTAAAAATGCATGTCTAAACTACTTTCTTTCCTTCACCGTTATAAGTACTTGGAAATATTTTTTTTTTTTTTTTTTTATGTAATGAAAGATAAACAGGATCTGTTTTGGTTTTACTGTAAATGTTCCTGATATTTTTTCCTACCTCTTAGGAACCACAATTCAAATATTCAAAAATTAATTGGTCTTTGCCTCAAATTCAGATAGTCATTTTCTTTTTTACCACATGAAAGTGCTTAGCAAAGCCATTGTACTGTTGTGAAAACAATCTCCATTTAGCGCTGTTGGGAACCGATCATGTTTAATATTAATCAGGTGAAAAATGAAATGCTACTAACTACAACAAACTACTGAGAAAAAAATCCTTAGAACAGATTAATTAAAAATCTGCCACGACAGTGAAGAAAGTAACAGAAACTGTGTGGGAGGCAACAGATACATTAGTGTGAATTGCTTCCTTATCATAGAATGGTCATTTTTCATCACAATAGTGATCTGAAAAGAGAAGTAGTAATAAAGAGAGATGCCTGTGAGACACTGTTAGTAAAGCACTCAAAATTACTAATGAAAATCTGCAGGACAAATTAACCACAGTAGATGAGTAAGAAAGACCAACAAACAGTTCAGTCCTGATAAGGGCAAGATACTGCATTTTTTGAACCCATCAGATCCATGAGATCTCAGAGCAAACTCTGATTGTCTGGATGTTTCCTTAGACCAAGAAAGTGCTGTTATATAAAAACATATACTTTTATATATATGTTTATGTTTATAATCTATTTATACAAATATGCATAAAATATTTATTTATTTATACACTTTATATGTATTTACACAAGCATATATAAACAAATATAAAGATACAGAAATTATATATCTCCACAAA